>QEPC01001478.1:4664195-4731724 GCA_003113815.1 Sphenodon punctatus
CATAGCTGAACTAGAAAAGGTACAGAGAAGGGCAACAAAAATGATCAAGGGCACGGAAGGGCTCCCGTATGAGGAGAGGCTTGGGAGGTTGGGGCTCTTCAGTTTGGAGAAGAGACGATGACTGAGAGGAGATATGATAGAGGTCTATAAAATCATGAGTGGTGTGGAACTAATAAACAAGGAGCAGTTACTTACCCTCTCAGCTAGTACTAGAACTAGGGGACACTCCATGAAACTCATGGGTGGCATATTTTTTCACTCAGCATATAATTGGGTTGTGGAATCTACTGCCAGAGGCTGTGGTAAGGGCCAGTACTGTAGCTGAATTTAAAAGAGGTTTGGACAAGTTTCTGGAACATAGATCCATTAGCAGCTATTAGCCAGACAGGATCAGGGAACATGACGGGAGCTGGGGGAAAAACAACAGGGAATGGATCCCCCACTGTGACCTGTTGGGTGCTTCTCCCAAGCCACTGTGATTGGCCACTGTCGGAGACAGAATGCTGGGCTAGACGGACCATTGGTCTGACTCAGTATGGCACTTATGTTCTTATGCCAAATCACCTGCCAAAGTTAAAATGCTATTAAATTTCAGGCGAAGGGATTACTACTGAAGTGGGGCAAGACCACTAAATGCCTCTTTTTTACCCTGTTTAGATGTCTTGGAGTTACCACTTGTAAACCTGTCTGAGGGGAAGAGATTTGGCAGGAGAAATTAGGAAAACTTCTGAAAGGGGGTGATTTTGTTATTGAACCAACATGAAAAACTCCAAGTTTATTTTTCATATTTCAATTCCAGCTATCTGACAATCTTAAAAAAGTCAAGTTAATGTTACCGTTAAATTAAATTTCTCTGACTATACATCTGTCCCACAACCAAATGCAGGGAATCATTTGTTTATACAACTTTATGAACAATAGTCTCAGCATGGGATTTCATGTATTTATATTGTGCTACCTATAAATCCATCTTGTTGAAGTATGGAGATCCTCATATCGGGTGCAGCCACACATCTGCCTCCCTGGGCAAACGAGCCACTGGATGCAGTGACTCATGTGTCCAAGGGCTGCCAGATGTTCGCCACGCCCTGGGGTGGGGTAAACATCTGCTTGCTCCGTGACACGCCCTCGGAGAAATCCCAACGTGTGGTGGAGCAGTCTTAAGGCTGCCCAGAGCAGAGCAAGCTCATGTGGCTGGACATGCTTGCCCGGCCATGCTCAGGGCAACCCTGTGAGCGATGGGTGCTAGTGCCAGTCACTCACAGACACGTCACAGCCCGGGGCAGGAGTCCCAAATCCCCAGGGCTGCTGGTGGGAGGTGAAGCCCAGAGGAGCCACGCGCACACCTCTCACCACCCAGACAAACAGCTGATTGGGGGAGGGGAGCCCAAAGGAGCGTGCACAGAGAGGGACATGTGCGCGGCTCCTCTGGGCACACACACACCTCCCCATCAGCAGTCAGTGGGATGGGGAGAGGGATTCACCTGACCATCAGCTGATGTGGGGAGGAGGAGCTTGGGAAGAGGATGTGTGCTCTTCCCAGGTTCCTTTTTCTCATCAGCTGTTGGGGGGAGCATGCACACTCTCCCCCCTCCCACCTGCTGCCCGGCTCCCTGTGCTGGCCCTGCAGTGTGGCATGGCCAACTGCCCACCACAGGGATTGGGCCCAGCCTGCTTGTTTGGCTGCACTCATCAAAAATTAGCAGAAATTAAGTAACCTACAAAATCAAATTAGCAGCTCAAATGTTAGTATTAAAATACACAACAGGTCACTTCCTTTCTAGCAATTAATACCTGTGGATATCTATAAAATTATATCTACTGCGTAATGTGTGTATTTATTTTCATGAATAAATGCATAGCTGCTGACAAGGGGGAGGGGAAATCTTCAATTCCCCTCTTTTATCCAACTGACTTCACCCCAATGTCCGATGAAGTTGCTATAACTTTCAAAAAGAAATTATTAGTGAGTAGAATGACCAAAATCATAGAAACTAAGACTGTTTTCACTAGAGCTGAAACTCGGCCCCTGTTTTTATTTGGAATTCACTGGAGATTATGATCCCCAGTTCCAAATTTCTGAGTTCTGAGGTTTTCGGTCCCAGGAAAACTTCAGAACCCTCGACCAAGTGATGAAGGCGCCAGCGCATGGGTGGTTGGAGTGACCCAGACGGCTGACCCTAGCTTTGCTGAGTTAGGAAATATGAGCAGCGCTGTGTACAACTAGTCATGCTATAGAAATGCTAAATAATAGTAGTAGTAGAAAAAATGAAACTTAGTGCCATATTTGGTTGGCAGGGGGGTATGGGAGGGGACAGGTAAGTGATGGACAAGCCACAGGACAGTTTTTGATTGGCTGGTAGGGGCAAAATAAAAGTGACTGTAGGGTCATTTTCTATTCTCTTTGATGAATTTTACAGTGTGCTACACTGCTGATCTGTAAGTATTTTAGCTGAGGGGGGGAGTGCCTGTCCTGTCCATAGAGGCAATGCTGTGGGGTTACTTAGCCACACCATATTTTTTAAAATAAAATAATAATAATAAGTGGGTGTCACACCATTGCCTCCTGCTTGCACTGCTTGGCACCATGGAGGCTGGATGGATCGGCTTGCTCCACTTCCCCTGGCCTGACCATAGGTGCAATGCTGGTGATTGCCAGTGGCATCATGCTTAATATATTTTGGAGTAAGTGCTGCTTGCACTGCATATTGGCCCCATAGAGGCCAGAAAGGGATCATTTTTGCTGTGGTTTTTGTGGGCTCTGTACTTTGGCTGCAGGTCCAACTTCGCCAAGATGTGCCCGGCTAGGGCACAGGTGGGATACTTTCTTTCTGGTTAACTTATGGTGTGTACGAGGAGAGAACTTGCCTTGCATAGGTGGGCACAACGGAGGTGGGGGGGTTTTTTTGGGGGGGGGGCAATGTCTTGTTTCTTGTGGGTATTACTACTGCCTGCTGGGCTGGCATAATTATTTTAAAGTGGGTGCACTGCCGCTGGGCCATGCTGCGGGTACTGGCTTTTGGCAGTTGCACTTTCTGGGTTTGTCTCATCATTGTCTCACTTTTGCTAGTCTCCTTTTTGGGGCACTGTACTTTGGCTGTGGGTTCTACTTTGCCAAGATGTAACCAGCTGGGGCACAGGGAGGATATTTTTTTTCTGGTTAATTTATGAGGAGGATTTCCTTACATAGGTGGGCATAGAGCAATGGAATGGAGGCTTTGGGGGTGGAGGGGAGGTCCTTTGGGGCATAGAGAAATTGCTTTTCTCGGATTTCCGAGGTTCCGAGTTCCAAGGATTTCCAAGGTTCCAAGTTCTGATTTCTAGGTACTCAGAAAAAGTTCCAAGTTTCAACTGAGGATCCAGTCCTGGTACTTGGAACCTCACCAATCTGCATTAAGTACTCAGATCACCTATTCAGTGGAGCCCTGGCGTTCACATGAGACGGCAGCAGGGCAGGGAAACGTCCGCGAGCCAAAGACATGGGAGGGGGAATGACGGAAGTTCCACCCGTGTGAGCAGGCTTCTGCCGTGATTTTACGTGAGGATGACAGGGCTGGATTTTGAGCTAAATTTGTGTGAAAGCAGTCTTAGTGTTGGAAGGTACTTTGAGGATCATCTAGTCCAACCCTGCTTGGAGGTAGAATGGCTACACCTACAGTATCACCAACAGATGGCTATCCAGCTTCTTTTTAAAACTTCTAGCAATTGAGAGCCTACAACTCCCCTAGGCAACTTGTTCCATTCCCACACAGCTGCATATGGATCGGTAGAACATGTCAAAAACAAGTAGTCTCCTTTCAGGTCCATACTGTTTATAAAGCACAATCTATTGCTGAACAACGATGGAATTACTGCACACTTCCTTTCTTATTCAATCGACATGAAAAACTCAATTAGAACTCAAAGTTTTATTTTTTATATTTCAGTTCTGGCTGACAATCTTAGAAAAGCCAAATTAATGTTCCAGTTAAACTAAATTTCTTTGACTACACATCTGTCCACTCTCCCCACTGCCAAATGCAGGGACTCAATCCAAACTTGTGTACTCAATCCAAACATCAGAGAAATAGTATATCCATAATTGCAGTGGTGTGAATTCAGATATGAATTAACATTAATTGCTACAGATGTTCTCTATTGTAATCTGAACATAAATAAAAGGATACAATACACCAATAGTCTATGGACAAAAAGAAAAACAAGATTCCTAAAATAATAGCACATTTATCATTTGAGTTTATTACTTCATAGATATAAACATTGCACCTAGGGCACAGCAATATTTATACATCTAAGATCTTTTTGTAAACACAAAAACAAAACAAAAATAGCCATATGATATTAGTCATACTGCAGACTAAGCAGCATAGCTTTTCTTATTGAATACCAAGCTGGTGGAGATTACTGCTCTCTAAACATTAAAAATGAGCTAATCCTACAGTCTTCTAAAATGCACCCAATTAAGTGTGACATTCTGTGATGTTGGTCTACTGTCAACCAGCAGCTTACTTGGATCAATACGTCTAAATGCGTTGCAATATGACTGAGTTTCATTTGGACTACAGGACTAATTGAAGTTCAACAGAGCTTGATCTTGTAAAGTATATAAAAACCAGCAGCCATATCTCCCTATATGCCTTGTATAGAAGCTGAACAGGCCAAAATATAGTCATCTAGCAAAGATTTGATTTTGAAATAAACTATTAAGCAGATAAAAATCAGATGTATTTTCAACAAGCGACTATATATCCAAGGAATAATTTGACATGCTGACACAATGAGCTAAAAGATATACTCATTTTTACATTACCTTGTCGTTAAAATAAATAAATAATTTAAACACCATAGGTGAAATGGGGTGGCTCCATGTGAGGGTAGAATGATCCTTTTTTCTTTTTACTTTACAATGCAATTTGCCACTTCCCTAAGCCACAGACATGCAAGAGTCAATGGATCCATGGAACACAAAAGGATAACTATTCTTTTGTTTGTCTTAAAAATATCCCCACTCCACTTTCATAAGTGTGCATGCAGAGCTCTCACTCATTCTCTCACACACACAGCATTGTGTTTTGCTTAATGGGTTGCAACAGCCAGAGCTGTCTTTTCCGAGGATAAGCAGGCTGCTGCCCATGTGTACGCCCTGCAATCCAGCCAGAGCCTGGCACTGCTGCTGCTGCTTCCTCCGCCTCTCCAAAGGCCTGCTGTTAGAATAAAAGGGGCAATTCATGCCTTAATCTTTCTGGCGATACACAGAAGACTCCCAGCAAACCCTTCAGAGAGTCTCCCCAGGGCACCCCCACCGCAGCCTGTTGGTCGGCTGGATGGACAGGGCTCCCAAGGCACAAGGAAGTCAGGCGCAGCCCCTAAGCTTGCCACCCGTCGCTGAGGCAGCTGCTCCCGGAGTTTACACATGGCCAGGCTGCGTAGGCAGGAGGTGCTGGGGGTGACAGCGCAGCAGGGGCTGCTCCGCTAGGGGAATGCACAGTGGGGCAGGCGGGGCAGCCAACCAAGTCCTTCCAGCCCCCGCACCCTCCGAGACGCCAACCTAGAGCAGGCCCCTCCGATTTCCTGTCTTGCACAGAGAAAGCAGCATCAGCAGCAACCGATTTGTACATGGGCTTCTCCGCCTCGGCAGGAAAAGTGCCGGGGCTGCGGCGGCGGCTGTCGCCAGTTTTGCATTTAACCCATCTGCCTTCAGCAGGAGCAGAGCAGCGTCTGTCAGTCACGCTGAGGGAGCCAGGCAGCTAATTAAGAGGCGAGAGCGGCAGCAAAGGCGCCCGCCTCCATCTCCCCCTCCCCAAACTGCACGGCCCCACATGCATGTAATGGCAGAAGCGCTGCCCCCGCGGGGAAAGTTAAAGGGCAGCAGGAGGCGCAGTGGGGCTCGGCATCCCTCCCGAGCCAGCCCAAGGGGGAGGGGAGCGGGGACACGCCTTGAGCGAGCCACGACCCTCCTCCCCTGCAGCCCCCGCCGCCGCCTGCAGCAGACTCACCCATTTATGTCGCGCTGGACTCTGCGGGCACAGGCTGAAAGTTTGCGGGAGCGGGCGAAGGCGCGAAGCAACCGAAGCCCCTGACAGGGGAAGTGAGAGAGGCGGCTGCTTCCTCCTCCTGCTGCTGCTGCTGCTCTCAGTGCCCGGGGCGGCAGCAGGGCTGCATTTCCCTTCCCTCTACGAGCTCCTCTGAAAAAAGCGAGCGAGCGCGAGAGATGGCCAGCATGGGCTGAACCAAGAATCCCCGCAGCCACCTGGCTCCTAGCGCTGGCTGCTGCCTCTGCTGGGGACGGGGCGGGCTGACAGCCGGGCGCTGCACGGAAGAGATGGGTGGCTCCCTGGCTGCTGCTGCTGCTAGCTTGTGCGCCGACGAGGAGAGGCAGAGGCAGGGCTCCTCACCCGCCGCCGCTCGGGGCTGGGCGCTGCTGCTGCTGCCGCCGGAGTGCAAGCAGCTCTGCGGGAAGTGTCGCGAGAATGAGCCCGGCTGCACCGCCTCGGGCCTCCCAGCAGCAGCAGCAGGAAGGGGCTGCTCTTCTCAGTGCAAGACGAGGTGTGGCCTCCTCCCTGTCAGGGCATCTGGAGAGGGAAGCGCCTCCCAAAGCCAGTGGGGAGCGCGTTGCTGCGGGAAGGGGAGACGCAAGGCAATGCCAACAGGGGGGCAGCCCCTTCCCTGGGCTTGAGGGAGGGGGTTTCCACACAGCCCCACACACTAGGGAAAGACCACCCCCAGCTTCCTGCCAGCTCGCTTTTGGCTCCGCGCAGCTGCCCCTGCCCTAGCCGTTGCTTTGGCCAAGGCTGGATTGCGTTTGTAGCCTGTATCGAAACCCCACGTGCGGTGTCACATTGCACAGTTACAGGTGGCCGCTCTGGGACCTGCTAGTGTTCTCATTGGCTTTGAAGTCTCCCAGAGACAGATTCTAGCCCTGGAGACGGAGACAGACTGGTTAATAGAATGAAGAGCTTTGGCTGGAAGTACCGGGTTGTGGAGTGCAACCCTCAAGCATCATACATCAATTATAGGCTTAGTAAATGCAGGGCAGGTATATGGATGACAGGAATCACGAGAGGAGTCGGGTTGCAGAGAGCAATGGCCCTTCTTTGCATAAAGACGGAGTTTGCAATAAGTGCTCACATACAGGGACACCATCCACCCACCGCCCTTGGACCTTCTAGCCTGACACACAGTAGAACTCCGACAGATGGGGCCACACACAGTAGGCAGAGTGTACTCTCGCTACACACACACACACACACACCCCGCTTGTGGTTTCCCCTGCAGGAATTGTAGTGTGGCTGCTGGGCTGGGGTTTCCAGGTTCGGCTGCGCATTTGCGCAAGAAGGTGCCTCCTGGGTGGGTGATGGGCCGGCCGAGTGAGCTGGAAATGGACACGCTGTGTTGCGGCCACCAGCTAGGAATGCAGAGCACGGGGCTGGGAGTTGCTCCTCCTCCATCCCCAGATTCTCACCTTTTCATGAGATTTCTATTCCAATCCCCACCCCGATGCTGCTCCGCTCCCCTAAGTCCTCAGAATGCCCCAACCCCGTGCTCCCCTCCCCAAGCTCAACAGCTTTCTTCTCTCCCCCCTAGACCGCCTTCACTCGCTCCACGATACAGCATAAAACAGCTTCAAGGAAGGAATCTGAAACGGCTGAGGGGGGCAGTGTCAGACTGTATTCTTCGCACCTGGACGCTTTGGAGCAGTGCTTAGTTTGTAAGAGGAAAAAGGAACCCAAACCTGCCCGAGAATCCACACTCGCTCCCCCCAAGCAAGGAATTGAACTTTAGGCTCCAGCTAGCAACCCAGCCACTGGGGTGACCCTGCCTCTCTACAGCTGAATAAAAATCAAGAGTTCCTGTTCCTGTGATTTAATTGATATGATGTCCAGCATAGGTAGGAAAGTCATTAATGAAAGTCAAATGAACCATCTAGTTTTTTTCTGGCTTTTGTTTTCATCTCTGAAATGGCCAATATTTCCTTTCCTCATCTTTGATAGGCTAGCATGCACATTCCTACTGGAAACATTTCCCAGGGCTCAGCACCACACACACACACAACTGGCAGAGACCTAGCAAGCCCCCCTTACAAATTAAGCTTTGCTTGGAACAAGGAGTAGCTACAACAGCAGCCATAGTCAGGAGTAGCAACTCCTCTTTTCCTTAGTAGCAGAGAACTCCTGGTGCTAAGGTCAGGGCAGCACTACATAGCGGCAGCTCTCTCCTCCGCAGCCCTGGCAGTTCCTAGGAGTGGGCTGATGGCCCCCTGGTGGCCAAACGGTAGCAGAAGCGAGAAAAGATGTGTAGGGCAGGACTTTTTCGCATCCTTTCCCAAACTAGGAAAACCCACCAAAAAAAGGGAAACGGGGGGAAATGATGTTGGGTAAAGCTGTTCAGAAAAGAGTAATTAGCATTTCAAAAAATTAACAAAAATTAGAAGAAACCAAGAATCAAATGCTAAACAAAATAAATGCAGGCTAGATAAAAATGTAGAGAGTAATCCTCCACCCATTGACTTGAGTAGAGGATTGTGTGCCCATAGGAGCAAGCATGGGAGGGGGGAGGGGGGACTTTAGGAAAAGAGGCTTAAGGATAGTTATGTTTCCTTAATCTTTTTTTCCCCAAAGCTACCTCTTACTTGTTTGCTATTATCCCTAGTCCTAACTTGCATTTATTTTAGAATTTGATTATAAGAACTTTTTCCCTAACAGGTCTCGCCCCAATTATTGCTTTTCATATAAATACTTGTCCTATATTTGCTCAATCTGCAGTTCTATTTATATACCTGATAAAGTTCTATTTATATACCTGAGAAAGGGGTCTGTAGGGCCCAAAAGCTTGCATACTCTCACCAACAGAACTTGGTCCAACAAAAGATAGCATTAGAAACTGGGTCTCCATTTCTTACGTTTGAGACCAATACTGGCAACCACATGCTCTAGTAAAGTTACAGGTTGGCCAAGCATGAGACTAGTGTGCGGGCATCCAAACTACACAAAGACTTGAGCCCATGTTTAACTCTGCACATTGCAGCCATACTGCAATAACACATTCATTATAAGTTAAACACGTGCACCAGCAACTTCTCAACCTCATGAATGTATCTTTGCCTCTCCTGCTGTTTACCTCTCCCTTCTCTCTTAGACTGGAAGCCCCTTGGGGGTAGGGCCCTGTCTATAACTATTCATTGTACAGTGCCAGGTACCCTGCTGGTGCTATATAAATATTAATCATAAAATATAATACAAAGAGTTATGAAGGACTGTTTTAAACTTATATGCTGCGGCTGCTGCCATGCAAGATTTCACAGTGGAACCCACCTGAGCTGACTGGATGGGCAGAAGCCTGCAGAAATAATTATTATGTTTAAAAAGAGGGTTAGGTGCTTTTTAGTTCAGGCCCCAGGCCTCACTGACTACTTGCAGGGTCGTTTTAGACAAGCACCTCCCTACCCCATCACCCACCCATCATGCATGTTGCAGGGCTGTATTGGTGTCCTATGCAGCCCTGCAACATGCATGATGGGTGGGGAGGCGCTTGTCTAAATACACCCCCAGTGTGTACATTTTAACACAAATGTGTTTATAGGCTCAGAGCTTGCCTTAGTCCTGTCAACCATCCCTTTCGCTGACTAATGCCTTTCCAGCCAGGGACAAACTGGCTGGGTTATGATTTTCTGCACCTCAGCAGGAGGATGCAGATTTATAGCAATCCTTCATGAAAGACTCTTTCCCCCCTGTATAAAGTCACCTTTCCTGGTATAGGCACATATTGGATTATTAAGATTCACTATTGTGCTGAGACTAGCAGGTATCTTCTCCACCATGCGCCTCCAGTTGCTGCTCAGGGAGGGAGAGGCCACATTTGGAATTTAAAACCCTGCTCTTGTATTCAGGCACAATTGCTTCACTATCCTACCATACCGTGTGCATGATTTGTTTTTGGTCTTCAGATTCTGAAAGAAAATATGTCGCTATGTTTTATTATAGCCAAAAAGCATGATGCTTTATCTATATCCTTTCTAGTCTACTGAAAAGGTTTCATTTACAGAAGCAGAGGCCTGTCTCCGTCAGGAACTGGAGGTACCTAGTGCCCGCTGTGACACTTTTATTGATTACTTTGTAGATAAAATTGCTCATTCACCACGATCTCGGCACGATCATTTCTGGTGCAGAATCAGAGCTGGGGGTTATGGAAGCGCAGTCTTGTCCTTTTTATGGGATCGGTTTCAGACGTTGTTGCTCACCAATGTGGGGGAGGTGCTGGAGGCCATGCAAGCCACAAGATGTGTATTAGATCTATGCCTGTCCTGGCTGGTGAAAGCCAGCTGGGAGACATTGGGGCCACTGCTGGCTGGTGTTGTCAATGCCTCCCTTTGGGAGAGCAGAGTGCCAATTTGCCTTAAGGCGGCAATTGTTTGGCCTCTGTTTAAGAAGCCATCATTGGACGTTGATTCTCCTGCCACCTATGACCCTTCGCAATCTGGTTTTCATCCTGGGTATGGCACAGAGACTGCACTTGTGACCTTGGTTGATAACCATCACCTGGAGTTAGATCAGGAGAATTCTACCCTGTTGATATTATTATATCTTTCAGCAGCTTTTGATAACGTTGGCTATGAAGTGTTGTTGACTTGCCTGTGGGATCTGGCTGGAGTGGGCGGCACAGCTCTTGAGTGGTTCCGCTCTTTCTTGACCGGGAAGTCTCAGTGGGTGGTGTTGGGCGATTGATCATCTCCTCCTCGGGATCTCCCTTGTGGGATCCAGGAGGGTTCCATTCTGTTGTCCCTCTTGTTCAACGTGTATGTGCAGCCACTGAGCAAGGTCATTCGGAGGTTTGACATGAGGTGCCATCAGTAGGCTGATGACGCCCAGCTCTACCTCTCTTTTTCATCCAACCCAGGTCCTGCAGTCTCGGTGCTTACCTGCTGCCTGACTGTGGTAGGGGAATGTATGAGGGCGAATTGCCTGAAGCTGAATCCTGACAAGACTGAGGTGATGATGGTTGGCCTGTCTGGTGCCCTGGAGGTGATTGAGATTCCTCTTATTGATGGAGTCTGACCCCCTCTAGTTGATCGGATTCACAGCTTAGGAGTGCTTCTGGATCCCTTGCTGTGCCTGGATTGCTAGGTTGCAGCGGTGGCCAGGAGCACTTTTCACCAATTCCATCTGGTGAGGAGGCTGCAGCCTTGTCTTCTGGACTTGGATCTGGCCACTGTTGTCCATGCTTTCATCACTTCGAGGCTAGACTATTGCAATGCGCTCTACATGGGACTGCCCTTGGTGATGGTCTGGAGGGTGCAGCTGGTGCAGAATGTGGCGGCTCACCTCCTTACACAGATGCATCACCACGAGCACATAATACCGGTGTTCTGTACGCTGCAATGGCTACCAATAGCCTTCTGGGCCCAATTTAAGGTGCTGGTGATGACCTTTATAGCCCTAAACAGCCTGGGCCCCCATCTATCTGAGGGATCACCTGGCTCCCCGTGACCTGTCGCAGCCTTTGCTGTCGGCTGGGGGGGCGCCCTCCTGGAGACTCCATTTTTTTTTGCCAGGTCTCCACTATGGGGAGGGCATTCTCAGCCATCACACCTGTGTTGTGGAACTCCCTCCCCCAGGGGGTCCACCTGTGTTCAAGCCTGGTGGCCTTCCGTGGGCAATGTAAGACCATTTTGTTCTGTAGGACTTTTGGCAGCAGAGATTGAATTGGGGGGTTATGGGTGTGGTAGGGGTGTGAGGGAGGATGGATGGGGGGAATGTCGGATTGGGTGGGTGTTGTTAGGGGTTTGGGGTGGGTTGGCGGTATCTTTGCATTCTAATTTTTATCTTGTATATGTGTTTTATATGATTTGGTCCGTACTCTGGGGGTGCTTCTCGATTTGCAGCTCCTCCTGGATTCCCAGGTGGCAGCTGTGGCAAGGGGTGCCTTTTGCCAGTTGCATCTGGTGCAGTGGCTGCAACTGTATGTTTCTGACTCTGACCTGGCCACCATCACCCATGCTTTTATCACCTCTAGACTGGAATATTGCAATGCGCTGTACATGGGGCTACCCTTGGTGACGGCCCAGAGGCTGCAGCTTGCAGAATGTGGAGGCCCACCTCCTAATAGGGATGGGTCGCTGCGAGCACATTACACCAGTGCTCCATTTACAGCACTGGCTGCCTATTGTTTTCTGGGCCCAATTCAAGGTGTTAGTATTGACCTATAAATCCCTAAATGGCCTGGGCCCAACCTACCTGCAGGACCGGACCGGGCTGTGGTGCGGCACTTGCCGTCGATTGGGGACGCCTGACTCGAGGTCCCCCAGGTGGCGACGATGGGGAAGGCGTTCTCGGCGGCGGCCCCTAGGCTGTGAAATTCCCTCCTGACAGAGGCCCACCTGGTCCCTGACCTCCCCTTTCTGAAGACAGTGTAAGACCTGGCTGTTCTGCCAGGCCTTTGGTGACGGAGTTGAGTAGGGAGGTGAGGGGTTGGTGGGTCTTTTATGTGGGCCTTATGTTTATACTGTTTTATATTGTTTTATAAGATTTTATGTTTAATTTATTGTTGTGAGCCACTCTGAGTTGCCTGTGGCAAGAGGCAGCAGCTTAAAAAGATGATTAAATAATAAAAATTAACAAATAAAATAAAATTAATAAGAAGAGTTTTCCCAATGCTGGGTCAGAACTCAAAGTCGAGTCATGCTCCCAACTAATATACTTTGCATGTCTTTGTTGCTGTCTGGGCTCATAGGATTGTGTAGTTAAGTCTAAAAATGGGGTCACAGATGAAAGCATTTGGAAATCACTGTCCTAACTCCATAGTAATGTCCTTTTAGTACTGATAAAACACATGGTTACTTGCATTGTAAGTCTGCTGACAAAGTCCTTAACTTTCAACAGGTCTTGTCAACATGATGTTTATTACAAGATGGAAGTCTGATTTCAGGTAAGAAGGAGATGAAAAAATTAGGGGGCATATAGGTTTCAGTAATGAAGTCATCCAGTTATTCAGGGAATATGCAAGCTTTCACAATCTGGTAGAGGTTTTACACACACACACACGCACACACACACACATATATATATGTGTGTGCGTGTGTGTGTGTGTATATATACCTACCTCCCCCCTCCCCCCCCCCACAAAAACCCTTTAGTTAATTTATTATGGCACCTGGTAGATGCATGTTTTAGAAAGGATGTTCCCACACCTATCAAAGTGCCATTCTAAAAGACAGGTGAAGCAGGTGACATTTGGCAGGCAGGGTCAGTCGGGGGTTGAGTTGGGTGGGTGGGTTTAGGGGTGAGGGTGGGTTTTTAATGAGGTTCCTAAATGGAGTTTTATTCTATTTTTTATTATGTATGCTGCACTGAGCCTTAGGGAACAGGTGGGGTAGAAATTTGAATAAATAAGATTGAGCAAATGCAGGACAGGTCTATCTATAATTCTGACTTGTTAGATGTCTGAGGAAGGGCCCTGTGTAGCCCATAGCTTGCATATTCTCACAGACAGAAGTGGGTCCAATAGATGTCATCTGAACTACTTTGTCTCCACCTCTACAAATGTAGGTAATTATAGTTGCTAAGGGAACCATGGTCCTTCAAGGCCACATGCCAGCTGCTGTAATGGATATTAAATTACATATTTAATATTGTAGGTGTAAGGGATAATAGTCCAATAAATATGTAATTCCCACTTCATTCTGTCTTTGGTTACATGGCAAGCAGGGTTGTCAGTTTTATATTCTTTTCATACATGATGGCAATTATGTACATTGGCAGGTAAGCCTTGCAAAACAGGGTACTATTTGCAGGGAATAGTAGGGACATTATAAACATGTGGGAGTTGACTCTCTTCAGAAGAAGAAGAAAGTAGAGCAGGGATTCTCAGACCTTACAGCCAAGGACAACAGAAGCAGAACTCCTTAATTACAAAGTAGAAAAAGGTTAGAGGTTGAGTGTACAACCTGTTTGATAAGCAGGACAAAATGAATGGTATTAAATGAAACCATACCACTGAGTTTAAAACCAAATTAAAAGACTAGATGAACATGAACAGGAGTAGGACTGGTGGAAATATTAAAATTATATAAAATCCATTGTGTACCACAATCACATAACAGCAGAAACCTGGTTATTAAACTGGGCAGGCACAACTCCCAATGTATCAAAAGGTAAGCACTCCAGTCTAAAACAATCCTAAAGCACTGGCGGGTCTGCTGGTGACTTTATTTAATTTTTTAATGAATTAATCTTTATTATGACATTGGCTTTCACCCTAATCCATCAACAAGATAACAAAACAAAACACAATAAGAATATACAGGTAGAAACAGATAAAATTTTTTCCAAAAAGGTCTCATAATGTCTGCAAAGTCACGCCCGACGGAGCTGTTTCTGGTGGTGCGGGGGCTGGTCAGTCCGGCCTCCCCCACCTGGACAGGGACTTGTCCCAGACCCGCTGGGAGGAGTTTGTCATCTACTTTGCAGACAAGATCGCTCGGATTCAGAGCGACTTCGACTCTGGATTAGAGGCAATAGGTACAGAGCGCAAGGGGATGGAGGCCCCATCCGGTCCATCTTTGTGGGGGGAGTTTCAGGAAGTGACGCTGGCCGATGCGGTGGATGTCTTGGGGTCTGTGAGAGCCACCTGTTGTGAACTTGATCCATGCCCGTCCTGGTTGGTGAAAGCCTCCAGGGAGACGTTGGGGACGGTGCTGGCGAGGGTGGTTAACGCGTCCTTGCTGCAGGGGAGGTTGTCGCCCAGTCTCAAGGAGGCTGTGGTGCACCCCCTGCTGAAGAAACCATCATTGGACGTGGACGCACTCGCCATCTACCGACCTGTCTCTAACCTCCCTTTTTTGAGGAAGGTTATTGAACGGGCGGTGGCGATCCAGCTCCAGGCACATCTAGACAGCATTGGTTTCCTCGACCCTTTTCAATCTGGGTTCCGCCCTGGCTATGGCACCGAGACGGCGTTGGTGACGATCTCTGCCAAGAGATGGATGCAGGATGTTCGACATTTCTTGTCCTGCTAGATCTCTCAGCCTCTTTGGACACCATGGACCATGGGCTGTTGTTGAGATGGCTGCGTGACCTGGAGGGACTGGACGGGACCATTCTTGAATGGTTTTGCTCATTCCTCTCGGGGAGAAGCCAGCGGGTAGTGCTGGGAGCTGAAAAATCTTGCCCCTGCGCTTTGTCCTGCGGCATTCCGCAGGGTTCTGTTCTGTCTCTTATTATTTAATGTGTATATGCAGCCCTTGGGGGAGATCGTGAGAGGGTTTGCGGTTCGTTGTCACCAATATGCTGATGATACTCAGCTGTACCTCTCTTTTTCAGCTGACCCAGACCCTGCTGTCTCATTGCTATCCCAGTGACGAGGCCATGGCAGAATGGATTTGGCAGAGCAGACCGACACTCAACCCTGATGTTAAGATGGAGGTGATGGTGGTGGGGAGAACGAGGGAGGTGTCGGCCCCCCTGATTGGGCGGGTTCGCCCTCCTGTAGCTCAACAGGTCTGGAGTCTGGGGGTGGTGCTGGACACGGATCTCTGCCTGGAGCAGCAGGTAGAGGGGGTGGTGAAGGCTGCCTTCTGCCAGTTGTATCTGGTGCGGAGGTTGCATCTGTATGTTTCTGGCCCGGACCTGGCCTCCCTCATCCATGCCTTCATCACCTCGAGGCTGAACTACTGCAGCGCGCTCTATGTGGGGCTGCCCTTGTTCCTGGTTCGGAGGCTGCAGCTAGTGCAGAATGCGGCGGCCCGCCTCCTTTCGGGGACGGGTCGCCGGGACCACATAACACCTGTGCTCTGGGCTCTGTACTGATTGCCAATAGCGTGCCAAGCCAGTTTCAAAGTACAAGTATTAATCTATAAGGCCCTTCACGGTCTCGGCTCCCCATACCTCAGGGATCGCCTCGCCCTCCGCGCTCCAGAGCGGCTCCTTCGGTCTGCCAGGGCTGCCTTCTTGGAGGTCCCCCATGTTAAGCGGGGGGCCACAATGGAGAGGGCATTCTCGGTGGCCATACCTCATCTTTGGAATTCCCTCCCGGAGGAAGCTCGCCTGGCCCCAAGCCTCTTAACATTCCGGCGAGCTTGTAAAACCTGGCTGTTTGCCCAGGCCTTTGTGGAGGATGGGAGGGTGGGTTTAGTGGGTTTTTATCCCCCTACCCTTCCTTATTTTTTGTTATAATTTTGTCTTTCCCTGTTTTAATTGTTGAGATTTTTATGATGTTTTAAATATTTTAAATATTGTTTTATTGAGATTTGTTCGTCGCCCCAAGCTGTTTGCATGAGGTATAAATATATTAATTAATTAAATAAATAAATAAATAATTTGCCAAAAGCCCATGTCGTTTTGCCTATTTTTTTTTTTTTATTTATATTTCTAGCTCACCCTTTCCAAATGGCTCAGGGTGACTTACAAAACAGATATAAAACAATATATGTCCCTCAGGCAAAGGGAAGGAGGAACAAATTCAGTCGCCCTTTCCAGTCCCCCTCCTCCAAAAATAAATAAATAAAAATCAGAGGACTGAGAAAGTCCAGGCAAATTCTCTATATGTTCTCCACTTCTCCTTTTTAGTAGCGCCAAACTGTTGGCACTAGCCTGGTCAGACCATCTGAGCCTTGAATGTTTTCTTCCAGCCCAAGAAATAGGCACGGCCTCTCTATTACTCCAAAAGGGGAGCCTTTGTGACGCACCCACTATCCAAAGGTCTTTTTCCTACAGTATTCTCTTGCCCTCAGGAAGAAAAAGACGTTTATATTACAGTGAACATGTCCCCATGGTGCATATCAATTGCTTTTTAAACAATAAAATAAAACACATTGGTTGCTTCAGCTGCCCCCTCATCTTGCTCAGTCTTGTAGAACAGTGATGGCAAATGATTTGCTGTTCATACACTTCAGATATCTTTGAGGAACCTGACATTGTCGTAATGGAAAAGTAATGTCATTAACACCTTTTGACAAAAGAAATCCATTTGGCTCATTTGGTTTCCCTCTGATAAGTAGGATGTGAGTGTGGGTTGGTATAACTAAGATTTTTCTCTTCTGCAGTCTGAGCGCACAGAGTGGTTCAAGATCTTTTGAAAAGAGCATTCCATCAGTAAACAAAATTATTTCCCTCTGCCTCCCTCCCCAATTAGAAAAAAATAAAATATACCTTTGCAAGACAACAGTTGTGATTAAAGTGAAAGAGCCATTTTACTGCTACACAAGCAAATTCAGATGCCATGGTTGCTACAGGATCTCCTGCTAACCTCCCATAACATTAATTTGGGTGTGAAGATGGAAAAACGCTAGCAGCAACGTGATATGGATGCAACATGTGGTGTATGTTATGTGTTTGAAAAAAATGCAGAGAAAGCAGAAACTTTTAAGAGGCTTCTCAGAGGCAGAATGGACTATAACCATGTGGAAATAAAATGGTTTGGCTCAATTTTGGTTATTAGACTATGAAAATAGCTTTTTAAGGTTAATATTCTGCACAATGCAATCTGGTTGAATAGCACTATGCTTTTATTTACTTACAAACTGATCAGTTTGCTGCCAAAACTGCAAACTTTCTTCTGCACAAGTGATTTGGAAAGAGTGTTTAGACTGCAGTAATTGTATTCCCAGTGACCTCCTCAAAGGGAAGAGTTACAGGGCAGTTTATGGTATGAAATCATTTCTTAACAGATGTGCTTACAAAACACTAAGTCTGGCTCTCGATCAGGTCTAGGGAAGGTCCAATTTGACTCTTCTGTTGCATAGGATAAGGCCACAGAAGACATCATCCCACACTGGGCCATCTAACCCACATTAGCTCACAATGCAGCTGATGGTCAGGCCACCAGCTGCGATATTTGCCTGCTTGTGCCCTGGGGCAGGGGACTCCATGACACAGCTACTAGAGGGTCCGGTGGTGCATCCTGGGCTACTGTTGCCCCACCCGGGCCGTTGTGGGGTAACAAGCCATCTCCCATAAGGTTGGTCCCATGCAGCCCCACCCTGTGGCAAGGTCCACCAGAAACATAAGAGCCACGGGCATAGCTTCCATTCCTGTGCATCTATGTCATGGCAGGGGGCAGGATAGTGGGTGGACCACGGTGGTGGTGTGTGGGACAAGACCCCACCCATGTGGACAGCTCCTTAGCCCACCCTGGGGCATGATGGGACTTATGATGGTGGCTCACCTGCCCAGTTTCTCTGCGGTGGTGGGCAGATTGGACTGTTCTCCCCGCAGTCCCCAAGTGTGGCGGCTGCATTCACCCTCCCAGAGGTGGGAGTGATGGTGGGATCCGGCCAGCCCTGTCTCGTCTGGCTTTACCCATATACTAGATTCATGACATTTCAACTTCAAGAAAAGTTTGTTTTAAATTGTATGATCCTTAATCACCTTTTGCACTTCTTATATTTTTAATTCCAAGAAAGCACATGCAACACCAATTGTGATTTGTGATCTATTTCATGGTAAAAGCAGTCAAAAGGTAAGGAAATAATTAATCCATTATAAATTTGAGATGGGGTAACTAAGGCCCTGATCCAAGGCCCAGGCACACACAGGGACTAAAATTATACGTGCTTGTGAATGCAGGTGATCTCAGGAAAGGCCCCCCCTCCCCAACCATACTGCCCATGCAGCCGCCACTTCATCCCCGCTTCTCCGTCTCCCGGGTGGCTGCAGGGAACTTTCCTTTGGCCACCCTGCATGCATTCAGTTTTGGTCCACATGCGACCTTGAATGAGGCCTAGATTTGCTAGGGATACGTTTGGCTGTTTATTGTTTAATATCGATTGTAGATAGGTGGCTTGTGTTTCTAATCAGCTTCCGTTGATTTATAATGGAAAAAGGACTTCAGCACCGTCTTTTGTAGGTACACCCCGACTACTAAATCATGTTTACTAGAAATTAGATTTAATCTTGATTTTTACAAATAAACATGGCTGTGGAGGGTAGCATGGATGCATTATTACACACACACACACTTTACCTCCCAGCTTCTACTTAGTACAAGCTCTGAGGGCTGCATAAAAGTTGGGGGCAGGGTTGTGCTCAGGAAGAAAATCCAGATCATGGATCTGCCCCCTATTCTTGCATGCCTGCCTTCATCTCTGCTCCCGTACCCTGAGCTCAGTCTTTCAGTGCTTGGGGGTAGGAACTGGATCCAGAAACTGGAAAGGGTCCAAATAAAACCCAGCCACAGGCTGTATTTCTCTCTCTCTCACACACACAACCACAGCTGAAACGGGTAGCGTATATTTGCTAAACGCAGGCAACACTCACATTTCCAAGTAGTCAAGCGCCTGGTCGGTACCCGAGTACAAAGCTGAGCACCCGATTACCTGAAAATACCGGGTATTACCAATTTTACCAATGGTAAACAGCAAATCCATTTCAGAACTCATAAAAAAATCAGGACTGGGGTGGGTGGGTGCGTGTTTGAAAAACAGTACTCGGACAAAAAATGGTAAATAGGGTACTTGATGTTACAGGGTTGGGTCAAAGTCCTGTAATTCCAATGGGTATGCCCGTTTTTGCAAGTACTCAATTTCAGTTGTATCCTGGGGCCTGACGTTCTCCATCCTTACTCTAAAGCATGCCCAGCACACGGGTTGTGCTGCCCTAAAACAAAGCAATATTTTGATCAAAAAGTTGTTTTTTTACACACAAGGAAAGACTTGTTTTTTGAATAACGAATAGTATATATTTAGAACAAGAACATATCTGTCTTAGGATTTTCTACAGTGCTTACTTAAGCATTATCACATTACATCTAAAATCCTATTTCACAATATAGGAACCACGCAGGTACAGGATTGTGACATCGGGGTTGCTACTTTTTTCTTTTTAATGGGAAAAGAGTCTGGTATGGTTCCTTCCCCAGCTTCACATTTTCCCCCATTGTTTTATGTCAGAGCAGATGGATTTTAAAAATCGACAAGTGGAGATCTATTTAAATAAAATGTCTAGTTTAGTTCATTTCTAATGGAATGTGCACTGTCGTTGGTGAGGTTTATTGATTTACAACTAAAGAAAGACTCAGCATTAGATTTGGTACATCTTTTTACTATCTACAGGGTACCCTATAACAATATACATGGATTTTAAGAATACTTAGCTTAATATATTTGGATTGTTATAAAGTTTCTGGTTACTTATGCATTTCCTACTCAGAGGATTGATTCCCACCCCCCATATTTGTATCCAGCTGCATTAAGAGGCAACTGAAACTTATACACAAAACCAGAAGACACCATCATGTGCACTCCTGCTGAAGTCAGAGTCAGGTTCCAACATCTGTGTTGACTTTTCCTAATGCCATGTACTAATAGCATAGACCTTGCATCCTTGCAGGGTCAAGCCTTTAATACATGTTGTTCCATATAGCCCATATTTGAACTTAACACCACCACCCCACTACCTCTCCCCCCACCCCTCCCCAATTCTTATTCTAAAAGTAGCCTAACGCAAACGTTTTAGTTAAGCCTCACGGTGGAGTCTAGACTCAACATATTTTATTTAAATAAATTTAATAGCTTAATAAGATAATGCCTTTTCATCCGACAAGCCAAAAACGGATATGCCTTCCACCTTAGCTTGTGCTAAATTAAATTCAAATTTCAATTTAAACAAATTTTTAAAAAGGAAAAAAAAAATAGATTTTAAAAAGATTTAAACAGACATCTTTTAAAAAAAAAGAAAAACAGGGCTGTGCATTTGGGTTTTGATAAAAAAAAACAAAAAACGAGCAAACAAAGCCCATTCCAGCTTCTGTATCTGAAACACAAATACCAGAGCTGTGTATTTAGGTTTTGAGTGATCCCAACATTTCCTAAAAAAAAAGAAGTCATGTTCAAGGTCTCAAATTGCTACAGCACATATACAGCTTGCAGTCGAACTGCTCTCTTACTTTCAGCTTAGCTGCCTGCTAGGGGATCCTGTAGTGAGCCCTCCCCACCTGCAGGGGCTGCCTCTCTCTGAAAACTGCAGTCTTCAACACTGCAACCAGGGCCCAGGCCAGCCAAGGAGAAACGGGGAGTCCTTGGCAGCCTCATTGCCCCATCTACCATGCCAAAAAGACCTCTCTTGATCCTTGTCCCATGCCTCATTCCCCGTCCCCCAAACCAGTAACCTGTTCCCTTTTCTGAGCCAGACCCATGCCCCATTCTTCCATTCCCAAGCTAACAACCTCCCCACTAAGTCAGCCATATTCTCCACCTCCCCCAAACATGTGCCCCCATTTTAATTTGGTTGCAGACGTAGCAGCAGTTTTAACTGCATTTGCAGAGCCCCACTGCACTTCTGTGCCAAAATAATCCATATTTAGGGACCCATGGTCACTGTTTTCCACATTGGCAGCAATGGAGAAAATGCAGTGAACACGTGTAGAGATAAAAACACAAATAAATGTAAATACTAAACACTAATACAGATACAAATGCTAGTACCTGACCCCCGTGAACAACCCTGAAATAATTGTTGTCCTTTGTGTTGCATTTTCTCATAATTTAATTCATAAATAATTGTTCCACTGCATACTAATTCAATCTCTAGTTTTAGACACTTGTCTGTTCTAAAAGTGTTTTTTTTTTAAATCAGCTCATGCTACTATGAGTCAATTCATTAAAAATTAAAAACTGATATTTGTTGAAACACGTGGGTTTGCAGAAACAAACTCCATATTAACGTAGTATTTGTAAATAGTCAAAGTATGTATCAACATGGTTGCACACTACAATACAGAGACTAAACCAGAATAAGAACTTACGCTCAGTCCTGAACAAATAAAAACAATTGAAAATCTTATAATACATTTTGGATTTATACCTCGGCCTATTCATATGGCTCAGGGAAGCTTATGATAATAAAATACTGCATGTATATATAAAACCACACAGCCATACAATTCCTTCTTTACCAAATTTCCCCATTTTTTCTTCCCACCCAATCCAACCATCTCATTGTCCCATCCACTCCTTTGTCTACAACTCTATACCACCACCAATCTTATTCAGAGAACCTTTCAATAACCCTGTCTGTCCCCAATGAAAAGGGAGTTGTGGTATAATACAAGTTCTACTCTAAAGGAACTTCATAATGGATAAATTATCCACATCCCTTGTTGATGCAAAAATGCTGATGATGTTCCAACACAAAAAGAGAAAGGCTTTTTATTATTCCAAGGACTATTTACCGAGAGCAGCAATCCAAAGGCTTGTCCAACTAACAACAACATTAACAGTCATGAAGAAAAGCTAGAATCACAAAGACCACATACTAAATTATTTACAGAACATTCAAAGACAACATAAGGGATTTAAATATCCCAGACAAGATTCAGAGGGATGACCTGGGAAGCATACAAATAAATATATGAAGAAAGTAGGGGGAAACAGATTTACTTAGGAAACATGCCAAGGACAATGATTGGTTTGCTGTAGCTCATCACTGACATGTTTTTTCCTAACCATGATTGAACTAAGATTCAGTTAATGCTTGCCACAGTGCTAAAGGTGTAATGAGTTGCTGGTAAGCATTCGTAGTGTAATACTAGTTTAAGTGTTCTTATATATTGCTTTTGCAGAGAAACTGAAGCAGTAAATGTCTTCAAATCCTGCAGTACCAAAATAAAGTCAAGGTAAATATCCAGGCACTGGAAGAATCTTTGCAGAATATTTCTGTGCATGTATATACACACACAAAAAGTCAATTGTGTCCTTTATCTTATCCACTGCAGTCCTGCATAGTAATGATGTCGGCTAAGGCACGCTATAAGCCCTTTTTATTTCTAAGGGTCTTCAAAAGGCAGGGATTCTACCTGCTGCTAAAGACAGTTTATCAAGGAATTGCATCTTGTGTCTGTCCTCTTAGGTGCATAATGGAAAGGTAAAGGAGTTTTCTCCAAGTCAGTAATTCTCACTTAGCACCAGTATCTGAACTCACTTCAGCCGCACCTGTCTGGGCTTGAGTTTATGCTGGAGATGAAATCTTCCATGAGTTTAAGAGCCAGCCTAGTTTTGAAAGTCCTTCACCTTTTTAATCCTAATGCAGAGCTCAGCCAGATGGCGATGTAGCAGGGAGCAGTCCTGGGCAGCTGTGGGCTGTGTGCATGGGTCTGGGGGAAGCTGGCCCATGCCAAGGAGCCAGCCTGTGAGAAGAACAGATTCGGCCGTAAAGTACCAGATTACGCAGGACACTGGCCCTTTAAGGGCAATAGTGCTGTGTTGTGGGCCATGTCCACTCTGGCTACAAAAGGGGCTGGAAGGCAGAGAGGAAGGCAGTCTCTGCCTGAGAGCTGAAGGGACCACATCTCCCTGACAAGGCCGTCCCACTCTACGCTTTCCAGGGTGCTGAAGAGAACCAGATACTGGGAGAGGCTGTGTCCAGGAGGGAGCCTCGTGCCTGGGTCTTTGAAGCCTGACTGGATGGACTTTGGGGGTTGATGTTAGGTTGCTCCTGAGCCTGTAAGAGACTGACCCGAGCCTGCAGGCTACTGAGCCGGCAGCCCTAGGGATTGTGTACTAATAAAGGACTGTGAACTGTATACCCTCTGGACTGCCTGTGTTGGGTCCTATAGGAGGGTACACCCTTCCTCAGGGGGATTCAGCCAAGGCTCAGGCTGAATAGGCATGGCAGAGGGGTAGAGCGAATTACCCTACGGACACCCCAGCACCCCCGTGTGACCCTGGGAAGACCCCCTGCTACAGGCTCACATCTACCATTCAGCAGAAAACTGAAGAGCTAACTCCCACAATTAAAAGTATTTGAACGTTGGAAGTTTGAGAATTAAAAGTAAAGGTTCTGAAGAGACAATTACATCAGGGTTCCAGTCAAGCCAATCAATGTGCAGTTATTTAAAATCACCCAGAGCCAGGGCAATTTATTCAGATTATAAAAATATGAAGTATTTTGACCACATTAAATTACTGTATATTCAATAGTGGTATAGAAGGACTAATACACCTCAAGTTATTACCATTCCAAATAGGAATGTAATGAGCAGTACTCTAGTGCAGTCAGTGCAAGACCACAATGCAGTTTAACAATGGATATCTACAAAACATGGAACTACAAGGAATGATGGCATACATCATTACATATTCAACACCTGACACATCATAATGGAAAGTGTCACTTGGTCTTACTTATGCCATACATTATGACGTAAGTGCTGAAAATAACTTGCAGTGAAATAAAGTGGTTACTGTAACCCACAGTTGTCTCCTGGCTGCATTTCCATCAAGCTAATTTTCATAATGACATTTAAGTGCAGGTTATTTTCCTCAATGCAGTTAAAGTGCAGGAAGGCACAGAATGATTTTTATGATTTCACCTTATCTTATAACAAATACTCCTTTTATTTAATAGATTAATATACGCAAAAAGAAATCTAGAAATATAGTTTCTCTTGGTGCCACTGATATAACTGCTTTGTGTGTCAGCTGGTGAAAACAGACATGATGCTAACTCTGCTTTAACACCATTTTAACTTTTCTTATGCATGTTGCAGTGCTGTATTAATACCCTATGCAGCCCTGCAACATGTTAAAGCACTGTTAAAGTGGAGTTAAGTGTCATGTCTGTTTTCACGCAGTGTGGTCTTAATATGCTATGTCCAATGCAATCTGTCACACTTCCCATAAGGTGAAGAAAAACACCTCTGCAACGCTCCCAGTTAGCAAGCCAGAGCTGCTTTTCAATGAAGTTTAACAGTAGATATAACACAGGTAGTAGAAAAATCAGGTTATTTAAATAAAACAAAGTCTTTTAACTGTATTGTTTTAAATATTTTAAATTAACTACAGGCCAAATGTAGCTAGTAAACTGGTGAAGACTTGAATTAGCATTTAAAAATTATTACTGAAGAACATGATTTGAAGACTTACCAAGTAAATAACTACAACTACGCCCCCACCCCCTCCAAGTGAATAAGCAAAGTGTTACACCTGGCTAAAATAGTGGAACTTAAAAATGAACACAACTTTGCCTTTTTAATGTGTTGTGGTTAGCTGTCCAATGCTTAATTAATTACTATGCTTAAGTCTTTTTTAAAACTGTAATCAAGAGGGCATGACAAATTAAAAGCTACAAGCTGGTGTCTTGAAGGCTGGTTTAGATTGTAAGCTCTCGGGCAGGGACCATGTCTATCCTAACCTCTGTAAAGTGCCAGGTACATTGCTGGTGTTATATAAAAGCTTACAACAACAACAACAACAACAACAAGGTATATTGTTGGTATTCAATAGGTATTTCCTATTTGCGCAATGTTTGCATAATTTTGATTCCTGTGTATACCATACTCCAAAACAATATAAAAATTGCCATGTCAGGACAATTAGTTAACCCATGAAAAGGAGAATTGGTAACCCACCTTCGGTGAATTTCTTTCTTCCCTAGTCTCTGCAGACTCCTCCTGCTGGGTAGATCTACCGTTGAACACTAGGAGGCAGATAATTCCCCCCTGCCCTGTGTCACCGGAGCTACCCGGCTCTCCAGTCCGTTCCAAAGTCAAAAGATCTGTCCTCCATCTCTGGATGAAAGCTAGACACAATCTTTGTGAGAACAATCTCCCCCTTCACATCCAACCAACCAAAAAACGTAAAAAATGGTACCTAACCTTTAACTACTAATTTTTGCAAACATCCGACAAATGAAAACTCCGGCAACTAAAACTGTAGTACTGGTCCCAACTCCGTTTCCTGAATCCTGCTGTTTGACAGGGCGGGTTGGAGGAGTCTGCAGAGACTAGGGAAGAAAGGAATTCACTGAAGTTAGGTTACCAGTTCTCTTTTCTCCCCTAGCTCTGCAGCCTCCTCCTGCTGGGACGCACCCAAACAATGTGACAAACCTCAGGGGTGGGAGCAAACAGCACCAGGAGTGTCCAGTACCGCTTGCAGCACCCGTCTGCCAAACACAGCCTCTGCAGATTGGAAAACATTGATTTTATAATGTTTCACAAAAGTATTAATTGATGCCCATGTGGCAGTCCTGCAAATTCCCTTGTAAGAGTCTCTTGCCTGCTTCACCCATTTTGAAATCAGGGTCTTTGATGCCTTGAGTCCCTGATACCCTGGCCTGATGATCACGAAAAGTGCAGTGGATTGTCTAAATCCCTTGGTTCTGGCAAGGTAAATCTTTAGAGATGGCTGAACATCCAGCGTGTGCCATACCTTTTCCTTTGGATGTACTGGCCTGGGACAAAAGGAGGGCAAGACTACCTCCTGTGCCCTATGAAAAAAGGTATTCACTTTAGGTAAGGAGGCCTGGTCTAATTTCAAGGTAACTGAGTCCCGGTGAAAAATGCAGAAATTGTCCTCCATGGACAATGCCCCCAGTTCGGAGACGCGTCTCGCTGACGTCACTGCAATGAGAAAAATTACTTTGAACGTAATGAAAAACAGGGACACATGCCTAAGGGGTTCAAACGGGGGTCTGGTCAGGGCCTCCAAAACTAAATTAAGATCCCACGAGGGGCCCCTATGCACCACTGGGGGAAGATATAACCCTGGCTGCCTTTAGGAATCTCCTAATGTTTGTATGGGAGGAGACTGCCCTATTAGTAGTTGCCCTCAGGACTGAGTCTATGGCAGCTGCCTGCCTAGCCAAAGTGTTAGCCTTAAGTCCCTTGTCCAGGCCCTGCTGGAGGAAATTAGGGACCTGCGACACCCCTGCATTGGAGGGATCTTGATTCTGCTGTAGGGACCACATGGCGACAGTCTTCCACGTGGCCTGGTAACTCCTCCTGGTGGCAGCCTTCCTGGAGAGCTGTATAGTAGCAAGTACAGCCTCAGAATAGCCTCTTGCCCTTAGCGCTGAGCGCTTCAGTGCCATACTGTCAGTTTTAATGCGTGTATCCCTGTGCACTGCACTGGGCCCTGGTAGAGTAACGTCGGGAGCAGAGGGAGCCTCTGGTATCGTGAGTGACTGAGCTCCACTAGCTGAGAGAACCAGGGCCTCCTGGGCCACCATGGTGTCACGCGAAGAAGAGACGCCTGCTCCCTGATCGCTTTGGCTATGGTTCGTTGAATCAGAGGAAACGGAGGGAAAGCGTATAGAAGGCCCTTGGGCCAGGGCTGATTGAGCGCGTCTATCCCTTCCGCCTCCCTGCATCGTGTGAGCGTCATGAAGCGTGGAACTTGCGCATTGTCCTTGGTGGCGAACAGGTCCATGTGCAGGAGCCCGAACCAGGTCACTATCTGCTGGAATACCGACTTGTCCAGCCTCCACTGGTGTGGATCCAGTGTCTGCCGGCTTAGCCAGTCAGCTTGGATGGTGTCTTGGCTCTTTATGTGTAGTGCCTGCAGTGATGGCAGATGGGACTGAGCCCATGCAAAAAGTCTGGTTGCCTCTTGGTGTAGTTCCAGAGCCCTCGACCCCCCCGGTGATTGATATAGGCTTTCGCCATCACATTGTCTGTGTACACCAGGAGGTGATGGGAGAACGACGGGTACAGCTGTTGGAGGGCGAGGCGAATGGCCTTCAGTTCGAGGAAGTTGATCTTCCTGCCTGCATCCCTCTGTGACCATAGCCCCTGGGCTGAATGGGGCCCTGCGTGCGCTCCCTAGCCCCTGAGGCTGGCGTCTGTTAAAACCGCTCTTGATGACTCCGTAAGCGGCACTCCTTCCTGGAATGTTGTTGGCCTTAACCACCAACGCATGGAGTCTTTTGGTATTCAATAGACCTTGGTCTGGGAGAGTTCTTTTAATGAGGCCATTATTTCCCCCATCCTTTGGGCTATAGAGGCGAGGGAGGGTACCTGAGCGTCCTAGCTCCCTCCTTCCGCTGCCGCCGACCCGCCAGCCGGGGTGGGGGGGGAACCGGATCGTTGCCGGCAGTGCTCATTTTACTTCATTCTCCCTCATTATTATTTTTATTTTTTTAAGCCTGAGGTGTGCTGATTGAGCAGAGGCAGGGCCCAGCCGCGCTGTCCCTGTCTCTAGGCAGGGGGAGCGCCGATAAACTTCCCCGTTAAGTGAGAAACTGACGGCCTCCCCCGCTCCCAGGCGCAATGCAAAGGAGCTGGCAGGGGTTAAAGATAAGTGGCCTGGCCTGGCGAACCCTGAGACAGTGTCCGGGATCGCTCCCCTTCAGTGCCCCGCCAATTTAAAGTCTCTTGCCTTTCTTGAGAACAACCAAAACGATCCTTTTTTTTTTTTTTCAGGTCCTGAGAATCCCGAAGGCGCGTCCTAGCAGTCTGAAGGCAGACGGCGGACTGAAGAGCCGGGTAGCTCCGGTGGCACAGGGCAGTGGAAAAAATAAAATTGATCATCTGCCTCCTAGTGGTCAACGGTAGATCTACCCAGCAGGAGGAGGCTGCAGAGCTAGGGGAGAATTACTGTTTCCTGCTTGTTCAAAGTAAATCTTATTCATAAGAACTTAAGCGCCGCCACACTGAGTTGGACTAGCGCTCCATCTAGCCCAGCATCCTTGATTTCTTATTGTGGGAAAGGGCAAACAGTTCCCTATTTACTTTCTCCATGCCACTCACGATTTTATAAACTTCTGTCATAATCACCTCTTCTCCCAAGCTAAACATAGCTCTAGCTTGTTGAGCCTCTCATATGGAAGTCGATCCATCCCTTCTACCATCTTTGTTGCCCTTCTCTGAACTTTTTTCAGTTCTATTATGCTTTTTGAGATGGGGCAACCAGAACTGCACACAATATTCAAAGTGAGGTCATATCTAAAATATATACAGCATCATGACACTTTCTGTTTTGTTCTTTATTCCTTTCACAATAACACCTAACATTCAGTTTGACTTTTTGACTGGTGCTGCACACTGAGCTAATGTCTTCAAGGAACTATCTATAACAACTCCAAAGATCCTTCACCTGAGTGATTACACCCACATTAGAACCTAGCATCGTGGATGTAAAGTGAGGATTATTTTTCCCTATGTGCATCAGCTTGCACTTACCAACATTGAATTTCATTTGTAATTTTAATGCCCATTCACCTAGTTGTGCAAGATCTCTCTGTAGACCCAGTCTGGCTGGGTCTTCAATATGCTGGATGATTTGGTGTCATCTGCAAATTTAGCCACCTCACCCTTTAACTCCCTTTTCCAGATCATTAATGAATATGTTACTGTTCCCATAAATTTCTCTTGAGGCACCCCATATCTACTTCTCCCCAACTTGAAAAATGACCATGTATTCCTACCCTTTGTTTCCTATCTTTAACCAGCTACCAATTCATGACAGGACTCTTTTTCTCATCCCATGACTACTTAAGTCTGCTCAATAGTCTCTGGTGAGGGACCTTGTCAAATGCTTTTTAAAAATCCAAATATACTATGGGTGAAAACAGACATGACGCTAACCACCATGACTTCCCTTTACTAAAGCCATTCTGGTTTTTACCCATCAATGCACCTTCTCTAATGTCTTTGTAAAACCATTAATGAAAATGTTAAAAGGAATAATACTCCACATTTTTTGCCCAATAAGGCAATACAGGTATCACAGCTTACATTCTACTCTGCATACGTTTGCTTAAAAGACTTCTGCATTCAGAAGCAGCATGTCAGACAGTTCAAACATACACTTGGGACAGAGGTCCAGGTAGGATTATTTCATGAAAAACTTAAATGTTTAAAGGCTGTATCAAATGGCATGTATAAAAGGCTGGTTGAAACGATGAATTTGCCTGGGGTTTCTAAATAGCCTATGCACTTACCAGGTTGCTGAAAACCTACTTCAATTCCCAAATATAGGGGAAGTGAAACTAGATTGTCATCCAAACTCTCCATTTAAATTCTGGAAACAAAAAAAAAATCCATGTCTTTATGCTTGATATTAAATTGCAATATAGGGTGATTTCAGAAGTGACGTGGTGAATGTCCACCACAGTCAACCTCAGTCAAATGCAGGGGGTGGTGAAAGCGCTGTGCATGTCTGTTTGTTCGCATCCAGATGTTCACCACAGTAAAACGCGGCCTGGGGTGAAGCTAACCACGCTTCGTGAGGTCGGGGCGGGAGGAGGTCCAGAAGTGTGGTGAACCGTCACCACGGCAGGGGTGAATGAAAAGTAACTTCTGAACGGAAACCCGCAGCCATGGTGGAAGGAACTGACCCCAGCCGTGGTGCATTCTGGGGCTCGAACCGTGGTCCACGTCTCCACTGCATGTCTGTTGTGTTCCCCCGGCCCATGTTCTCTCTGATTGCCCCCAGGCGATGGTCACGATCCTGTCACTTCTGTTGGGGCCGCACGTGTCACCACAGTCCGCGGTGAATCTGTTCACACCGGGGTGGGATTCACTATGGTGAATTGGAACACGTCACTTCTGAAATCACCCATTGTTAAGGAGTTAAAGCTCATTGTGTTCCAACACTACTCCATCAACATATGTTCACATGTTTTTAGATGGAAGACTTACTGCAGAAAAATCTGAGTGACATTTTACAGTATCCTTGACCATAATATTTTGGAAAACTCCAATAGTGAGACAATTTAACAAATATTGTTCATTCCATCCCCACAACTGAATACCTTTCACAATCATTATCTGCATCTGTTTAATATGCTTTTTTCTGAACACATTCCAAAAATAAGATTCTAATACCTACATTAAGTGATTAAAATACTGCCTCTCAAATTACTAGAATGTATTTGTTTAGGTGATAACATTAAAGGTTCAAAGCATAAAGAGCTAATTAATGCAGTATTACATTGAACTCAAGCTTCATTATGTTACTTGTCTTAGCCTCCTCTACCTTTACATAGAGTAGAAAATTGTGATAAAACAAACTTTGGAAAATGACAGGGATTAGTTGTTTTTTTAAAAGACAGATTTGTTAGCGAACATGCTTTTAAAAAGCCTTCATCTTTTAGCCAACTCTCAGAATCAGAGAAGTAAAGTTTTTCCATGGCTAAAGATTAGAAAATGTGGTGCTTGATCAAGTTCCTTGGATGTTGTACATGGAAAAATGTGATGAGCCAGAATATTTTTAAATATAGAACAGTTAATCCTTCAACAGAGCCAAACATACTTCTAGTGTAGACTCAAGTGACTGCTATGCTGTATATGTATGTCATACTATATATGCTTAGTCCTCTAACACACATTTTAACATTCTAGAAATTGTTATAATTTCCCTAGTAAATTATATAATTTGTATATAATTTGATTGTGATTGCGCAAAGAAGGAAAAAAAAAAAAAAATCGGACGCGAGGTTGTTCTAGGAGAATAAGTGAAAACTTAAGTCAGCTGTGCAGCTTAAAAAGACATTCTTTGAGAATCCTGAGCTAATGTGCGATTACTGAACAATTGAGGCACTTTATTTTTTTTCTTTTCTTTTTTATTACATAAGCAATAAACTTTCAACATATAAACCTCTGCAGAACTCAAGTTCTGTTCATAAAATCATGCTGAGAAAAAAAGGTATTCAATAAATAAGACTCTTCAAATATTTCTTGAGACTTGCCTCTAAAAAGGAACTAAATGTACCACGCTACAACTTTAACTGAATACTGTATCTTAAAAGCAATTATTAAAACCGTAAAAAAGTTCTGCAGCATCCCACTACTGAAAAATAAAATTATTATTTTTTTATCAAGGAGATACAATATTAGTTCCGTTTCTTCTACTGTAATGCTGGACAAAGTGGTCAAAAGCACATAGATCCTCCTCCCTTGAAGTGTCCTTAATCATTTCTCTTAATTCCAGGATTTCAGCTCTCTGCTGTAATGTCTCACCGACCCTATAAGAAAAAAAATGTTAATTCTACATCATATTCATTTAAGATCTCCTGTAGTTATAAAAAACCCATGGGTTTTTTATAACTCCTGTAGTTATAAAAAACCCATGGGTGAGGGAGGGAGTTGGTTTTTATTATTTTATTGATGTTTTATTATGTTTTTGTATTGTGCATTTTTGATGTTGTTAGCCGTCCCGGGTTGCATCTGGCAAGAGGGGTGGGGTATAGTTTTAAAAAATAAATACATATCTTATTTTCATTTCATTATATAGCAGGTACACAAGTGCAGCATTTTCCTACTAGTTGTGGTAATTAAGTAGTCCTTAATTTAAATTTTTATTTTTTTTTAAAAAAAGAAGACAACTATGTAACTTATTTAACATCATCTATCAAGTTACAGAACGAACGAGTGTGTGTTCTGCCTGAGCTGGTGAGATTTCAAAACAACATTGGAAGGATTGCCCTCACCAGTTCCAAAAGTGTACTTGCCAGGGGCAAAACAAACAAGCGGATTCTCACAACCCTAGTTACAAGCAGCTTATTAAACTTTTGAACTCAAGTCAGTCAACCATCTGTTCTTAATTTATTAACAGTAAACCTACCCAAGTGTGACCAGGAATTTTTGTTTCCGGTAGAACTCTTGGTTAATGTACAGTAAGTTTCTGTGAAAGTTTGGTTAGTTTGAACAGAATTTATATCAAATATTTAAGTGATTATATGCATCAGTTTTCTTTTCTGGAAGAATCCATGTTAGTATTATTTGTGACTCATTAAATAAAGATGAACTACTCTTCTGTGAGTAGAAACAGATGAACCACTGAACACTAAAAATAAGTGTATTCCAAGAAGGATTGTGCAAACAGTATCATGTGGTGTCTCTTTTTACTGCAGTTTTTAAACTTTATCCAATTTTTAGTTATAAAACTTAATATTCAAAGGAAGCATTGCACTCATCAATAATTCATACTGTGATCCTTAGCACACATAAAAATTGCTTTAATTAATTTCAGAAAAGAACTTCTAGCACATGGTTACAAAATAGTATTAGGAAAATCATTACCACGTGACTACAGTGAAACAATTTCACACTGGTGAGTTTACGATCTTCATTCATAAAGAAGTTTGCATTAATTTATTCCATTTTACCACCATAGTTATTTTTCAGAGCACACCACTGCTTGCTTTCCAACGAGTAATGTCACTCTTTAATGATACAAGTTGCACTCTCTATAAATGCAGGCAGGAGCTGCTGTCTTTGTAGCATGTTCTTGGAGATTCTCTGCAAGCCTTCCAACGCTAAACATACTTTCATCTGGCACAACCAATACTTTTTGTTTGTACCATGAATGGGACCTCACGGTTCTAGAGCTGTTAGAGAACGGAGCTGGAACAAAGATCACATCATGGCAACTCAGATACAGGTTTTTAAGATAGTATCATTTTAAAGATGAGTTTTTATTTTTCACCAATCTTTGCAATAGTTATGATGCCAGTATAGTCATAAAATAGCTGTAAACTTGTATTTTACCATGAAGGCCACACACTTGTGCATTGATATAGTCTGTATCTATTAATATTATTATTTATTCATGTGCCAGCAATATGCCTGGCAGTGAACAGTCATTATCTGGTGCTATTTGTAAGCCTGCGGCTTTGCGATAGGACAGAAATCCAAATAAATAAGTAAAGTTAGGTTTGCTGTCCAGACAGAGGCATAGCTAGATTGGAATGGTCCCCAGATGCAGACGATGGAATGCCCCCCCCCCTCCCCGGGGCTCATGGACCGTGGTGTAGCTTCACCGCCTGCCCCCCCATTATAGCTACACCCTTGAGTCTAGACTAAGGCCACAATCCGCAATCCCTGTGGACTTCAGACTACTCCAGAATAAGGCCACTGTCACATGTTACTGGGGAGGCAGGGAAACGTTCACAATGGCAATCACGGCTCTGTTCTCACAGGAATTAATACATGTGGGAATGTACTATTCTGCTTTTATCCCGCAACAACACTCATAATTGTAAAAGCTACATTTGGGGACCCGGTCATGCATGAGTGTTCTCAAAGGAGAAAAGCGAAATAGCGCATTTACATTTGCACTCATTCCCATGAGAATAGTCACAATTGCTATCATGGAAGTAATCTTTTTAAAAAGATGTTTTTCCCTGCTAACATTTGAAAGTGGCCTAAGTGGATTGTGGTCTTAGATCCTAACAGGACTGACATCACACAGTAAAATTAGCCATACTCATGTTGCCCTGCATAGCTGCACCTAAACTGAAGTTGCATTCACACAAGATTGCAGGAGACTCTTTGTTGTTGGGAGTTTGTTTCTGATTTAAAAAATTGCATCCCATTTCAAAATTTAACCTGGGTACTGACCTTGCCAATAATGGGTGCTCTATCGTTATGAAGGTTGGGGGTTTTGTTTTGTTTTTTGTTTTAAAAGAATCAATAATACATTGTCGTAACAGGCAGGCAGTGGGGATTCATCCTTAAAGGGCAAATCGCCTCTATTCCCATACAGAACAATTAAGGCTGATTGATATGTGGATTAATCCCTTCACAAGATCACAGAAATGCAGAAGGTCCTTTCCAGTTTAACTTTTTGTACTTCACCAGCATTACATTCAGTGTATCCTGCAACGTAAACCTTGCATACACATTCAGCAATAAGGGAGGGAAGTGCTTTTTGCTGTGCTAAATATCTTGTGTGAATGCTCCTGAGACCTCGGAACAGAAGCACTCTGTCAAAGTTCAAGGGCTGCTTCAGTTTAGTCAAGAATCTGTATACCAGATTTTTAGAAGGAACAAAGTTTTCATAAAATTATACAACTGGAAGGGACCTCAAGGACCATCTAGTTCCACCCAATGCTCCATGACAGGATGCCCTCTACCTATATGAGGACAGAAAAATTTCACATGCCAAAACTCAGCACTTTCATAAGCTCCATACATGCTACATAAAAATCCCCAAATGAATTCTGAAGCTTCTGATAATTTGGATATTCATATTTATCTGAGTTCAAGTGAAAATTAATTTTAATCCGACTCACCTGTCCTTTCCTCAAAAATCCTTCTCTGAATTTATTAGTGGTAAATCCCCTTATGCCTGCAGAACGTAACCGCTGATATTTAGCCTGAATATATAAACCCTTCTGCACTAAGCCTGATTTATAGTGGGGCTGAAATCGACCATCAGTGAAGTTGCGCTGGAGAGGGGAGAAAAAGAAATGGGACAAAATGAACAACTTTCAAAATTCTGTCCTAAAAGGCCTTTTAGATTGTACTGAATTAGTGTTATTTACATTATTTATTTATTTATTATATATATATATATATACATATACATACACATAATGTGTACACACACACACAGTATACAGACTCCATTTTAGCCACTGTTCTGCAACAGCAGCTATAACAACTTAAGATGGACTCATTTTAGAACTGCACTTTAAGAGTCAAATAATACTTTTGCTGAGTATAAGATTTTCAAGAATCATTTCTGGCATTAAACAACATGTTGTCATTGATCTATGCTTCCAATCACTTCTAGACTCTGCCATTTTATTCTGCCTCAATTTGAGGCTGAAGGTGAATACAGGAAAGCACGGGAGAGTCAGTCGTAAAGAGCACTTTAGAGATACTAGTGACTGTCAAGAGTGTTCGTGCTAGAGCTCAAATGAGTAACTTGTTTGCTGCCCAGGGCCCCCAATTTTGGGCACCATAATGGGTGCTGGGCAGGCAATACCTGAAAATACCGGGTATTACAGCTGCCAGGTTACCAATGGATAACTTGGTAAAAGAATCTGTATTGGCAGTCAGAACACTGGTGCCAGAAGCTGGAAGATCAATATAAAAATGGCATTTCAGAACGGATAGAGTCCCCGTAGTTCTTGATGTTAGCAGGTCAGGTGCTGCAAACTGACAGGTTTGACCATTTTTGCAGACACTTGTTTCAGCTTTGTTTCTTGCTAGAGGACTGTTCAATATTTTAACTCCTCAATGGAGATAATTAATACAAGGCAAATATATCAAGAAAGGGAAATGGAATAATTAATTTTTGAAACAAAACCACACCAAATAAATCCTTGAATCTTGGAACAGTAAAGAGCAAGGACTGTTCCTAAGCCACACACATTTACTGTTGTGATTCTGCTGGCAGGCACCTTGGGATGAGCAAATCCTGTCACCTTAGGGACCTTGCACCAAAAAACATCTAATACCATCCAGAGGATAGGGCTCTGGGGCTGTCTGATGGCCACCACTGCCATTTCCTACCAGAAAGGAGCATACTGGGCTCCTGCTCCTTCTTAGCAGGGGTGGGGAGATAAAATAGTTTCAGTGCTCTCCCCTGGCACATATCACTGCGTGGGAATGAGTAACTGAAAGCACAGGGAAAACAAGAGAAAGTAGATCTAAGCGCTGGAGTCGATTGGGGGAAATTAGAGACAATACTGGTTAAAATCAGAGTCAATTATACATTTCACTCTTCGGAACTGTAGTGACAGACAATACAAGTATTTAAGCTAAATAACGTGGTTAGAACCCATAATTTTACTTAGCATTATGCTCAGAGTAAAATCACATGAAAACTAAAGCACACTTACCGTACCTCACTTCAACTTTCAATCTTCAGCTCTTTAATGATTAAGCCTATGCAACTTAAATAAATTCTGCTAAAAATAATTTGGATTTCAGGCAAATCTAGTTTGCGTTTGTGTGAAATAAAATTTGAATAACGATCTCTTCCGTTTATCAATGTAATCAATGTAAAACGCTGCTAATGTTGTTCATCCCTTTGAAAAAAGACACTACTCAAGCAAAGACTTTTAAAGTAATGTAATTTTATAAGATGACACAATATGCATATCAATCATGACAGTACATTCAATTTATTAAACGGCTCTAGCTTGCGCCATGGTCAAAAGTTAGGATCATTACGAGGGGAGCAGTCTAGTGGGGCTGAACTCACTTTGCTCCCAATTTGTGTTCACCTGTTGTCTGATTACACCGTGTTACAGGGACCTGCTGTGGGCCTGCTTCCCCTGCTCCAGCCTAGGAGGAAGCGGACGTAGTGGTGAACACTGGGCCTGGCCGATGCCGCCGAGCTCACCCTGGGGGGAGGATGGGACGGGATGGTTGCTCCACTGCTACACAGCATGCAATGGGCCAGGGAGGCAGGGGCTTTGGAGCCCCGTGACCCGTCAGCCCAGGGGTCTCCTCTGCAGCCGCCACCCGAGCTCCGAGACAGTTCCGCAGCAGCGTCCGTTTGTTGTATCCTTCACAGGAGAGGCTGCTGCTACAGCGCCACCCGCCCCCAGCTACAGTCCGGGAGGGGAGAGGCCGCAGGTCACAGTAGCCCAGGTCAAAGTTCAACTCTGCTTTGCCTCTCCCTGGTGGGCCGTTACTAATGCTGTCCCAGATGACAGTTTGAGGAGGATAGTTTGGCCCCGCTGTTGATTCTTGTTGTCAGTGCCTCGGATTTGTGGCTGTTTGGCCAGGAGTTTTTCTGCTCGCCAGGAGATACACCACCCCGGGGAAGGGCAAGGCCACTCGAAGGCCTGAAGCCTCGCAGAACAGTAAGGATATCTTTGCCTTAAACATTTACCCCAAGGGACTGTCAGCAGACAGGAGTGGCCTCTCCTGTACCCCAGGGAAGGGCAAGGCCACTGGAAGGCCTAAAGCCTGGAGAACAGTAAGGATGACGGCAGATGTGAATTAACAAGTTCCTCTGTATCCCAATAATATATAAGATTTGTCACTGTTTCCCCATCGTATCCTGCAAACAATGCGACTCGTAAAACCTAAGATATACAGCAGTACTGTCGCAATCACCTGTATATTTTGGGCACACAAATTGGTTCTCTGGAGTACATTGTTTTTATAAGCAGGTTTAAAAACAAATCAAGACAGCTAATCTAAATGGTCAAAAGTATTTACATCAGGTTATTGACTCAATAAAAACAAAAAAAACTTACATCATTCATCAGGGAAAAATCTTTCCTAACTATTTTTTTATTAAAATAGGTTAATATTAGAAAATAGTCAAACCACCTGCATTTATACATATGGAATATAATCAAACTTCAGTAGCAGCTGAAAGGAACAGTTTACAATGGGAATTTCAATAAAAAATTAAAATCCCCAAATTATTTACTATTTAAATAAGTTAAAAAATTTAAATGGTTTCATGCTAACCATAACCTAACTGCCTTACACACATGCAAAACATTGCATTGCTGTATATATTGTTTGCATATAATGTTAGTGAAGTATGCTCAGTTAAACCATTAGTTACAGCATAAGAGCACACCCAAAAGCTCAGGGTTTGTGTACCTGTACAAGTGGCAGGCAGTCTGCCTTTTCATTTTCAAGATCCTGGGACACTTTGGTAACAGTAAGGAGGTTCTAGCAAAGGGATAGACAATCCCCTTAAATTGATGTGATCCTTCTGCGATTACCGATTGTTCTACTGTACAACCTGTAGTGGTAGCACCACTCTCCCTGTCTGGAACACTTTATTGGTTCAAGCATGGGAAGGCTGATTAGACTTCTAAAATTCAAAGTCTTAACAATCAAAAGACATACACGATGGTGAAGTTATAAGAGGGACTGGTTGACTAGATGTACATAATATTTATTTATTTCTAATATTTAATACCCCGCACCCATCCTGCCACAGGTAGCTCAGGGCGGCTGAGCATTATTTCATAATAATGAAATATGCTACAAGGAACTACATCCAAGGCAGCTGTGGCTGAAAATCACATCCATATGAGAGATGTTCTGTTGGTTCAAGTGTGGGACGGGAAATAAGCAGTTACAAATTCTCACCTTGGCTCAGGCACCCATTCCCTCTCTTGTGGCCTTGGTGTAGTTAGAATTACTCTGCCCTGGTTTCCCTTTCAACAAAAGATAATAGCTACCTTACATTACAAAACCTAACTACTTTAATCCTCATGGCAACCCTGTCAAATATCAATATTAAAAATCTCCATTTGACTGCCTTTTGAGTGTTTTAGTTGCTTATTTTAAACGTATTTGTGTTGATGTGCATGGAAAAACTAATGGCAATTTCATATGGCTTGTATGATATTGAGGTAAAGAGGATGTAATGGGGTGGAAAGGGATGTTCCGCAACATAGCATGGCGACCCAGTTGCGTTAGTAATTAGCAAGGCCACTTTTAGACAGAAAACTGGAACAAGTTGTTCCAGACTTGATTAACACTTTCCCCTCCTGTTGTGACTGGACTTAATTGGGTCTGTTCACAGCATGCCATGCACAACAGGAAAAAAAGAATAAAGTAATCTTTGTTTCCAGTTTAACTGAGTAGGCCCCCATGGTGTGCTTTACAGTGAAACATCCTTTGAAAACCTCAGCAGCACCCAATATTAGGTCATCTTGCCTACCTTCTGATATCTTGAGGGCCCTGTAAATGCAACAATATCCTAAAAACAATCAGCTATGCATCTGAGAAACAACTCTCCCACATAATATGGGCTATCTAGTCAATATACTAGGCGCAACCCAACAGCCCACGTATGCTGTCCGCAGGCAGTTCTCAGGCCAGAACGCCCGCACTCAGGTGTGCATGCATGCCGCACACGCAACACAGCCACGTAGGGCAAAGGCGCAACCCATGCCGATGCGACACCCCACCGCCACCCCATAGCCTGCTCCACCCCCCTGGCTGTTGGGGAGGGGGGCGCATCGGCACAGGTTGCACCTTTGCCCCACGCAACGCATGCATGTGCACCTGAGCGTGGGTGTTCTGGCTGTGCAACAAGGGTGGGAGTTGATGTGCTTGCCGTGATGGTCCCCAAAATAGGTGGTAGAGACAAAGTAGTGTAGAGATATCTTTTATTGGACCAACTTAGGCTGGTGGAGGTTTGCAAGCTTTCAGATCTCACAGGATCCTTCGTCAGGCAAGTCAGAAATCCAACCTCCACCAACCTAAGTTGGTCCAATAAAAGATATCTCTACACTACTTTGTCTCTACGATGAGTGGAAGTTGGTGTACGTGGGCCATTGGATTGCTCCCACTGCGTGTAAGAAGAGTCAGATTTCACGTGAACTCTGCATGAAACATGCAAACAAAAGGCAATATAAACTTTCTGGCAAAAAGGGTAACAATTTTATCTAAACTTGGAACGGAGTCTGAATTTATCATATGGCATTATAGCACCATAGTATCTTCTGATTTATTTTTAAAAAGTTTGAAAGTATGGTACTTTTCAAAGGAATTTCAAGTTAAGGGTGACAATTTTAATGCAAGATATGTTCTTATTTCTTTCAGTTATCCTCATTTGCTTGTGCCCCTCAGACAGCTATACTCGCTTTTCTGAAACTCACTGCCTTTTCTCCATCTACTCAACACGGTTCCCCCACTTCTCCTTTATTTACCCCCACCCAACGAGCTTGCCGCTCCTCCTTTCCTCACCCAGGTCTCTGCAAACTTGCTATTCTGCCACTCTCCTTACCATGAAAAGTTTTTTTTATCTCAACATTCTAGGGAGGTTGAGATTTGGCATCATAACCCCATATACAGAACCTCCAGCTGCAATGGAACACACAGAAGCAGGAGAAAAAGCAATAGCACGTATGGAATTTTTAAGAGCACTGTGCAGGTTAATTCTCCTCCCACTGAAATCAGTGGCAAAATACGGAGGCATTTCAGTTGTGACAGATAGAGCTATTCTGAAAATCCATCCTAAACATCATGGGAACACTTCAATGCATCATGTCCAAATCGCACCAAACAGCCTGAAATAAATCCTGACACAAAATAAGTATTTAGTAAAAAATGAGCAATACCTTCAAAGGTCTTCTAAATGCTCCTGGATTTTCAACATCTCTTCCAAATTGTCCGTAAGTAAAGAGATCATTTGTTTTTGCAGCATAATAAGAACTCTAGATTAATGGGAAATGCATTAGTCTTAATATTTTAAACAAACATGGACAAATTCATAGATTATATATTATTATTTTTTTCCCTAGTCATCTCTCGCCTTGATTACTGTAACCTCCTTCTCACTGGCCTCCCCCGCTCTCCCCTTTCTCCCCTTATCTCTGTCCAAAACTCTGCTGCCAGGGTCATTCACCTAGTCCGTTGCTTTGACCACACGCAGCCCCTCCTCTCCTCTCTTCACTGGCTCCCCCATCCTGAACGAATCCTGCACAAGCTCCTAGTCTTCACCTATAAAGCTCTTCACAGCCTTGCTCTCCCACATCTCTGAGCTAATTTCCCTCCGTACTCCAGTCCGTGAACTCCGCTCCTCCTCTGTCCCCTCTCTCGCCCTCCCCTGCTCTTGCCCTAACCGCCTTCATCCCTTCTCCCAAGCTGCCCCCCACACCTGGAACTCCCTCCCTGCCCCACATCCGCCTCGCCCCCTCCCTTCGTACTTTCAAATCCCTCCTCAAGACCCACCTCTTCCCCTCTGCCCTCCCAGACTCCTTGCTCCCCTCACTTAACTCCTGCTGATGTAACCAAGCCAAGCGCATGCACCTGGGACCTTGCATCTTCGTAAATGTTACACTCCTTGTTTCTCCCTCTGTTCCCCTTCCTTCATCTCCCCTCCCATCCCCCCGTCTCTCAGATTGTACGCCCTAGGGCAGGGACTGTGTCTATTCAATTACTTTGTAAAGCGCCAGTATATAGTGCCAGCAATGTACAAGGCTTGCTAATAATAAATAATAATATTATTAGCAAGCATTTATATATAGGGCAAGCAATGTACCTGGTGCTTTACAAAGTAAAGGAATAGACTAAATTATACTAACTTGTACAGAATTTTTGGACCCCAAGGATGTAAACTACAATGAACTGCAGCAGCACGTTGCCTGACAAGCTGAGGTCAATGCTGATTTTAGTTCCCATGGCAGCTGAAATGACAGAATGTCAACCCAGGAGATGGCCTCTCTGGGTCCCACACTGCACCTGGTTGAGGACGGGGGTTCCGTGGCATAGAACAGTCTTTAGCTGGCATGGCAGCCCCCTAAACTGCCCTATTTTGAAAATGAATAGAGAAGGATGTGACCAGAGCTCTGATAATCCATGGCTAGTAATGTTCTCAGAGGACAGACGTATTTGGTAAGCCCATTCATAGATCCAGCTCTCAGAAACACTCTCTCAGACCCTTTGCAAATAGGAATCCAATCTCAGGCGGTTTGCATTAGCTCAGCAAAGATAGGAGGGAGCTATGCTAAAGTAGGGGCTTACGCAGGAGCACAGGTTTTGGCCCCTCCCCACCAACAGCAGCAGCCACATAGGCAGCAGCTGTAACTGAGGTCAGGTGTTCATTCTTTCATGACTGAGGCCTTCTTCCCCTTCTGCCAGGAGCCGAAGCAAACATAGGGCTAAGAGGAAATAATTCTACGGCTTCTCTCTCTGCCTGTCTCAGCTGCCAAACTTTGAAGCGTCCAAGAGCTGCCTCTCTCCCCACTTCAGAGAACAGTAGGCAAATCAAGACTTTGGTAAGGTGAGAATATTTGTGTCTTCTTCCCACCTGCTGGGAAAGTGGTAATGCAGAAAATGCCCAAGGGAGAGAGTTAGTTGACAGACTAGAATTTTCACTGGTTCCTGGGTAAACAGAACGTTCCTACAATAGGAAACCAACCTATTTCATTTGTACAGACTGATGTCTAACTGGCTGCAGAAACCAAAGCACTTCTACTTTCGTTTTGAATGAATAAAGTAGTAATACTTCTTTTCCCACGTAGTTGTGTTTAATGTTCAACAGCCGATTGACATTTCAGTGGTGGATGAAACTAACGGTTCAGGAAACATACAATGGGAGTTTGACAACAAAATAATGAGACTTCAGTTCTTGGCACATCTAAACATTAAGGACCTCACTTAGAAACTGTAGGAGCAATGTATCTCTCACACACATAGCACCTATATGAACTGAAGCCAGCTGGACTAGTCAGAAACTGTTCTGATGAACTGTTCTGGACCAAGCCACTCAGATGCAGACCAGGCTGGGTGCCGCAAATGCGGTAAGCCCCACTCCGATGGAGTGGGGTGCTATGATGCCGCAGTGCTCTATAGGGGTGGGATACATCTGAAAAAGGACGGAGTTCAGGGGTTTTCTGTTCCCCTTTTCAATGCATCCATGGCCCACCCTCACCCCTGAATGCCAAGCCACTGTGGTATTCTGGGAAGAAGGGGCGGGGGTGGGCACTTACAGGCATGCAAAATTAATCTCAGCACAGCTAACACATTTTTAAAGCTTGAATAAAAATGGAAATAAAGACAAACACTAAGGAAAGGAACTTGTTTCATCTAAACATACCATGTGAGGTTTTCCAATGAACTTCCTGAAAGGTGGTTTTATGAGCCTTATAGGTTTTTGGAATCCATCAATATGAGAGTTCTGTAATTTTGAAAAGCTGTGGCTCTCTTCATCCCTAAATAGACAGAAAATAAAAAGTACTAAACCTCATTTAATATTTCAAAACTGAGCTGTTTTAAGAATACTTTGTGCTTTAAATTCTGAACTAAATTATTATGAAAATATGAATATTAAACAGATGCAGTGTTAAGTAGCTAGTGGTTTATTTTAACCTTTAGCATTAATCTTACATGAAATTCTAACTACAGAGGTGCTCCATATTTTGTTAAAATAAGCCTTCTTTAAAGCTTCACAGTGCACAGGGAAAAGAATTTGGTGGTGAAGTTCTTATGTACTACTGCCCTCTGCTGGATGGAGTAAGTTAGAGCTGCTTAAATACGTGTCTATTCACCTAAGAAATGCTGAATCCTAATACTCACCAAAAATAGATACACTCCATTAGACTAATTAGACGCAGACTACTTTTTTCTAACTTAAGACATTCCTCATTTTGTGTTCAGGCTGACAATCACAGACGACAAATATATGATTTAACTTCGAGTATCTCATCGAAAGTCATGTGCCAGAAAACTGAACACGAAACAAAAGCAGCACTGTTGACTAAAAGGACTAACTACAACAAATTCTTAACAGTGAACTGTAAAAACAAGGTTTTAAAGAACCACTGCATGAATGCTGAACAAGGACTCTTGATGTATCGAGGAAGAGAACTATTAGAAGGAAAACTTGGCATTTTCCCCTTCTGGATCCTGCCTGAAACTTATTTCCTTTTAAGCTTTACAACATTAATCCGGACATCTAATTTACATTTTGAACATAAAGCTTGAAAACTTTCCAAGATACAATGGGATTTATAAGTAGGTTGTTTTAAATGTGGCAGAGTATGGACTTTTTAAAATGGCTGTTTCACCAAAGCTTTATCTCAACACCTTAAGCACAAGGGTTTCAGAGTTACTGTAAATTACGCAGTTCTTAACTAAGAGAGGACATTTTTATGTAGAAGAATGTCAAATGGCATTTATAACCTCCAGTACTATTCTCACACAGACTGCTGTGTTCTGGTCACTTCCTTAACTGAATCTATTGCACACCTGGAAAGGTAGAGGTTACCTAAGGAAAGATTCACCAACCAACAAGTCAAAACAGTCTGAACTTGTCCGTTTTATTTACTTTAGTTTTTTATTTGGATTTTTATCCCACCCTATTCCAGAAGTCTCAAGGCAGCTATCATCATAAAAAATATAAGCTACAAGATAAAACCCATAAAACCTCATAAAATGTTTGTAAGACCCCACCCCCACCCCCGGATCTACCTCCGCCTGGCCAAAGAAATGTGTCACACACTGCCTCTAGAAGATGCCGAGGCCAGGGCTTAGGCATACCTCCGAGGGAAGGGAGTTCCAAAGCCCTGGAGCAGCCACTGAGAATGCCTTTCTGCGCGCCCGGGTTGTATGGACCTGGACCAATAGCGGAACTCGCAAGAGGGTGCTTTCGGCTGATCTTAGAGGACATTGAGGTATTTAAGGTGGAAGGTGGTCCTTTAAATATGAAGAGTCCAGGCCTTCGGCGAGGGGGTTTGGGAGGGAGGGTGAGTTTTTATGACTTGTTTTAAAACGTGTAGATTTATTTTAAAATGTTTCATTGTTGAATTTTTTTTGCGCATGTGTTGTTCGCCGCCCCGAGCTGCCTTTGGCTAGGAGGGGTGGGATATAAATTTTAAATAAATAAAAATAAAATAAAAATAAATAAATTAATAGGTCAAAACCAGCACCTTGAATTGTGCCTGGAATATTACTGGCAGCCAGTGCAAACTCTGAAGCACTGACATAATGTGCTCCCGGCAACCCACCCCCATCAAAAGGTGGGCCGCTGTGTTCTGCATGAACTGCAGCCTCAAAGGGTTCTTAAGAGCAGCCCCATGTAAACTGCATTGCAGAGCAGAGTCCCGTTTCTTATCACAACTGTTCAGTGCCAGGCACAGTGCTTGCACAATATTAAATAATATCAGAACTCAAATTACATTGGAAGCACTTATTCCCTAAATGGCCTGGGCCCCATATATCTGAGGGATCACCTGGCTCCTCATGTCCCATCGCGGCCTGTCGCTGGTTGGGGGCACCCTTCTTGAGACTTTGTTTTTTCACCAGGTCTCAACTACAAGGAGGGAATTCTCGGCCATTGCACCTGTGCTATGGAACTCCCTCCCCCAGGAGGTCCGCCTGTGTTCAAGCCTGGTGGCCTTCTGGAGGCAAGCAAGATCATCTTGTTCTGTTGGGCTTTTGGCAGAGGGGATTTAATTGGGAGGCTGGGTGGTGGGTACTGAAATACATTGTATTTTATTGTTTACTTTTTAATATTTTATTTATTTATTTAATATATTTATATCCCGCCCCTCCTGCAAACAGCTTGGGGCGGCTAACAACTTTTAATTAAAAAAAAAATTAAAATATGTTTTAATATTTTTTTTAAAAAAAATGTCCTCCCTGTTTTTGTAAGGTTTTTTATGATTGTTTTAAATCATAAAAAACCTTACAAAAACAGGGAGTACAAAAATTTTAAAAAATAATAAGGAAGGGTAGGGTGATAAAAACCCATTAACCCAGCCTCCCCAAAGGCCTGGGCGAACAGCCAGGTTTTACAAACTCGCCGGAATGTTAAAAGACTCGGGGCCAGGCGAGCTTCCTCCGGGAGGGAATTCCAAAGGCACGGCACGGCCACTGAGAATGCCCTCTCCACTGTGGCCTCCCGCTTAACAAGGGGGACCTCCAGAAAGGCACCCCCGGCAGACCGAAGGAGCCGCTCTGGGGCGCGGAGGGCGAGGTGATCCCTGAGGTATGAGGGGCCGAGACCATGAAGGGCCTTATAAATCAATACCAGTACCTTGAACCTGGCTCGGCACGCTATTGGCAGCCAGTGCAGAGTCCGGAGCACAGGTGTTATGTGGTCCCGGCAACCCATCCCTGAAAGGAGGCGGGCTGCACTAGCTGCAGCCTCTGAACCAGGAACAAGGGCAGCCCCACGTAGAGCACGTTGCAGTAGTCCAGCCTCGAGGTGACGAAGGCATGGACAAGGGAGGCCAGGTCCGGGCCAGAGACGTATGGATGCAACCTCCGCACCAGATACAGCTGTCGGAAGGCAGCCTTTGCCACCCCCTCTACCTGCTGCTCCAGGCGGAGATCCGCGTCCAGCACCACCCCCAGAGTCCAGCCTGTTGAGCTACAGGAGGGCGAACCCCCCCAATCAGGGGGGCCGACACCTCCCTCGCACTCCCCACCACCATCACCTCCATCTTATCGGGGCTGAGCTTCAGTCTGCTCTGCCACATCCATTCCGCCACGGCCTCCAAACACTGGGATAGCAATGAGACGGCAGGGTCTGGGTCAGTTGAAAAAGAGAGGTACAGCTGAGTATCATCAGCATATTGGTGACAACGAACCCCCCAAGCCCTCTCATGACCTCCCCCAAGGGCTGCATATATACATTAAATAATAATGGAGACAGAATGGAACCCTGCGGAACGCCGCAGGACAAAGCACGGGGGCAAGATGTTTTAGCTCCCAGCACTATCCGCTGGCTTCTCCCCGAGAGGAATGAACAGAATCATTCAAGAACTGTCCCATCCAGACCCCCAGGTCACACAGCCGTCTCAACAACAGCCCATGGTCCACGGTATCAAAAGCGGCCGAGAGATCTAGCAGGACAAAAATGTTGAACGTCCTGCATCCATCTCTCGGCGGAGATCGTTGACCAAGGCCACCAACGCTGTCTCAGTGCCATAGCCAGGGCGGAACCCAGATTGAAAAGGGTCTAGGAAACCAATGCTATCTAGATGCACCTGGAGCTGGATTGCCACCGCCCGTTCAATAACCTTCCCTAAAAAGGGATGGTTAGAGACAGGTTGGTACCTGGCGAGTGCGTCCACATCCAACAATGGTTTTTTTAGCAGGGGGTGCACCACAGCCTCGAGGCTGGGGGACAACCTCCCCTGCTGCAAGGACACGTTAATCACCCTCGCCAACACCGTCCCCAAATTCTCCCTGGAGGCTTTCACCAACCAGGACGGGCACGGATCAAGTTCACAACAAGTGGCTCTCACAGACCCCAAGACATCCACCGCATCGGCCGGCGTCACTTCCTGAAACTCCCCCCACAAAGATGAACCAGACGGGGTCTCCATCACCTCGTGCTCTTTACCTACTGCCTCTAATCCAGCGTTGAAGTCGCTCTGAATCCGAGTGTTTTATATGTTTTTATATGTGAGCTGTCCCAAGCCTTTTAACGGAAGGACAGGATTTGAATAAATAAATAAATTACCTTGGACCACCACCATCTGCATGAAACCCTCTCTCATCTTCATTCTGTAGCCGCTCCTTTCTCCGTCTCTCTATGTCATGCCGTAGGTCATTTGGGTCTTCTATAACTCTTACAACACTCTAAGCAATAGGATAGAAAATTTTCAGCTTGCTTAAGTTTGATATACAAGATCAAAGCAAAAGGAAGGTTTAGTTCAGTCGCAACTAGACTGCCTTTCTAGACCCACATGATGTGAATTCTTGTCCCCTGGCTCAGCTCATGGTCCCGTTACTGCAAGTACGGGTGTTTTTAGACAAACGCATCCCCATCAATTACCCACTCATCACCAATGGGGCCCTATAACATGCATGATGGGTGGGGAAGTGTGCATCTAAAAACACCCTATATTTGTAAGAGGCCCAGTCCCCAGTGTCCTCTGATCTTCTATGCTTCAAGAAACTTCAATTGGGGGGGGGCTAAGGGGGGGGGAATATTTTGAGAACTCTGGTTACTGGCAAGCAGGTTGCCCTTCTCCTTCGTGAAGCTGCCTTTGCGGATTCACACAGGAAGAGAGTAGCCAAAGAAAGAATGGGGTGCATGGATTTCCTAAAAAAAGCAGCTTTCTGGTCTTTTCCAAGTGAAGCTTTTTTCACAGTTCTCTCAGGCAAACAGAAAGTGGAGGACTCTCTTGATTCTGGCCAAACAGTTACTCAGCGGGGAGCAGCAGAGCTCTTCCTTCTCCACCACGTGCCAGTTGTTCAGGCCCCAACCACTCACTAGTGAGGATGGGCTTGTGGGGTGGGAGGGTGAAAAACTTATTTTCAAGAGGAAAAAAATAGTTGTGAGCACAGGCCTGCTGCTTTGCAACTTCCCCCTTCTCAGAAATATTTATGTGTATATTAAGAAAGCTTGCCCTTCACAGCAGGTACGCTGTTTGCTTCCAGCGCTGAGAGAATAGTGCCAAGTAGGAGGTATATGTGGTATTCTTAGTAAGAAAGTTACGTTAATTAAACAAAATTGTGCAAGTGACTTCCTGAAGAAAATGGGCTCCAAGTCCCTCTGTGCTAAAACTCCTGAAGGCATGAGTATATCAGTTTAGCCATTTGGAGAATATCTAGACAGAGATAGCTTCTGCTTTGGGGGTTATTGTTTTTTTTTGTTTTAAAAAACACCAAAGATTGCAAATAAATGGAGTGTCTTCCAAAAAAGCCTGATCTCATTTATACACTCTTACATCTTTAGAAACGTTACGAGGCTTTAAATTCAAGATTAAGATAGTGAAGAAAATTGACTCGATTTAAACTCAAGCACTGCACCTGAGGCAAGACCATTACATCTAGAGATGCTGAATTACTTTATCTCCCTGAAATACTAAAAAAGGATGGTCGATTAAGTTTGGATTCTTTAGAAATACAGCTTCAATGGAAAACATAAAGAACCATGATTCTCCCTGACAACAATTCAAAGGCAGCAGTCATAAACCTAGTAACAATCAGGTTCAAGAATTAGAAATTAACTGTTTGGGGACGATGGCAATGCTTCTCTCAGAAAACATGAGGTTTGGTAGCAATGGCTGACTATGCGACTTCTTTTCTGAAACTTTTACCCCCTACCCCAAAAGTGGTAGGATGTCAGTATTATTTCTTAAGAAAAGAGATGGAGATGAAGTAGTTCAGATATCTTTTATTGGACCAGTTTCTGATGAGGGTTCTCTCTCAGGCTGGCACCAGGTAGAATTTCTAAGAGAAAATGATACTTTAAAATGCTAGATTTTTTATTTATTTTTTTAAAAACAATTGTGGTTCCAGAAATGTGGCTGGGTTTCAGGCAATGTATCTCACAGGCCTGCACATTAGCTGTTTTAAAATACTTGGGAAAGAGTAATTTGGTCTGAATTAGCAGGCCTGAGCAACAACTACTCTTGTTGACCGTCAGAGCAACAAGCAAGCAGAAGGTGTCCTAAGCGTCTCCATCCCAAGGAAGCTTTCCAATTCCATTTTCTGCAGCCAACAGTGAGATTAAATTAGTGGAAAGTACTCTGATGTCTCAAAAAAGAAATGTCAGCATCCTGGTTATGGTAGTGAGTTTAGAGCACCTGAATTATCTTTATTATATTCTGAGATTAATATTATGAAGGGAAGGAATCGAAACGATTTTGTTCAAACATGCAAACAAAAAAAAGAAACCCCCAAACACTAAGCTTTTGGATGGGGAAGAGTAAGGTTCCAGCCTTTTATAAACCTTGTGTCCCCCACTACTGCCCCCCATGGATTGATAAACATCTGCTACTGTAGCTACTTTAAAACAAAGCTCACAAGGCAAAGCATTATTATTCAGTTACTAAAGAATATATATGCCATCTCATTGAGGGCAGGGCACTGAGGTGAGGTTTCTGAACACACAGAGCACACTATGTGGGTGAATGCGGGCTTATTGCACCCATGTGTTTGCATCCCATCGATTAGGTTGCATGTTGCCTACATGTAGACAGTTCTGCCAGCATCAGAGTTGTGGGGTGAAAGCCTAAAGCATTCCGAGGAGTGACCACTTCTTGCTCCTCTCTCCACTCTTGCTCTCACTGGTGCCTTAAAAGGCAAACACACACCAAAAATTCAGACATGCATTGTCCAATCTCCTCATGGTTTGCAGCACATGCCCAATGACTCTTCAGAACTTGTTACCTATTCTGGAGTGACTTCCATAGTTAATGGTAAGTTAATTTCCATGGGGGAGGGAGGGAGCTTGGGGGGGGGGGGCGGAACTGCATTTACACAGCTGCATGATAATGGCTTCCATTTACTGCTATCTAAATATGCTGGGGGGGTTTCTTTGCTGTGTTTTCAGATGGCCACGAGAGCATCGGGGAGCAGCAGGATCCTCCCCTATAACACAGTGGCAGAGATGGAGGAGGAGAGAAGTACCCATGTCTGGCAGTTATGACAGGAGCAGAGAACTGCATGCCTCAGAGTGTCTTCTGCAACAACTTAGGCCAGGCGCTCATTCCCACTTCCTTTTGGCAAGGAATGGCAGCCAGGAAAGGGGTGGGGGGAGAAACTATGGCAGGCAGTGATCGGGGGAGAAGAACCGCAGGCCCCAGCAGGCCCACGGCAGCAAACACCCAACAGCAACCTAAGCCAGATGCTCATTCCCGCTTCCCTTTGGCCAGGAAGGGTTGGGCAGTCTGAACTAATGGCCTTCCTTGTTGCCTTGCTACAGAACTTGTTCATGCTCTGTTCATCTCTCGCCTCGATTACTGTAACCTCCTTCTCACTGGCCTTCCCCGGTCTCCCCTTTCTCCCCTCATCTCTGTCCAGAACTCTGCTGCCAGGGTCATCTACCTCGCCCGTCGCTTCGACCATGTGCAGCCCCTCCTCTCTTCGCTTCACTGGCTTCCCCTTCCTGAACGAATCCTGCACAAGCTCCTAGTCTTCACCTATAAAGCTCTTCACAACCTTGCTCCCCCCTACCTCTCTGCACTTATCGCCCTCCATACTCCAGCCCGTGCACTTCGCTCCTCCTCTGTCCCTTCTCTCACCCTTCCACGCCTTCCCTGCTCCCCTAAGCGCCTTCGTCCCTTCTCACTTGCTGCCCCCCATGCCTGGAACTCCCTCCCTGTCCACATCCGCCTTGCCCCCTCCCTTCATACCTTCAAATCTCTCCTTAAAACTCACCTCTTTCGCTCTGCTCTGTCTGACTCTTTATCCTGCTGAGCCACTATTCCTATACCTACGATCGGTTTACCCTTATCCTTGCAACATGGACCTGCCTGCTGTCATTCTCATCGTAACCAAGCCAAGTACGTGCACTTGAGACCTCGCATCTTCATGAATGTTAGACCCCTTGTCTCTCCCTCTGTTCCCCTTCCTATGTCTCTCCCCCAGCTCCTGTCGCTCAGATTGTAAGCCCTAGGGGCAGGGACCCTGTCTATTTTATTACTTTGTAAAGTGCCAGTTACACTGCTAGCGCTATATAAATGTTTGTTAATAATAATAATAACTGTCACTGCAATGGCTGGGGGATCAGTCCACACCAACAAGCGCCCAGCAGAACCAGGACCTGCACTATTTACAGACCTTGTCTCACCATGCCAAGGCTCGCCTGGACCATTCCATGCAGAAAGGATCAGACACCCCCACCCCCCAATCCATTCCCATCAGCTGGCTGGTGGATGCTTCCTCTGGATCCAATCCCATTGCTGCTGCAGTGGACCTGGACACATGCAGTGGCTACATGCAGCCCAAGAGACAGGCAGCAGCCCTGTGATTGCCCGGGAGGTTGCCCAACTGGTGTGCTCCACATTTCCGTTTCCCCTCAGCATTCCACAGCCTGTGCGCGCTCACCCCTAATCTTGGTTGCATGCTTGTATGGTTTTATGTTGTATTCTCTAGCCCTTGCTAAGCGCAGTTCCCTTGTTAAGCCTTGTGTAACCTTGCCCCTCCTTGTTGATTCTGCTCATTTCCCCCTTTCTCCTCTCTGTTACTCTCTCCCCTTGGGGAGCTATGCCCCAATCCTCCCTGCAGCCGCTCTTCTCTGAGTCTGGTCCCTTGTCATATAGTCTTGTTCCTGCTTTGCTACCTCCGTGGGTTTCTCGCACCCCAACCTCCGGTTCAGTGTATTCGCACCTCCTTCTCTTTGGAGCCCTTGTTCCTCACTGCCCACACCTGTGCTCCCTACGCCTCTCTCTCTGTTGCTCCTACTCCTTCTGTAGCTACTGTGCCTCCCAGTGAATTCAGGACAACAGCTCAGAGTCCCAGTGATGATCAATGACCTTTTTTCCCTCTGGGGGGCTAGTCAAGTAAGATCCTGAGGGATACTAAGTACCTCTTCTCTAGGCTTGAGGGCTAAGGCTAATAGACTGCTAATAGACCTCCTGCTCCCTATTCCCCTTTCCCTATCCCTGATAGTCTGAGAAAGAACAGCAGGGTGGTTAAAGTGTTTTAATGTAATGTTAATCCAGAAGAACAGATTTGTTTATGAAATTATACTTGTAAAAAAATCATTTATCGAGGGAAAGGGGGAATTAAAGTAGCTCATTATCCTTGTCAATGATTAATTGCTAAATTAAAAGTTTTTAAAATTATAACTTCTTTGCAGAACAGGTTAAAATCGCTGGTTGGTTCTGAACTTGTAAACAAATGAAAACTTCATTAATCACTTATAAGTTTATAAGAAAGGAGAAGAAAAGCTGCTAGCCTTACTCATGACTGCATCATTATAATTTATCTTTTCCCCTCCCATCAAGACATAAACACACATACCTGTTCAGATTCATATGGCATAGCCCGTTTATTCTGAAGTTCTGCCAAAGTCATATCAATTCTCCTGAAGTAACAAGCCAACAGGACGTAGTATGAATAAGAGTGCCAAATGAAAAACATGGAAGAGAAGATTACTTCAACAGTCATGGTCAGGTAACTGCTGGTAAATCACATTAAACTGTAGTTAAAATCTATTCATTTTTTGAGTTTAAGCTATGGCACTAAGTGATTTACCTGTGAATTTCAGGATGTGAATGTATTTTAGTTTCACTGAGATATGCAACTTGTTTATCTTGAATTTTTGAGAAGCGTTCATGTAATGTTAGATCAGAAGATGTAAAATAATTTGCTGCAAATAGATTAAATGGAAAAATATATACATTATCCTTGTGTTGCAATTTTACAGTCGCAAAAACTAAATTAGATGATTCAAAGTTAACACTACACAGAGCCCTTTGAAATGAACTCAAACCAATTTTTGTTTGAAATCTAAGCCTCTTTCTCCACAGCTGAATGATTAGCATATGAACACAGTGTGCCACCTGAAGTACTGGCATGCTACCCGCCCCAGTACTGTGATTGGTAAATATTTAGGGTATTTTCAGACGTGACGGGGCCTGTATTGGCCTTGTCACAGAATCACCCTTTGATCCCCTGCTGGGATCAAACCGGCACGTCCAACAGACGTGCTGGCTGATCCCGGCAGGGAATCGGGGAGGGGGCGGGGCCGCGCGGCGCAACATGCGGCTGCACGGCCCCCCCCCCCACGCTCCCTCGCCGTCCGCCCTCTGGGGAGACGGGTGGGCGCTGCGCGCCCATGCCTGCCCGAATTGACCACGGCCCGGAATCCCGTCGCAGATTCTGGGCCGTAGTAGTCATCCAGACGGGACAGGCCCCTTCATCACGGCAGGGAATCGCATTCACCACACGATCGGGGCCGGTCCCGCCGGTTCTGCCAATCGCATGGTGACTGTGATTCCCCGCCGTGACTGACAGGGGTGAACATCTGGGGAGGAACTTCCGTTCCCCCCATCAGACGTTACGGTCCCTTGCTCACCATACGGGTATTCAGTGTGGTTGAGCGTGGGATCGTAACATCTGAAAATACCCTTAGTGTATTAGTAAAAATGTGTAGCAGGAATTTAATCATACCTCATTTTTTAAAATGGGACACAAAAAGGACACAAAAAGAATGTAAGGCTTTGATAGTCCTTCCAACACAATGATTTTAAATATTAATACTTGCTTTTTGGCACAACTTAAGAGTGGGCACATTGCATTTAGAAAAAAGTGACATTTTAAAACAGTCCAACTGCACTAGAACTAATCTGAAAGCAGAGGGGAATACTAAAAGTAACTTGTACTTGATTATTAACAGAGCAAATTATGATCTTACTGCTTTGCTTTTACCCCAGGAAAAAAGGTAGGAGTGGAAAGTTATCATCCTACTTCTCCATCTCCAGGGCAAACCCTACAATCTGATGTAATAAGCTGATCCATGCATGCACACTCCTACAATACGGTCAAAGTCTGCATGCCTGAATCATCTCAACAATATCTAGATCCTACTTTGTTTAGACTCTAAATGTAATGCAGAGGAAGCTAACTTTTACTTAAAATAAAAATCTATGTAACTGTAAGAGTACATAGAACTAAAATTACATTTAAAATGCATAATGAATAATTCATTATGAGCAATAATAGGCTGTTCTGCATCATGAAATATTTTAAAAGCCACTTTGACGTTTAAGAAATCCTCTCAATGTGACCTACTTCAATATCTCTGACACTCTGAGTCACTAATGGAAACTAGTAAATGGGAGAATTACAAGGAGAATGAAATAGTTAGATATGGTCACACAATTTGAGCACCAGAAAAGTTGGTTAAGGTGACTGATATTTTTGGCCTGGTTGCTACTAAGCCTGGACTATAATGGGGGAAAAGGACACTAAGGACCCTGCTGTTCTACTCATTTTCCAGAATGACAGAACCTCTAGGCATCTCTCCTCCTCCAATTTCCCAGATCTCTGCCCTAGAACTTCAACTTCGTATTTCCCTCTGACCAAAAGAAAAACCTTTCCTGGAGCTTTTGTGGCATTTGATCAAAGTTCTCTACTCCAAGCTGCTAACCTGCTCACATCCCCATTCATGTGAACATCCCTGTTCTTTAAGTAACCTTTATGTTTTTAACAAATCTGCATAAGGTTTCATGAGGCTTTTTGCACTATTTATGTATTTCAAATATATTGTCATTGTGATTAATATGAGAGACAATGCTCCACAACCCTAGTTTACAAGTACAAACAAAGCATACTATAACCACCTTTAACTTGATGGATAATTGTGATGATTTCCTGAGTGAATTCTTTAGACGAACTGTTTTCAACACTTTGCACCACGGACTCCATGTGTTCAAATATTGGGTGGAAATTTTCATTTTTCCCACCCACAGCTACCAGATCATGGGACAACTGTCTCTCCGTGGAATGGCTAGAAGCAGCCCTGGAATAAATTTGCACATATTTAGAGAGTAATTTAAAAAAGAAAAATCAAAATAATCGAAACATTTGCAAGTAAAAGATCAGAGGACAGCATATATATCATGTATGGGATGGGACCAAATTTCTCTAGAACGTTGAAAATTTCACAAGGCACCTAAAATATCAAGCATTAAAAATAAAACCATATTAAAAGATTCTCATAACTGTAGGCCTTTTGCATTCTGTAGAATTGTAATGTTTCTCTCTACAATGCAGATAGGCATTATGCTATTTCCAACAGCAGTAGAGAGATCTTGCTTTTCCTCTTCAGTGTTCCAATTTTCAAAGTTATTTTTATTGGGTATTGTGGCAAGTAGCTTTGTAGCAATGTCTAACTTGATTTACAGTAAGGTTTATACAAGACAAACCACCAACTATCTGATATATTTTAAATAGGTTTTAGTTTACCAATAAAACTGGCTCCATACATTGTTGCATTTTTCTTGAAAACAAATATGAGAAGTCTGTACTTTAGATGGAGAAATACTGTTACTCTCTATAGTAAGATAGTAATCAGTGAGTACATATACAGGGTTAAGTGTTTCACGTTACTACCATTTCAGTATGACACACAAATGTTTTAGTTAAAGAGTTCGGATTCACTACACTTTTGAAAACCTCCTCTCCATTTTCTTCCACCAATAAAGTATAAATTAGGATAATGAGAGTAGAAATGTCTTGTTCCACACGTCTTGGAAAATCTATTCTCCTATTTGCCACTGGCAAGAAGGAATTTACCCCCATGTAAATAAATGAACTCATCTACCAATTTCCGCAAAATTGAAGCTTTCATTTAATAAAGGTATTTTTGTGTCTGTTCTTGACCTCGCTGATGATCCTGTTCTCCTTAAATCTTTCATGCTTGTAAGATCATCACGAGGAGGAAAGAGTTGATAATAAAAGATTTTCTTACTACCTATATTTGTTAACTTGGCATTCCATAAAGTGCTATAATTTATTAACCTAATGGAATGCCACTGAAACATAATGCTATACAAGTTTATGGTTCAGTCTACAGAAAACCATTAGGAACGTAAGACTGTAGCACCAGATAATACCAATGAAATGTCTACTTCAGTATCTAGTCTCCAATATTTGGAAAGTTAGAGCATACGACGCCCATATATTTTCTTCCTAAACCTTGTCTAAGCATGGCTACTGCCATAGCCCAATGGATGTTCTTTTCCATGTAAATGGAAAACTCTTCAAAATCCTAAAGTATTCATCCCATTAGTATCCTGCAACAATGAAATGTGTAGTTTTAGCTATATATAGGCGTGTAGTTTAGAGAGCCCCTGTGGTGTAGTGGATGAGGTGCTGGACTTAGACCTGGGAAGCCAGGATTCAAATCCCACCATAGCCATGAACTCACTGGGTGGCCTTGGGCAAGTCCCAACCCCTCAGCCTCAGATTCCCATCTGTAAAAAATTGGGGGGGTGTGTGTATATATTCCCTCACCCTTGTCCATCTTAGGCCCTTTTAAAACTGGCAGGGGGATGGAGGGGATCGGAGTGCAGTGAGTGGAGCACCGTTGCAGGAGCGATGGGTGGGGGAAGGGTGTAGACAGGCACACACCCATCTCCACACATGGAGCAATGCACCATGTAAACACCACAGTGTATGAATACATGGGTCCATCTCATGTAAAAAGGTCTTAGATGGCAAGCCCACTGGGCAGGGACCTGTCTCTGGAAATCTGTGACTGTAAAGCGCTATGTACACTTAGTAGTGCTACTGAAATAATAAGTAGTAGTAGTATATATTAGGTGAGGGAGGCATTTTCTTATCTATTTTATGTGTGTTGCCTGTCTCCTAGTTTTTTGTATTAGGGAAACCACCAGGATTATACATGCTCATGGTTCAGTGTTCAGAAAACCATTTTGAACACAGAACTAAAACCAGATAAGGTCAATAGAATGTCTACTTCAGTATCCAGTTTCATCATTCATAATTATGATAAATTATTCATAATTGTATCACTTATATCCTGCTTTTCCTTTTGTTTCCTCTCCAAGCTAAGGAGTACCAAGCTTCACACTTCTAATAATTTTTATTCCCAGCTTTTAGACCACATTTCTGTCCTACCTTTTTGGAGGTAGAAAAGGCTTGCAACCAGCATTGAACATTCAGTAAAGCTGTGGGTGCAACACTGATGAAAGTAATAATATTTTCAGTATTTTCTCTAGCATTCCGTATACTCTATTTTTATTATTTTTAAAACTTTCTGCACACTGAGCACAGTTTTATTGTTTTAAGCACACGAGCAGATTAAATTATTGCCTTCATTGTGCAGGATTTTGCAACTTTGTGCATCACTGTTGCCAACAATTCCTCTGTCACCATCCTGCTGCTGTTTTATATTTCTCTAGTTTTTCACTAATGTTGACTCATTTTTAAGGGTAATCATCTACAAAGTCTTGTCACTTAAGCACTCAAAGACATTGTGCCTTTGGTTCCTTTGAAAATGATACCAGATTCTGCCCATATTCCTTTTCTAGAAATATCACTAAGACAGAACAAAATTAAACATACTTTTATAGAGTGAGTGCGTGTGTGTGTGTGCGCGTATATTCTAACAGAACATCCACTCCCCCCACTCCACACTCACTTTCTAGAATGTATGTATCAGTTGCTAAAAGAGAGCAGCTTCCTTATGCTGGCAAGCTAATTTTTAAAATTATCTTTACCACAGAAACTTTCAACCCTAACTTTGCTCCAATTACCATAGGAAATTCTGTGAATACTGAAGAAACCCAACTCTAACACAACTTTTAACATAGCTTTAAAGGAGTACCCATACCTGTACTTGTTCACAGTTTTCTTCATATCCACTTTGACCGTAAGCAGCTCTTTCCTGGAGTGGCCATCTGAAATTTTAGGTTCTGAAACTTTGTGATTTGTGTCATGCCGATTATTTACAGAATCTATTTTTTTTCTGAAGGCCCCTTCTTTCCTTGCTCCTTCCTTCTTTTTTTCATCAAAAGGTCTTGGATCAGCATCACTTTTGTGTGAGTTAGCACATGCATTGCAGCCCTTCTTTGAACTATATTTATTGGGTACGTCAACATGACCCTCTTCAGTCTGTCTCAATTTTTCACCACTAATATAATCTAATTCTTTGCTCTTCCGAGCACTTTTATGAGAATTAGATTTCTGGTCTTCCGGCTTTACGTACTTCTGGGCTCTACTATCAGCAAGAAAGTTTTTCCCATCTGGATGTCTATGATGTTTATTACTATAATCACACACTATCTTCGTTACAGGACTCTTGGTATACTTCCTTTCGGCAGGCCGATGAACTGGAGGATAAAGGTTTCTTTTCTCTGCCTTTTCGTGGTTGAGCGGAAAAGAACGATCCTGCTTCCGGTAAGAAGATCTTGCTATCTCTCCAGCATCATACCTCTCCATTTCTTTAGCCCTTTTTGACGTGTGTCCATATTCTCTGTAATTACGATCTTCAGGATACCTGTGTTGACATAAAGCAGTTTATACTTGTGGTAGAGAAGAAAGTGAGAACTTACATGTGCAGTATGTTGGACAGCACAGGTTTATATGTAGAATTTGTGGCAAGTTAACCCACATTCCCTCAAGCAGGGCAGAGCTGCAGGACACTTAGAGGGGAAAAAAAAATATCACCCTCTTATACTCTAGTCATCAATATGATTAACTTAAAAGATAAATACTTGACTACCACCAGTAGCCCAAAATTACACTATAACAACTTATCTTTTAGACACATGCCTTTTGAGGTGGACATCTTCAACTATAACGAAAACAGACTTTCACTTGAGGCTTTACACCACATTACCCAGGTTTAATTATTTTATTCCTCTACCTCTTCTGTAAAGTACTCCGTGCCATAAATTCTTCAGGAACACTTCGGGATGACTGATTATACTTGTCTTCTTGTAACCGCTGGTGCCTCAAATCATCTTCATACCATTTTCTTTCAAATTTACATGATGTCCCTAGTGGTCTACGAAAAGGTTTCATTACTTTTTCATTTCTAGCAACTCGGAAGTCCTCCTGTGTATACTTTTCATGTATTTTATTTGTGTAAAAGGACTGATCACATTCTTTGCGTGGTAAATCTGGGTATCTGGGTGGAAAATGGTATCTTCTGTTGCTTTCACTCCTTTCTTGTGAGACTGTTTTATAGGGCTTGTGACTATATGTCTCTTCTAAAGGAATTCTTTTTCGATTTGGTGAAGGTGACCTGCGTTCATAAGGTCTGTGTTGGATAGTCCTATGTGGTGCAAATCTAAAATTGACTTGTTCATATTTCCCATCTTCCACTCCCCAAGGCATAGGTTCCTTTGAGTCCTTCCTGAATCCCTTATATTCACAATCGTAATTAGCAGGAGTGTGTTTTTGCCTATGGTATTCTGGACTTCTAAATGCTGGTGATAAAGACCTATATAAGAAAAAGAAAAGTGTGGGGAGGGGGATATATTCCATTTTAAGTATTACAATTCGATTTCAGCCAGTGAATTAGCATAAAAAGTCCTACACTGTAGTAATGCAATATTGTAGTTGAGTTTTCAAACATAGAAGACAAAGTATTAAAAATTATAATTCCCAGAGCACCTTTATCTTTGCTTGTACAAAACCATTTACTCATTGATGCATCCGTAACATGCGTGCAAGAATCTGTGTGCAATGATATTGCTACACGGTCATTGGATTTTTAACCAGATTAATTTCATTTTCATCTAACTGAACATTCCATCAAACTATGTATTTACAGTATAACTAACAGAACAAACCCTCCATGTGTCCAGAAACAAAAATTGGTCACCTACCTCGGTGAATTTGTTTCTCTTCGTTCCACCTGTCAGTGCTCCGCACGGGTAGCTCTGCGTATGGCCGACAGGAGGCAGAAGAAGAATTTTCGTCCTGCGCATGCGTGGAGCTGCCCTGAACCAGTCGATAGCCAAGCCGAGAGTCGATTTGTGTACCCTGTAAGGCTTATGTACAATCATTAGATCCTGAGCCGTCCCTTGGACATAATGGGCTTATTGAACTGTTAACTAGTAACTATATAATGAAGATAACTGGTAACTGCTAGAGGGAGACTCCCTTAAACTAATGCTGTTTGGCAGGGAGGGCCGGAGCACTGACAGGTGGAACGAAGAGAAACAAATTCACCGAGGTAGGTGACCAATTTTTGTTTCTCCTTCTGCCCCCTGTCAGTGCTCCGCACGGGATGTACCCGAGCACCAATTATGGGTGGGAACAAACAGCTCTGGGAACGTCCAGAACCGTCTGTAAGACCCTCCTGCCAAATGCCGCATCCGCGGACTTGTAGAAATCCAACTTATAATGTTTAACGAATGTATGCAGGGAGGACCAGGTTGCCGCCCTGCATATTTCGTCATAGGACGCCCTTGCTTTAAAGGCATATGATGTAGCGGCACCCCTGACGGAGTGCGCCCAAATTTGCAAGGGTGGAATCTTGTTCTTTGCCTTATAGGCTTCAGTGATGGCCTGTTTAAGCCATTTAGCTATTAAGGCTTTTGAAGCCTTCCTACCGCCATAGCTAGGCCTGATGTTCACAAAGAGGGCCGAAGTTGACCTTAAGGACTGGGTCCTCCTAATGTAGATTTTTAAGGCTCTCCTAACATCTAGGGTGTGCCATATTTTTTCTTTGGCGTGAACTGGGTTGGGGCAGAAGGAGGGTAGGATAATTTCTTGTGACCTATGGAAGGTTGAATTTACTTTTGGGATGAACGCCTCATCAGTCCTCAGGGTCACCGTCTGGTCCCCAAAAGAACAATAGTTGTCATCAATAGACAATGCTCCCAGTTCGGAAACCCTACGGGCCGATGTCACGGCCACCAAAAAAACCACCTTAAGGGTGAGCATATATAATGACACGTGGCGGAGCGGTTCAAACGGTGCTCTGGTGAGAGCATCTAGTACCAGGCTGAGGCTCCATGAGGGGCATCGGTGAATTACTGGAGGGCTGATATTACGAGCCGCTCGTAAAAACTGTGTTATGTGTCTATGAGGAAGGATTCTTTTGTTAGAGGTTGCTTGTAAGACTGAAGCAATCGCTGCCGATTGGCGGGCAAGCGTGCTAGGTCTTAGCCCTTTTTCCAAGCCCTCCTGGAGAAATTGGAGAATGACATTCACTCCCGCCTTAGCGGGATCTAGGTGTCTTTCCCCCGCCCAAGTGGCAAAGGTCCTCCAGGTAGCTTTATAAGCCCGTCTGGTGGCTGGGCGTCTAGCCTGTTGTAATGTGGTTAGGACTGCTTCTGAGTAACCGTGGGCCCTTAGGGCTGCGCGCTCAAGAGCCACGCTGTCAGCTTTAGGGTGTGCAGGTTGTCGCACCGGAGGGGGCCCTGTAATAGTAGGTCCTGTCTCAGTGGGAGCTGTATCGGGGTGACCTGGCTCAGATGCACGAGGTCTGAGAACCAGGGTCTCCTTGGCCACCAAGGTGTCACAAAGATGGCCCGGGCCTTTTCCCTGATCAATTTGGATATTGCCCTTGCTATAAGTGGAAAGGGGGGAAAGGCGTAGAGGAGGCCTGCTGGCCACGACTGATTCAGGGCATCCACTGCCTGCGCTCTTCCGTCTGCTGTCATCGTCATGTACTCTGGCAGTTGGGCATTGTTTCTGTTGGCGAACAAGTCCATCACTGGTTGTCCGAAGTTCTGTGTCAAGAACAGAAATACGTCTGGGTGAAGTTGCCACTCGTGTGGTTGGAGGATCTGCCGACTCAGCCAGTCCGCTTGGACGTTGTCGGTGCCCTTGATGTGTAGGGCCTTCAATGACCGAAGGTTGGTCTGTGCCCAGTTGAACAGCTTCACCGCTTCGCGCTGAAGTGCCATGGCTTTGGATCCCCCTTGATGATTGACGTATGCCTTTGCCGAAATGTTGTCCGTGTAAACAAGGACGTGTGCCGGCCCCATGAGGTGGCTCAGTTGTTGGAGCGCCAGTCGAATTGCCCTGAGCTCCAATACATTGATGTTCTGGGAGGTGTCTGTCTGGGACCATAATCCCTGAACTGATGTGGACCCCATCTGGGCTCCCCATCCGGTTAGGCTGGCATCCGTGGTGATGGTCACCCGATTTGGTTCGGTCAAGGGCATTCCTTTTTTGAATGTTTTTGGGTCTGACCACCAGGACATTGAGTTTTTGAATGTTCGTGGGATGTTGACCCATGGATTGAGACCTCTGGTGAGCTCTAATTGCATAGGCCTGAGCAGCTGTTGCAAGGGGCGAAGGTGAAAGCGTGCCCACTGTACCTGTTTTGTGCAGGATACCATCAGACCCAACAGTTGTGCTAGGTACTTTAGCCGTGCTCGCTGTTTGTATTTTAGACCGTGGATCATGAGTCTGATGCGTTGTTGTCTGGCTGGCGGGATGTATACGTTGCCTGAGGAAGTATCTATGATTACCCCTAGATGTTCCAGCTTGTTGGTCGGGACTAGGTGGCTCTTTTCCTTGTTCACGAGGAACCCATGGCTCTCGAGATATACTATGGTGTTGTGCAGATCCTGTTGAAGTTTCTGTTGGGAGTTCGCCCGTATGAGGAGATCGTCTAAATACGGATACAGGTGAATCCCTTGCTTGCGGAGGTTGGCTACTAACGGAACCAGGATCTTTGTGAATGTCCTCGGGGCGGATGATAGCCCGAACGGGAGAGCCTGAAATTGGTAGTGTTGTCCCTGATAACAGAATCGGAGGTACGTCCGGTGAGAGGGGTAAATCGGAATGTGTAGATATGCATCCCTGAGGTCTAACGAAGCCAGCCAATCTTGGTTTCTGATGGCCTGGCAGATGGATGTAACTGTCTCCATCTTGAAGCGGTGATATCGTACCGACTTGTTTAGCCTCTTGAGGTCTAATACCGCCCGCCAGCCGCCTGACTTCTTGGGGACAAGGAATAGGATGGAGTATAGTCCCAGTTTCCTTTGACCCATGGGTACTGGTTCTATGGCTCTGATTGTGAGAAGCCTTTGGATCTCTCCCAGCATGGCAGAGTGTTTGAGATGGTTCGTTGATGTTGGGGACACAATGAAGCCTTGGGCAGGGGAACTTTTTAGTTCTATGCGATACCCGTTGTTTATGCAATCTAACACCCAGGCGTCGGAGACTGACTGCTCCCAGGTTGTTAAGAAAAGTTGCAGCCTGCCTCCCACTTGCAGATAGTCATGCTTCTGTTTTTCTTTGGGATTGAGGAAAGGCCTTCTGTCTTTGTTGTCTGAATCCCTGAGGCTTGCCCCCTTTTCTGGGGTTAAATCGGTTAGTTTGGTCAAACCTGTGCTGCCCTTGTCTTCTGAATATGGTATAGCTGGTACCAGTGCTTCCCCTAGGTTTGTACGTAGGGGTGCGAAAAAGATTCTTTTTACTACCCATGTGTTGTAGGTTTTTTTGTTTTGTTTTGTCATTGGCATCTGCCAAGACGGTGTCGAGGCAGATACCAAAAAGTTTAAAACCTTTGTAGGGGGCTGCTGCGAGTAGGTTTTTTGCTGCTGCATCCCCTTGCCACGACCTGAGCCAGAGCTTACGTCGGGCCGCCACTGAGGATGCTACTGATCTGGCAGACCATAGCATGGCATCAGTGGTGGAGTCTGCCAGGAATGCAGTTGCCAAGTTGATTCTGGCTGAAAGGATTTGTGCCCTGTTATCTGAGATGTTAGCATTCTGGGCCTCTTGGGTCCAAGCTAGTAAGGCTCTAGCCACGTAAGAGGATACCACACCCACTCTGATAGAGATGGCTGAATACTCTAGGCCCCTCCTGAGGGATGACTCTATCCCCCTGTCAGTGGCATCCTTTGGGAAGCAATCCCCTTCTGTGGGGAAAACTGTTTGCTTTGCCAGGGAGACCGCTGCTGCGTCTATCTTGGGGTTTTTTAGTAAAGGGTCTTTCTTGCGAGATAGTGAATAAAGGGAAGACTGGGTCTTATTCATTCTTTGGTTTCTTTCAGGTTGTTTCCATTCACCCAAGATCAGCTTTTCGAAAGCTTTATCTAGGGGCACCCCCAATTCCTTGCCGTGGCAGGAAGGTAGGTACTCCCGCTCCTCGTCATCCTGAGAGTCCGAGGAAGCCTCTTTAAGGGGTTTTTCTATTACTTTGAGGGTCTTGGTGACCTGAGCGATTAGTTCGGGTTTACATGCCAGAGGGAACTTCCTTTCCCTATCTCTAGGGTCCTGCACCTCTTGAGGTGGGTCCTCAAAGTCCTCCCACTCCTGCCCTGAGTCGCAATCAGACTCTGAGTCTAGGCCTGTGTGCGAAATCTCCCTCGCTCTTTTTGCTAGTGATTCCCCCCCACTCTCCTCAGCCGAGGAGTGTGGAGAGCTGAGCAGCCTAGCCATGGAGCCCCCTGGTGGCCGCTTGTTTCTTTTTGCCTTGTTTGAGGCTTTTCCCGCCCTAGGCTGTGTGGGGGGGGGAGGGGCAGGCCTGCCGTCTCCCTTGCCTTGCAGCTCCCATAGGCGATCCAGGGATTGCTGCATGCGTGCCACTGCTGAGGCCAGGGACGCCATATCTGTGGGGGATTGCCCCTGCCCTGGGGCTGGCTGGGCTGTGTCTGCCTGCCCGGATGGTCCCTCATCAAGTGCCTGCATTGTGCTAGGCTGGGAGGGAGGGGGGTGGAGTTGCGGGAGCCCCCGCTTGTCCCTGTCCCTGTAGGCTGTAGTACGGGCGGTGGGCAGGAGAGCCGGAGAGAGGAACGCCTGGCCTCAGGGTTGCGAGGCGCCTCTCTGCTGATTAGGCGAGTGGGGCGGAGGGGAATATCCTTAGCCCTTCGGGGCTCTTACTCACGGTTTTTTCTGTCCCTCTCTCTGCCACTGCGGCTGCCAGGCACGTTGCGCGGCGCCCGTGGCTTAAGCGGGAAGGAGGAGGGGGTCTCAGGTCCCTGAGGTTCCCCGTGGAGCAATCGAGATCCAGTTCAACTTTCCCTAGTTCCCAGGCACATTGCGTGGCAACTTAGGGATTTGCTCCTTGTTGCTCCCTGGTTCCCGGGCGATTGCGCGGCAACACGTGGGAGAAGCGGGGGGGGGGGAGGGGAAGCGTCTCCGGTAAGCCCCGCGCCCGCTTGTGCGGCGCCCTGGTCTGCTTCGGGCGCGCACTCCTCGTTCTTTTTTCTTCCTTTTCTTGAGCTTCTTCTAAGTTTCTTCTAAGTTTCTTGTATTTTTTCTTTTAGTTTCACGGCGGAGCCGAGAACGCGTCCTATCGGCCGAAGGCAGAAGATAAGACTGGTTCAGGGCAGCTCCACGCATGCGCAGGACGAAAATTCTTCTTCTGCCTCCTGTCGGCCATACGCAGAGCTACCCGTGCGGAGCACTGACAGGGGGCAGAAGGAGAAAAACAGTTTACTGTACACAGGAGTTTACTATAATACAGTTTGGCAACTTGCTACATCAAAACAGTGAAGAAACGCCTAACTGAAACGAACCTATCAACATACTTTATCTTAAAGATTCCATTACAAATTATCAACATTTTCCCTGGGTTCATTATAGCAGAGTCACTTCTGCCAGAATGTCCATTATAATTTATTTTATTTTGTTTATTTATTTATTTTATTTGGGCACTTGATATCTGCCCCTCCTGCTCACGGGTTGTTTTTTTTAAAAGTGAAACACACAATATAAATACAACTTAAAATCTGTAATCCACAGGAGGTCAAAAGAAAAACATAAATAATACAACAACCCTCGCCCCCCCAACCCAAACCTGGAAGAACAGCCAGGTCTTGCATTATCATCTAAAGGAAGAGAGATCTGGGGCCACACAGGCCTTCACCAGGAAGGAGTTCCACAGCCTTGGTGCGGCCACTGAAAACGCCCTTTCCATAGCCACTCACTGAGATACCCAGGGGACCTCAAGAAGGGTGCTCCCCACCAGCCACAGAGGTTGATCCAGAGCAAGGGGGTGTGGGAGGCGGTCCCGCAGGTAGATAGGGCCTAGGCCATATAGGGCTTTATAGGGAAGTACCAACACCTTGAATCAGGCCTGCAAGACTATAGGCAGCCAGTGCAGAGAATGGAGCACTGGTGTAATGTGGTCCTGGCAGCCCGTCCCTGTGAGGAGACGAGTTGCAGAATTCTGCACCAGCTGCAGTCTCTGAACCGTCACCATGGGTAGCCCCATGTAGAGTATGTTATAATAGTCCAGTCTTGAGGTGATGAAAGTATGGACAATAGCGGCCAGGTCGGAGCCTGAGATGTACGGTCAAAGCCACCGCACCAGGTGTAACTGGCGAAACCCACTCCTCGCCACAGCCCCCACCCAGGCATCCAGGCGGAGCTGGGAATCGAGGAGCACTCCCAGCTATGAAGATATGGGGCCCCGCATTTCTTTCCCACCAGGGGCCCCGCATAGGATAAGGCCGGCCCTGCTTGTGGGACTCCATATAAGTAGTCCCAGGGAGAAGTAGAACAATCCCTGAGCACCACTCGCTGAGTTCTCCCTGCCAGGAAGGAGCAGAACCATTCAAGAATACCACCCACCCCGGCTTGGTCCTGCGAACGGGTCATCAGCATCTCGTGGTCAACGGTATCAAAAGCAGCTGACACATCTAACAGAATCAGCAGGGTCGAATGCAGACACGGTGCACCCCCTAAGACATCTGGGGCAATGCCCCTCCAGTCCCCCAATGCCCTAGTCCCCCCCAATCAATCACACGCTGCGGCGGCTGCGCTGCATCTGATCATGCCCACCGTGGCACCACAGCCCGGTAAAAATCTGTTTTAAAAAAATCACTGCAAGTCCGCAACTAACAGTGAATGAGAGGAGTCAATCAAAGAAGAACTACTGCCTGCCAGTTCTTTGAGAGGCTCCTTCCATGAACCAACCAAGCCTGCCCCAAGACTGGTGAGAGCACAGCCAGTCCCCACCCTCTGGGTGGGGGCTGGCTGTGCTCTCGCTGCTCTGGCGTCCCATAAGGGACAAAACTATTGTGAATGCGCTTTGGGCGTTCAAGCACAGCCCAAGCGCGCTTGTGGGAAACTGAATTTCCCAGAGGGGCAGGCGTTCTTAAGAACCCTATCGGATCAATTTAAAAATCACACCTGGGCGCCAATTGTAGGCGCTCAGGTGAGATGTGCTGTTGCAGGTGGCTGAGGCAGTCAGGCGGGACCAGCGCGCATGCTCAACTGGAGTCACGAGTCAGCTCTGATTCAGTGAACAGAGCGCCATGATCCTGCTGCTGCCTGACTTAGTTTGTGCTGTGTCGTGAGTAAATTGCGGGGGGAGACTGGTGATGGAATGGGGCTGGGGGGAGCAGGGAGGGGTTTGGACTGGGAGAGACAGGGGAATGGGAGAGGGGTGGATGGGGACAGACAGGGAGAGAGGGAATGCGGAGGGGAATGGGGGGAGGGAGAGACGGGAATGGGAGGGGTAGATGGGGACAGACTGGGAGAGAGGGATTGCGGAGGGGAATGGGGGGAGGGAGAGAGGG
>QEPC01001478.1:4737446-4824671 GCA_003113815.1 Sphenodon punctatus
TGGTGGCTTTGGTGGATGATGTCCGCCGGGAGATGGATGCAGGGTGTTCAACATTTCTCATCCTGCTAGATCTCTCGGCTGCTTTTGACACCGTGGACCATTGGCTGCTGCTGAGACGGCTGCGTGACCTGGGGGGTCTGGGAGGGACCGTTCTTGAATGGTTCCGCTCATTCCTCTCGGGGAGGAGCCAACGGGTGGTGCTGGGGGAGGAAACATCGATCCCCCCTGCTTTACCGTGTGGCGTTCCACAGGGATCGATCTTGTCTCCACTGTTGTTTAATATCTACATGCAGCCCTTGGGGGATGTTGTGAGAGGGTTTGGGGTGCGATGTCACCAATATGCTGATGATACTCAGTTGTACCTCTCTTTTTCAGCTGACCCAGACCCTGCCGTCTCGTTGCTATCCCAGTGTTTGGAGGCCGTGGCGGAGTGGATGTGGCAGAGCAGACTGAAGCTCAACCCCAATAAGACAGAGGTGATGGTGGTGGGGAGAGCGAGGGAGGTGTCGGCCCCCCTGGTTGGGGGGGTTCGCCCTCCCATAGCTCGGCAGGTTCGGAGTCTGGGGGTGATTTTGGATGCAGACCTCCACTTGGAGCGGCAGGTGGAGGCAGTGGCGAACGCCTTCCGCCAGTTATATCTGGTGCGGAGGCTGCGTCCGTTCGTCTCCGGCCTGGACCTGGTCTCCCTCATCCATGTCTTCGTCACCTCGAGGCTGGACTACTGCAATGCGTTCTACGTGGAGCTGCCCTTGTTCCTGGTGCGGAAGCTGCAGCTAGTGCAGAATGCGGCGGCCCGCCTCCTGTGGGGGACGGGCCGTCGGGAGCATATAACACCTGTGCTCCGGACTCTGCACTGGCTGCCGATAGCATGCTGAGCCAGGTTCAAGGTATTGGTGTTAATATACAAGGCCCTTCACGGTCTGGGCCCCTCATACCTCAGGGACCGCCTCGCCCTCCGTGCCCCAGAGCTGCTCCTTTGGTCCGCCGGGGTGCCTTCTTGGAGGTCTCCTGTGTTAAGTGGGGGGCCACAATGGAGAGAGCATTCGTGGTGGCCGGGCTGCGCCTCTGGAATTCCCTCCCGGAGGAAGCTCACCCGACCCCAAGCCTTTTGACATGTTGGCGAATCTGTAAGGCCTGGCTGTTCACCCAAGCCTTTGGGGAAGGGGGTGGGGGAGGGGGTGTTTTATCTTCCCCCACCCTTATTTATTTATTATCCCAGCCTGTTTTACTGTAGTGTTTTTATGGATTGTTTTATTATATTGTTTATAAATTGTTTTATAACTAATTTGTTAGCCGCCCCGAGCTGTTCGCAGGAGGGGCGGGATACAAATTGAATAAAATAAATAAATAAATATGATAAGCTAAACCACTGCATAAGCCACAGGGAAAGCTGAACATTTACCTTGGTTTCCACCTTGGTGATCGTGATCTTGATCGAACCATCTTTGGATACAAGTGTCAATCAGGGTCTTCAAGCTGTAAGAAAAAAAAATGAATATGAATTTTTAGTTGATGATGACCTCCAATACAACTCATGATGCCCACAGCATATTAACAAGAAGTTACCAAAAAACTGTCCAAACTCTAGAAATACTTTTTGAAATCAAAACTATTTTCTGATTCGGTGCTCAGATTTTCCATGATGAAAAGTGTTTTTGAGAAACTGGTGTTTTCAGAAAAATGACTGTCATGCTGTGTAGGAGCAGGAAGATTAAATTTCCTTTATTATTCATTTTTATTTAGTTGGGATATAGAATTTATCAGTAGTGATTTGTTATTTTTAGGTCTTTTAAACTAAGTATTTGGAATACTGGAACATATAAATAAAAACAAAATTAAAATATTTTCTTTTTTAAAAAGGAAACTCTAAATGTGGAACTTACACTTTTCTTACAGATTTCTCAAAAGTAATGAAAGAAACCACTGCGTATGTACTTGCTTCCACCAAGTGGATTATTCGGATACTGCAAGTTTAATTGAAATTGAAGTTCAGTTTAAGGAATGGCTACTAAAGTACTTAGCAAGAGGCTGAATTTTCAAAAATCCCTCTGGCAGCAGTTGCAACTCGCAGCTGTATCAAAAAATTCAAGTCGATTTTGGTCTCTCATTGCCCAATCCAGTCTGGGTTGCTCTGGTGGGCATCACAGACCACTCTCATGGACCAAATGGCAACAATATTTTGGACAACTTTTTGCTAGACCTGTTAATTCGCCCCCTGTAATATCTATTGAAATAAAATCCATTGATAATTTCCAAGAATAGCAGCTGGTTGCACCTGATGAAATCCAGGAACTTCTAGCCCAGATTAAGTCTGGTAAAGCTCCTGGGCTTGATTTTGTTCCCCCGGAACTGCTGAAGCATGAGGCCGAGTGGTGGGCTTCCTTGCTGGCCCCCCTGTTTACCACAATTAACTCTGAAGGTACCATCCTGAGATCTTGGCTTAAGAGCCTAGTGGTTCCTATCTTCAAAAAGGGGGATGCCGGAGACCCTGCGAACTAGAGACTCATTAGCCTCCTGTCGGTGGTGGGGAAACTTTATGCTAGATATCTTCTGGCAAAACTGCAATCATGGCTGGATGAGAATAGCATTATTTTTCCCGAGCAGGCTGGCTTTAGATCAGGACAGTCCACTGTGGACCATATTTATATCCTACAGCAATTAATAACAACTTATGCTCTATCTCATTCTAAGACTTGGATCTGTTGCTGCTTCGTGGATCTTAAGGCGGCCTTCGATACCATCAATAGAGAACGACTGTGGCTTAAGCTTAGCAGGTCCTCTATTGATGGCCGCCTGCTGTATTTGGTCATCAAACTTCATCAGGGAAATACACTCCAGGTCCGGCCTGGCCCTAATCAACTCTACGCGGGTGAGATCTCTGTAGGAAGAGGGGTGCGCCAGGGCTGCATCCTTACCCCGACCTTGTTTGATTTTTATATTAATGACTTAGGTCCATTCATGAAAGAGGGCGAGCTGCATGCCCCAAAAATTGGGCCACGGAGACTGCCTATCTTGCTATATGCTGACGATACAGCTTTGTTATCACTGATGCTAGTCGGCCTCCATTGAAGTATGTAAAGATTTGTAACTTACTGTAAGCAGGAGAACTTAGTTATTAATTATAATAAAACTAAGGTCCTGGTGATAGGCCGAAATTATAAATCCCACAAATGGCAGATGGATGGAGCCCCAATAGAACAAGTCTGATCTTTCAGGTATCTCAGTGTAGTCTTCTCAGCCGCAGGGTCTTGGACGGCGCATTTTGAGGCTGCTAAGACCCAGGCTCGGAAAATTGCAGCTTCCATTATAAGTTTTTATTATGCACAGGGTGACAAATTGGTGGATCCAGCTTTTAAACTTTTTAGTGCAAAGGTGGTCCCTCATTTGCTATATGCAGTTGCAGTCTGGGGCCTAAAAGTACTGGACAAACTGGAGAGTGTCCAAAATTACTTTCTACATGCCATTTTGGGTCTCCCGCCTTGTGTCCCTCAGGAAGTAATGAGGGCTGAGGTGGCTATGAAGCCTATAAGAATGTTTGCACTTATAGCTGTGTTTAAATTATGGCTAAGCGTTAAAATCTTCCCCCCAGCTCCGGACTCTCTCTTGTTCTTTCTTTTGAACACTGAGAATAGCTGGTGCTGGGCAGTAGAGACCAAGTTCTCTAAACTGGGCATCCCGAGAGATGCTTTGAATCCTTGAGGTTACAAAGGCGCAGCATTTCTGATAAAGCAAAGAATTCTGAACCAAATGTTTCAGACTGAAAGTAGTGCTCTAGCTTCTCAGAGGATAGTTCCGGGCTACCATCAAGAGACCTCTCCTCTTCTACCTGCTGATTATTTAATTCGATGGCCAGCTGGCCCTTCTAGAAGGGCTTTTTCATTAATGCGATGCAATGTATTCCCTTCGGCCCTTTTGGTGGACAGATACCTTGGGATCCCTAAGGATCAAAGGCTATGCCCACATTGTGGTGAGGCAACTCAGAAGACAAGAGAACATGTAATTCTATGCTGTGGGGCTTATGAAAGCTGGAGGAATATTCACTGGGGACCAGCTGTGAGTAGGTTCACCGAGGGGTTGCAAACTGATTTTGCTCTTCACCTGCTTTTAGGAGAGAGAGATTCGCCAATCTCCAGAGTGACTGCAGCTCTGCGTGGGCGTATTCTTTGTTGGAAGCAGCATGTTCTGACTTCCCCTTAATGTATGTGACAAACAACCGTTAAAATTTTTGGCTATGGACCTAGACCTGGTTAGGAGATTTATTTATTTTAGTTTATTTGTCTATTCATTTTATTTCACTCTATTCTGAGATCAACTATGGGAGCTGATCCTATATGTATATGTATATTGCCTATTTGTTTGTTTTGTGTAAATATTGTGTATATTGTTATGGCCCATGGGTTATTATTATTATTATTAATTATTATTATTAACAAACATTTATATAGTGCCAGCAGTGTACCTGGCACTTTACAAAGTAATAAAATAGACACGGTCCCTGCCCCTAGGGCTTACAATCTGAGAGACAGGAGCTGGGGGAGAGACTTAGGAAGGGGAACAGAGGGAGAGACAAGGGGTCTAACATTCATGAAGATGCGAGGTCTCAAGTGCACGTACTTGGCTTGGTTACGATGAGAATGACAGCAGGCAGGTCCATGTTGCAAGGATAAGGGTAAACCGATCGTAGGTATAGGAATAGTGGCTCAGCAGGATAAAGAGTCAGACAGAGCAGAGCGAAAGAGGTGAGTTTTAAGGAGAGATTTGAAGGTATGAAGGGAGGGGGCAAGGCGGATGTGGACAGGGAGGGAGTTCCAGGCATGGGGGGCAGCAAGTGAGAAGGGACGAAGGCGCTTAGGGGAGCAGGGAAGGCGTGGAAGGGTGAGAGAAGGGACAGAGGAGGAGCGAAGTGCACGGGCTGGAGTATGGAGGGCGATAAGTGCAGAGAGGTAGGGGGGAGCAAGGTTGTGAAGAGCTTTATAGGTGAAGACTAGGAGCTTGTGCAGGATTCATTCAGGAAGGGGAAGCCAGTGAAGCGAAGAGAGGAGGGGCTGCACATGGTCGAAGCGACTGGCGAGGTAGATGACCCTGGCAGCAGAGTTTTGGACAGAGATGAGGGGAGAAAGGTGAGACCGGGGAAGGCCAGTGAGAAGGAGGTTACAGTAATCGAGGCGAGAGATGACCAGAGCATGAACAAGAGTTTTGGCAGACGAGACAGAGAGAAAAGGGCGAATCTTAGCAATGTTATGGAGGGAGAAGCGACAGGATTTAGCAACAGAGTCAATGTAGGGTTTAAAAGAAAGGGCTGAGTCAAAGATGACAATAAAACTTTTATCTATCTATCTACTAAAATATTTTCTTAAGAAATCAGACATACGGACTAGCTCTAGTGATGACCTCTACTGCAAGTGCTTAAATGTCATAAATATGGGAATCCTTATCAACCCACGAGTCAATCTGCAAAAACTGAGATTTCCCAGTAGGACCATTTTTTCTTAATCAAATGGTTTTTCAAAGAAGTTTCTATGCATAACATTTTATATTCATTTTTCCAAGGATGTGAATGGTTCTGCCACAAAGGAAGCCAATTATGTATGAGTTGTTTACATACCATGTACGTACAGATTGTCTCAGAAAAAAGCTCCAAATTTAGTTGTATGACCTGCCCACATATGACTTAGGACTCCTATATTTAAAGTGCTATACTGACACAACCCCAGTCTGCCTGACTGAGGACACTACTTATATTCTAATATCAAAAAACCTTTGATTTCAGAGGCAACTTAAGACATACAATAACAAACATAAGCTCTAAAAGCACGGATATTCCTACTTAAGGCCACAGTCTTATGTTGCACACCGTGTAAGCAGTAAAGACCTTGTGCAGTATCACATTGTGCTTGCTTACAAATTAAGCTCCATACACCAATGCTTTGCATTGATCTTTTAGCCCAAATCCTCCTCATCTGCAGGTTGGGGGCAACACTGGGGCTGGGGACAGCAGGGGATGCAGGTGTCTGCTATCCCCACATTGGAATTGGGAGCAACTGGGCTGGGGTCAGTGGTGTTTGAGAAACTGGTGGGCTAAGATAAATGAGTGATACGCTGTGTAGGTTATGCTATTCATGTTTCCCCCACACTGTCAATACTGGTAAGATGATGGCTGCTTATGGAATACAGGCACCTATTTATACAGAAATGCTCGCCTGGCATTGGCCCATGGCTTCCACAGCCACACTTTTGTCATGCCAGGTGACCACCAGGCTGGAAGCAGCAACGCTACCTCTGCCACCCTGCTGTCTCCATTCCCCGTGTTCTCCCAGCCTGCGGCCCATTGTTACATGGGAACAGAAGGGAACATATGGGAACATGTTCTCCCAGCCTGCGGCCCATTGTTATATGGGAACAGATGGGAACATGTTCTCCCAGCCTGCAGCCCATTGTTATATGGGAACAGGGGAACATATGGGAACATGTTCTCCCAGCCTGCAGCCCATTGTTATATAGGAACAGGGGGGGAAACACTTTTATATAGGAACAGGGGGGCAGCAAGCTTGGATAATTTCAGTAAATTCAGATGTGTTACATTGGGTTTACCAATCCCCAACATTAATTCAGCTAGCGAGAACTCAACATTTACTTTTGTGTTATTTCCCTCCCCCACCCTGGAAATAGCAAGACTTAGAACAAAACGACGTGATGTACTGTGTTCAAGGGACTCTTCTCTTTCAAACGTAATTGGTTTATCAGCAACTTCTCACGAGAATAGCAGAATCTATATAATATTTTGCATCAGGTTTCCAGGAGGGCTACACACCATTGCACTACTCGATGGTCATTTCACCCTCCCCTATTTTTAGAGACATCAAATGTGGTGGCCCACTTGTCTATACTTCGAGTGTCCTTTCTTGAATGAATGGATGAGGAAATTTGTTCCAGGTCATCTCTTTCTAATCATTTTCAAAGCAACAGTAGGTAGTCTGTTGCTTTTTCTCATTCACTTTTTATTGCTTTTGAGACAAAGCTTCTTATTTGAATGCAAATATAGAGGGGAAATCATGGGAGTCCCCTTTTTGACTCTGATTTGGTCTCAGGTCTTCCTTTATGTGGGAATATATATATATATTTAAATATTTCTTTTTTTATTTTAACTTCTACAATATTCAAACAACATTTACGTATATGTTCCCGTCCCCTCTTCTCTCCCTCCCTCTCCCACCGGTTTCAATATATTTCTCTTAGGCAAGTCGAGTGTGTGAACTGTTCCATCTTTATCTTCTTTGTTAGTACTGTCCAGCACTGGTCCCAGTCTTTATAGAATTTGTCTAGGCTGTCTTCTAGGCTGGCTGTGATCCTTTCCATTGAAAGGCAATGCCATAGTCTGTGGAGCCATGCCTGTTGGGTGAGACCCTTTGCGAACTTCCAGGTCCTCGCAATGGTGTGAATCGCTGCCAATATCAGGTTAGTACATGTTCTTTTCTGTTGTTTGGTTATCTCCTTTTCTGGGTATAGTCCTAATAAGGCTATTTCTGGCTTAAATGGTAATGGTATGTTTAAAGTCACATTGATAACCTTCCATACTTTATTCCAAAATTCAGATACCTTTGGGCAACTCCAGCATGCGTGTAGGTATGTACCTCTATCCCCACATCCCCTCCAGCAAGTTGGGGGGTCAGTTCTTATTTTGTTAATTTCTACTGGCGTAGTGTTCCACCTATGCATTAGTTTGATTTGTGGTTCTTTAACTAATAGGGATCTAGAACAAGTGTTGGTGTACTGCCACATCTGTTTCATCTTTTCCTCTGTTATCTCTGTCATCAATTCATCTTCCCACTTGGATATATATCCCGCATCCGGCAAATGGTATATGGTCTTTACCATCTTGTACAGTAATGAGAAAATTCCCCTTTGTCCTAATTTATTAAATAGGATCTTTTCTAAATCTGTAGGGGGTCGACTAAAGTTGGGTTTATCCCTTGGGTTTGTTAAAGCACTGTGCATTCGGCAATACTGCCAAAACGGTATCTTTTCCTGTATGGTTTCTTCTAATTCTTCCCTAGTTTTAAGTCTCCCTCATGTGAACAAATGGGTTGCTCGATAAATTCCTTTTTCTCTCCATCCTTTCATATTCCCTCTTTCTCTATTATCCCATTTGGGCCCAATTTTTTCTAGAGGTGTATATGGAGTTTTACCCTGTACAATCTCAAGTTTCCTTTGACATTCCCTCCATGTATTTATTGCTACCCCTGCAAATGGGTGGTCTTTACATTCAGGGCCCCTCAATTGTATTTTTTCTGGGCAGTCAAAAATGTCTTGCCCGTTTTCCAGTCCTAGAATTCCAAATTCTAGATTCCTCCATTTGGGTTCCGTTTCCTCATTATACCATACTTTTATTGTTCTAAGGGCTGAAGCCTGATGGTACATTTTCATGTCTGGCAAGTTACATCCCCCCTGTTCTACTTTAGTTTTCAGTATTGTTCTTCTTACTCTAGGTCTTTTTTGTCCCCATATTACAAACCGCATGATTTTTTCTATTTTTTGAAAAAATTCTTTATATAAGAATATAGGTATTGCCTGTATGGTGTATAATATTTTAGGTAATAACTGCATTTTAATTATGTTCATTTTTCCTATCCAGGAACACCCTAGTCTCCTCCAGGAATGTTGTCTATTTTGAAATTCTTGAATCAAGGGTAAGTAATTCTTTTTATATAGATCTTTCGTGATTTTTGTAAGCCATACTCCCAGATACTTCAATTGTTCTGTCATTATTAACATGTCATCAACGTATACCATTGTGTTATGTTCCACCTCCCCTACCTGTAGTCCTTTAATTTCTGTGTTTTGGTTAATGGCTTTTATCAGTGGTTCTATTGCCAGGTCAAATAATAGAGGGGACAGGGGGCACCCCTGGAGTGTTCCCGTTAATCTGAATATTTGGTGACAATACTCCGTTTATTGCAATGTTAGCAACTGGCCTTTTGTAAATACTAGCCACCCATTTTAAGTAGGCGCCCTTGAATCCCATTTTACCTAGTGTGGCCATTAAAAAATATTTTTCTAGTCTGTCAAAGGCGTTCGCATCCAGTGAAATCACTGCTGTAGGGGTTTTGTCTTTATTAGCTTTGTATATTAAATGTATTGCCCTTCTGATGTTGTCTATTCCCATTCTACCATTTATAAATCTGGTCTGGTCTGGTCCTATAAGCGTTCTAATTATCCCCTGTAGTCTAGTGGCTAGAATCTTCGTGAATATTTTAGCATCTGTATTTAACAGCGAGATAGGTCTATAATCTCCGCACTCTTTGCCTATTTTCCCTGGTTTGGGGCATAACGTAATGGTGGCTGCATAAGATGTCTCTGGCATCTCTTGTTTTTCTTGTATCCCATTATATACTTTCGTTAGCAGTGGGGCCAATTGTTCCCCATATGTTTGATAAAACTCTGGGATAAACCCATCTGGTCCTGGTGTTTTATTCTTGGGTAGATCCTTTATGGTCTGTTGTACTTTCTTTACTGTAATAGGCTCGTTGAGCCATCCTCTCTGTTCTACTGTTATGTTGGGTAGCTTTAGATTATCTAGGAAGGTATTAACCTCCTCCCCATTAGGTACTTCAGTTGTATATAAACTCTTATAATAATTTTGGAATTATTCCCTCATTTCTTGTCCTGTAATCAAATTCTGTTTTTTGGGGTGTAATATCTGTGTTATCTGAGCTTTCTTTCTTTTCTGTTTTACCATCCATGATGATACTCTATCTGCCTTATTGCTTTTGTTATAGTAAAATTGTTTTGTGTATCCAAGTTTTTTTATTACTCTCTGTTTCTATTGTGTCTATTAATCCCCTTAGTTCTCCCCTTTCTCTTATACCTTGTTTTGTGGGTTTCTTTTTCATTCTCTCTTCTAGTGTATTTAGTTTCAGATATGTCATTTAACTCCTTTTTACTTCTCTTTTTATTGTAGGCGTCCAATTTGACATATTGGCCTCTCAAGTATGCTTTTGTGGCTTCCCACACCATTCCCTGGGATACCTCTCCATTGTCATTCCATTTCATGTATTCTGTAATATGTTGTTTAATCTGCTCTTTGTTCATTGTATTTAATAAAGTACCCTTCTTCAAAACCCAGTGGGGTGTCCTGTGTATTTTTTTTCTCCCTGTGCTGATCATTGCCACAATTGCACTATGGTCTGTAAATGCTGCTGGGATGATATCTATCTGGCTACACTTTTCCCAATCTGTGTCTTGCATAAATAGTCTATTCTTGAGTAGGTCATATGCCTATTTGAAAAAAAAAATAAAAATCTCTATCTTTTGCATGTTTTAATCTCCAAACATCGACCAGTTGAGCCTGTGTAATTATTTGAGGCATTTTTAATTGTCCTCTCTGCGTTTTCCCTCCCCCTGACCTATCTAGCCTCGTGAGGGGGCTGTTTAAATCTCCTATTAGTATTAGTGTCCCTTGACATTATTTTTCTATCAATTTTACCATCTTTGTCATGAACGTTGTTTGTCCTGTATTCGGGGCGTACAAATTCAAAAAGTAAACAATTCTCCTGCCACCCTCCCTTGTACCATTATGTATCTGCCTCTGGGTCTTTCACTATTTTATCTCTTTTAAAATTCAGTGTATGTGCGAAAGCCAGTAACACTCCAGCTTTTTTCTGTCCCGCATTTGCAAAATATATGTGTTCAAAGCATTTATCTCGCATTCTAGCATTATCTTTTTGCAGTAGATGTGTCTCCTGCAATGCTAGTAACGGTGCATTAACCCTTTTAGCATATTGCCATGCCTTTTTTCTCTTCGTTGGACACTTTAACCCTTTAACATTTAAGGAACATATCTTTAAATCAGGCATTATCTCCGTTTCTCCAGACTTTTGTTACTCAACTCGCTCGTGTACATTCTTGTATCTTATACCCTTCCCCTGTACCCCTTTTCCCATCCCACCCCCTATTTCCTCCCCCCTCCCTTCCCATCCCTTTCCCCTCCTTTCCCTTTGGCAACTTATCCAGTTGTCCATTTTTCTCCTCCTCCTCCTCTGGAGCCGCTCGTTCTGCATTGTCCCTCCAGACAGGCCCTTTCTTTTATACATTGTCCCATTCAGTTCTTTATCTTTCTTTCGCCTTTTATCTTTTTCTTCTTTATTCTTTTGCTGACGTGGGGTTTTTTCAGTTCTGTCTCTCTTACCTCTGGGTTATTCTCTTGGTGGTCTTGGGTCCTCTCCCTGCATCCCTGGCATCTTTGCTGCTATATATTTCTCTAGCGCGCCTTTGTGTCGTAGAAGTTCCTTCTGCGATTTTCATGTATGAAGGAGAAGGTAGCAGGGTATCTTATTTGCATATTTATTCCCTGTGCAGTAAATTTTTTTTGCAAACTGTACCATCCCCCCTTCTCCTCACCACTGTTGCTGCTGCTAAATCTGGTTGTATAGTGATTCTGTGGCTCTTATACTTTAGGTCTCTGAGTTTCCTGGCTTCCCATAGAATTTGTTCTTTGTATATCTGAGGCATCTGAATATTACTGCCCGGGGGGGGGGGTCCCCATCTTTTGGCCAGAAGCGGAGGGTCCTGTGAGCCCTGTCTATCTCTATTTCATGGAGTTGGGGGCACTCTGGGAGGATTTCTTTCAGAATTTTCTTCACTAGATCTCTACCTCCCTGGGCTTCAATGCCCTCAGGGATCCCCTGTATTCTTAGGTTGTTCCTCCTCCCTCGGTTTTCCAAGTCCTCCATTTTCCTCTGCACTCCCCCCAGGGCTCTTTCCATCTCCTGCATCTTGTCCTCCCACCTTTGTTGCTGGTTTTCTCTCCTTTCCACTCTCTGTTGCAAGTTAGTGACTCTCTCTGCCATTCCATCAAGTTTTTTGTTTAAACAGTCCACCACAGAGGTAGCTTTTTGTATGTTTTCGTTCAAAAGACCCCATTGCTTTCTGGAGTCAGCATGGTTTGAATTTATTGCCTCCATTAAACCTGTTAGCTGTGCAGTAATGTCTCGCTGTTCTCCCTGCTCTGCTGCACGTGCCTCTGCCATGCTGTCTGCCTGGGGTTGCTCCGGATCCCCTCCCCTCTCACTTCTTCGTGGTTTTTCACTGCTTTTCATCGCGTTTTGCCTCTTGTTTTGGGGCTCTGAGAGGGTGGGAGGTTCTTTTTTGTTTTTTTTCCCATTAAGGGCTTCAAATCCACTTTTTTTACCTTTATTTTGGTGAAATCAGGCTGGGCCACCTGGAGCGTTTCACGGAGGTGGCTACTGCTCCCGCATGCCCAGACGCATCTATTATGTGGGGAAATATTTATAGTATTTAAAGTGAGGTGCTATTTTTCTGTCTGGGAGAGATGTATATTCCCTCTCTTTATGTCCCATCTTGCGCCCATAGCCTGGGATGGAATTGCCTAGATTTTATGAAGCTAGAAGAAGTGAGCCCTGGAATGACGCAAAAAATAATGGTGGTATTCATTCCATCACAATAGAGAACAGGTGAAGGAGCCATTTAAGTAATCATCTCAAATGTAAAATCACCACTGCAATGGTGATGAGCTTTCTGCCTCATTTGGTGCTAGACGTCATGGTTCCAATGCATGAAACATAGAACCCTTCCATTTTAGGACCACAGAGTGCAAATAAATCAGGCACAGATTTAGCAGATGATCAGGATAGCAGTTAGGAGCATGCCCCTGACTACATTCACACTTTTATGGATCATTTACAGGAGGCTTACTCATCCATTCCTCAGCCAATAAAGCTATTGTTTCCAAAAGCATAGCTTGCTTGACCCCCTTTTCATACTTAAATATAATTGTGACTCAAGACAGCAAAGACATGTGAAGTATACAAAAAAATAATCAGGGCATGATCCCATCCAGAGATGGGTGCAATCTCACTTGGGATCCTGATCCACTTTTTGAGAACCTCTGCAGTAAAGCTTCCTCATCCAATAGCATTTTGCCAATCGGAGCATGCAGAGGTGGCAGTCCAATTACCTCTCTCTTCAGCCACATGATTACCATTGGCGAGTCTTAAAACTTGCTGTCCTTGGCAAAAACCCTTTTAAGTGTAGCCTACAAACCCTTCCCCTCTTACAGTCTTCTAAATTGTTGTCTTATGACAGAATGGGAGGGCCTGAATACAAGCCCAATTTATCTGGCAGAGAAAACCTCATTGGATTTTTAACTGAATGTTTGTGGTTTTGTAGATCTCTGCAGCTGTCAACAGACAGATAGGTAGATAAATCACTAAGGAATATTTAGAGGACAGCTTCAGTAACCTTAACACCTTCTGCAGTATCCACCTACTTGCCTCAAGCAAACCTGGAATAGAAAGACTTGCTAACCCATTTCCTTTCAAGGAAGGCCAAAGCCATGAAGCTGGGAATGTCTTTGGAATAAATGTTTGGCAACATTGTTTATTTCTGCCTCTTACACGCTCTACGTGGGGCTACCCTTGGTAATGGTCCGGAGGCTACAGCTGGTGCAGAATGCAGCGGCCCGGCTCCTTATGGGGTTGGGTCACCAGGAGCACATTAAACTGTGCTCTGTCTTCTACACTGGCTGCCTATTTTTTTCTGGGCTCGATTCAAGGTGCTGGTTCTTGCCTTTAAAGCCCTACATGGCCTCGGCCCGACCTATCTGCAGGATCGCCTCACTCCCCGGGTCCTAGATCAACCCCTGCGGTCTACTGGGGGAGCCTTTCTGGAGGTCCCCCGAGTCAATTGGGGGGCCACTATGGAGAGGGCATTCTCGGTAGCCACACCTCAGCTGTGGAACTCCTTCCCAGAGGAGAATCGCCTGGCCCCAAACCGGTTGACCGTTCGTCGCTTGTGTAAGACCTGGCTGTTCCGCCAGGTGTTTGGTGGAGGGGACGGGTGAGGGTGGTTCTGTGGTGGGGAGGGGGATGTTATGGGAGGGTGTTGTGTTTTTTTATATTTTTAAGTTGGGTGGAAATGTTTTATATTTATATGAATTTTATTGTAAATTATGTTGTTATATATTTATATGATTTTATTGTAAGCCGCACCGAGCCACCTGGGGTGGAGTTGGGTGGGGTATTAAATTGTTAAAATAAAATAAATAAAATAAAATAAATTTTAAGGAGCTTATACCCTCCGGCACTCAGGCAACTTGGGGCAGCTATTAAGTGCTTTACATTTCTCAGGCAAGGCTATGATTACCACCACAGATGGGAAATAGAATGAGTTTCAGAGTTCCCTGTTCTTGTTTTTAATATTTGAATGTCAGTTTTAAATCCTTCATTGTCAGGAGAATAAGTCCTCAGACTTCCATGGTTTAATGCATGGTCACATACACAGAGAACAAGAAAATTATTAATCATTTTCTTGGTAAATGATAAAAATTCCCTGAATTTCTCTACAACAGGAAGTTAAATTACTTGACTTCTGGGTGTGTTTTAAAGGTCCTGTGTCAAAATGAACATTTCTTTCCACAAGGCAAAAGGGAGTGTCTGCACCAGATATTTTACTAGTTCTGTTGATCCCAAAGCAAGATCCAGTGCATGATGTCATAGTTTCCCCACACTTCCAATGTGACTGCGTTGCCGATCTTGATGAGAAGGTTTATCCTTGGGCGTGACTTTACCCATGCACACTCAGCTTTTAGTTTGATTGGGCTGTAATTTTACAGTGTTTTACTTAGCTGTACATGGTAATAGAGGATAAAGAGCAGCAGCATTATTTTATCTTTCCACTGAGGGCTAAGTAAAGACTTCTAAGATGACATTTTATGAATAATAAAGACAATAGAGACAAAGTAGTAAAGTGATCTCTTTTATTGGACCAGCTACAGTTGGTGGAGGTATGCAAGCTTTCTGACCTCACAGGGTTCTTTGTCAGGCAGGTCTGGTTACAAAATCATTAATAAAACTACAAAGGGAACAGGTTTTGAAGAAAATAAGGAAACCATTCCGCGCTTTCTGGTTGAGGAGAGCTAGAAATAACAGTTGATACAAAGCTGGATGGCCATTGTTTCTTGGAAAAGAAACATCAGTCAAGAAAACAAACAACATTCATTCATCTTTGCCACCTACTCACTATCCAAAACTTAAGACCAACCTGCTGTTTAGCCACTTCTTAATAGGAAGCACCCAGCACTGTATCGTGAAAGTCACTGTGGTTTTCATGTCACAGAAATCCCGCTGTCATGAGGCACTGCCTTTGGGTTACTCCACAGTAGCATTTATTTCACTTCTGAATAAATCTACCACACAGTAATCCCAACCTGATCTGTAATAAAAATACCGTAGATATTTTCTGTGATGCTTGCACGGAAAGTTCCCTTGAGGTTAGCATTTGGTAGATCTGTTCAGACATCACTGAAGTTGCCACCACATGTTAACTTGTAGACAATAGACACCATGGTGCTCCTGCAGACATTCCTGTGATGTCGGAAAGCAATCTTATACTAAGCAATACAATATTCCACAAGGAATTTCACTGATGTCAGAACATTTGTGGAATAAGGTGCTACCAATAACAAACTCTGAATAAAGCTATTTCTTCATTATAGAGTACTGCTCTATAACTTCAGGTGTGAGCACTCTCCATCATCACCACAAAAATTCTCATTATATAATCAAAACTATCTAAGCTACTGATATGAAATTTTGACACACTGTAGATATTGTCCAAGAGATCATAGCTGTGGAGTCTGGTGAAGCTGGATTAAGGGTGCTGGAGTTGCAGAACATCAACATTTGAGGGAGGGAGGGAACAGGATCTTTTGGTGACTTTTTGTAATCTCTGATAACTAGTGCATGGAGCAGTACTTACAAGGTTTCATTTTGACCCAAGAACTGGAAGTTAAAAGTATAATGGTCCTGATACAGGTAAAAGCATAGAACTTTTGAGATACAGATCTTCAGTTGTGGTCTGAAGTTGCAATCTTAAGTACGATCCTATGTCACATACCTGGATTTTTAATTGCAGTATTAAAAACAGAAATTTGTAATAAATGAATAGAACAAGAAATTCAAAAACTGATTGCCTTGAATGAATCTGTAGACTCTCTGCTTTCAGAGTGGAGGTTTCATACCCTGGCCCTCAATAATCAGAAAAATGCAGAAAAGCACAAAGTCCCCAGTGACTCAGACAATGAATACAGCTGGCAGTATTAAAAAAGAAAATTTGTAAAACAAATTTACAGAGCAAGGTATTGATAAGCTGATTGCATTGTGTGATTCTGTGGACTCTCCACTTTCAGGGCTGTGGTACCATGGCCCCCATCCCAATCAACTCAATAGTCGGAAAAATTAGGCAATCCCCCCCTCTCCAATGAAGAACAATCTCAAATTTAGTAAACTCTATGGGTTCAGCTGTGAGCCAGTTTAGTCTAGTGGCTAAGGTGTTCTTTTAGACCTGGGAAACTTAAGTTAATTTTTTTAGCCGTAAACTCCTTGAAATAATCAACAATTAAATCAATAAAATATTTTTCAACTCCTCCAGTACTCACTCCTTCCTTTAGAGCAAGAAGTTCCGCCCTCACCCTCCAGTGAACCCAACCCCCGTCCCAGTGAACACAAACCAGGGGTGACTCTTCTAGTGCCTGATGCTGCTCCTGGTATGGAAGATGGGGAACGCCTCCAGACCTCACTGCTGTGGGGGAATGTGATTCTTCCCCGGAGAAGTATTTACTCATTTACAATACTCCCTACCCTGTGCCCCAATCTGTGTGTCACAGAAGTACCATGTGGACAATTACTCAGGTTGTTATTGCAGCAGCTAGGGAACTTAATTCCCTTTCAAAAAAACCAAGTCAACTTTAATGGGGGGAGGGGGAGGGGAACCATTTATGTTTAAGGGCTACTTAAGGTGTGTAGTAAGTTTGAGCTCCAAAACCTATTGAAATTCCAACTTAAGGGCGCAGCCAAGTTACACACCAAGTAACCAGTAACAATGTTTTTTTATTAATTAATTATTATTATAATAAGCATTTATATAGTGCCAGCAATGTACCTGGTGCTTACAAACAATAAGCTAGACATGGTCCCTGCTCGAGAGCTTACAGTCTAAAGTCAGGGGGAGGGGAGACAGGGAAGGGGAAAACAGAGGGCGAGACAAGGGATGCGACATTCATGAGGATGCGAGAGCTCAGGTACATGTTCTTGGCTTGGTTACAGTAAATTGGGAGTTTGCAGAAAACAGGTGCTTAGCAGGAGTTCGGAAGGGCGGAGCGGAAGAGGCGGGCTTTGAGGAGGGACTTGAAGGCGTGGAGGGTGGAGACAACGCAGACGAGGGCAGGGAGTTAGTTCCAGGTGTGCAGGGCAGCGAGGGACAAGGGACGAAGGCGGTTGGGGGAGCAGGGGAGGTGTGGGAGGGTGAGGGAGGGGATGGAAGAGGAGCGGAGTGCTTGAACAGGGGTTCAGAGGGAGTTCAGGGGAGAGAGATAGGGGGAGCGAGGTTGTGAAGGGCTTTGTAGGTGAAGACGAGGAGGTTGTGCAGAATACACTCGGGAAGAGGGAGCCAGTGGAGAGAGGAAAGGCTGCACGTGGTCAAAGCGATGGGCTAGGTGGAAGATCCTGGCAGCAGAGTTTTGAACAGAGATAAGAGAACAGAGGTGGGAGCGGGGAAGACCAGCGAGGAGGAGGTTACAATAGTCGAGGCATGAGATGACTAGGGTGTGGATGAGAGTTCTGGCAGAGGAGACAGACAGAAAAGGGCGGATCTTGGCAATGTTGTGGAGGGAGAAGCGGCAGGATTTGGCAACGGAGTCAATGTACGGTTTGAAGGGAAGGTGCGAGTCGAAGATAAAGCCCAAGCTGCGAGCTTGGGGGACAGGGAGGATGGAGACCCCATCAATGGCAACTGACAGGGAAGAGGGAGAGGAAGGATTGAGAGGGAAGATAAGGAGTTCAGTTTTCACCATGTTCAGTTTGAGTTGGCGTTGAGACATCCAGGTGGAGATATCGGAGAGACAGTTGGTGAGACAAGCTTGAACAGAGGGGGAGAGGGAAGGAGTGGAGAGATAGAGTTGAGTGTCATCAGCGTGTAGGTGGTATCGGAAGCCGTGGGAGGCAATGAGTTTGCCTAGAGATTGGGTGTAGATAGAGAAGGGGAGCAGGCCAAGGACGGAGCCTTGGGGAACCCCGACCAAGAGGGGTAGGGAGGAGGAGGGGGGAGTAGTTAGGAAGAGATACATTGAAGGAGCGGTCAGAAAGGTAGGAGGACAACCAGTCAAGGACAGAGTCCCGGAATCCAAGGGAGTGGAGTGATTCAAGCAGGAGCAAGTGGTCAACATTGCCAGAGAGATCAAGGAGGACAAGAAGAGTAAAGGCAGTTGGATTTAGCCACAAAGATCGTTGGTGATCTTGTAGAGTTTCATGTATTGTGCTCAATTATAACTTGGGGGCAGGGAACCAGTAGTTTGCACTGGTCTTTCATCCTGTTTTCTTCCTCTGCAGATAGGGGCAACGTTCATTCTCATGTGAAGTACTCTGCCGTCAGGAATGGGAATCGTTCAATGCAGGGCATGAAATTTCACATTGAACTCCGGGAGCAAAAAAATAAAATAAAATTCAGTCACCAGACTTTATCCTGATATTTAACCGTTTTTGCCCCACTACATCCCTGAACGTTGCCAGCCTCAGTTTTCTCTGCGCCAATGACTCCCAGGCAACTGCAAATTTCACATCCTGGTTCAATGCTTCCATCTATGCTTACCCATGTGTTGACTTTAATATTAGATTAAAACTAACGTGAAATCAGCAATAAGGGATATTCCTGTTGGACTGTATGCCCACGTTCGTTTCTTGCTGTTTTTTCCTTTCCTGGCCATGGCCATGTGATTGCGATGGATCTGTTATTGTATTTAACAGATTCATGCCCACGTTACCCAATCTACTCAGTAATTTCATTACTCCCTCTCACTGCCGCTATGTCTGTTGTTGCAGCCATGGCGGGGAGAAACATGCTCCGAAACAACACCTGCCCCCACTGACAACCACCACTGCCTCCCCCCTTGTGCTCTGACCACCTTTCCCAAGGCAAAGATCAAAGGGGAAAGCCACTCCCTCCTCAGGATTTCACTGAGAGGGCAGAAGGAGCACAAACGGCTGCCATGGTTGGGAGAGGGTACCTGGTATTGATATTTCTGCGAGGCTTGCACACGTTCCAAACATAGGTTACGGAGAATTTAGGTTATTGCAAAAGTTGGATTTTCCAGCCCTAACATCCATGATGAAAAACAAGTTAATTTCAATGATGGATGCGAAAGGGTACCTGCACACATTATAAAATTTCACATTAGATAGAAATTAACGTGAGATTATGTAACATGGGCAAGCAGTCTTAGCAGCGATTTTGGAATATATGGATCAAAGTCATCTGGGGGCGCCCTGTTGGAGGTCCCTCGGGTTTCCCGGGGGGCCACGCAGGACAGGGCATTCTCAGTGGCCGCACCACGCCTCTGGAATCCCCTCCTGGTGGGGATCCAACTGGCCCTGGGCCTCCCAGTTTTCCATAGGAATTGTAAGACTTGGCTGTTCCGTCAGGTGTTTGGCGAGGGAGAAAGGTAAGGGTGGGGGATGTTGGGTTGAGGTTTTTTCTCTCCTCACTTTTACTTTGACTATTATGATGATGATGTTTGTATATGTTTTATTGTATTTTATTGATTTTGATATGGTTAGCCACACCGGGTTTCGTGGCAGGAGGGGCAGGGTATAAATTTTTAAAATAAATAAATTAAATAAAGTGGAAATGGAATAATCGGCATATGCATTCAAGAGCAGAAGCTGTAATTTTCATGCATAATTTGGGATTCGTTACTTTTCTCATGGGCATTTGAGCATGTTAAACTCCTAATTTGGTCTGCAAATAGAGATACAGCTTACAAATAATTTTTAACAAAAGAATTAAAAATAGCAGCAGTCACTAACCACCCAAACTACCTGGGTAGAGATAAGGAAAATCTTTTCTGAGGCTTCTCTCCCAGATTGCTTGTCTGCCTGAGCTGGGAACAAGCAGAGGCATGTCAGTAATCAAGAGGCTCAAACCTAGAAGGCAGCCAAAGCACCTGCCACAGAACCAGTTAAATCAGAGCCCAAATGAATCACAAATTTGACTTTTCACAGGAATGTTTTAGGGTGCTAACAAACTGGACGATAGCTCCCTGGAGCCCAGGTTTGGTCCATGAATCCCCCAGTTAACAGGGCAGCACCCTGCTGGGGTACATTTTTGCAGAATCTCTTCCCCAAACTGTCCATGTTCTGTCTCCAGTGCTCTTTATTTACAATTTCCACGGTCCCATACTTTCTCCCAGTCACTCGTATACATACACAACTAAGCCTTCACCTTTACAGTCTCTCCCAGCTTGGCCCTCTGCCAGCTGGCTCCCAGGGATAGACCTTTGTGCCACAGACCTGGCTCTTGTCCCTGAGCCCCCTTCAAAGTAGAATCCTTTGGCTTGCTGCCTCTTTCCTGTTGATCTCCCTCTGAGTGTCTCAGCTCACCCTTTATGTAGCTGGCTCACAGAGCCACGCGCAGCTGAAGCCCCTTCAACTAATCTTTCCTACTCCACTTCTTAAAGGGTCAGACATTTGCTGCAGCCTTGCTTAATCAGAGGGCTGCACCCCTGTAGTAACTTACTCTCAGCCCTCCCCGGTTCTGGTTTTGCAAGGACCTGGCTGATTTCGTCACGCTCCCACTCACATTTAGCATGTAGAGACAAATAAATGTGCATCCCCCTGCATGTATTTTGTGTATTCGGGTAGCCCCCGCTCATTGGTTTAGCATGACAAGCCTAATACACGGGCAGGCAGCAATACTAAGCCCACCAACCCCTCCCATCCCCTGCAACTCGCAGCCACGGCAAGCCATGGGAACAAGAAGCTGCACCAGTTGTTTCTTTCTTCCAGGCTATTATGACTCTGGGACGCAGTCCAGCACCTGTTATCCCTGCCCACTCAGAGGCTCATACCTGGGTTTATACCTGCCAGCAGTCAGCGGCTGAAAAGAACCTTTTACTATGCACAGAATACTGAGTTTATTGAGCAAATCGCATACATTGAGCACCTATAATGAAAACTGAAAGCAGAAGTAAAAATTGAAATCGAAAGCAGTCTTCACATGTTGTCACCACCCAGTTTCTCCTATCCACAGCTCACAGCTGTGTGTTGGCAGGTAGCAGCAGAGTTTTATTGGGGTCCTGCCCACTGTGGTGTTGGAAATCCTTCTTGTTTCACATGAAACCCCCAAACATGTGCCTCTCGTACCGCCTCTGCTAGCAACTTCTGCATTACCGCCATGCAGTTGGAGTGGAAAAGATCCTTACTCATGAGGATGCTTTGCATCTATTGGGAGTGTCCAACCTCATATAGGGCGAGAAACTCTCCATCAGCGAGTTCATATTTCCTGTACCCCAAGTCACTTGCTCCCCACCCCCCCAAGAGATTCAGCTCCACCATCCAATTGAAGCACTCTTGGTGGCCCCACAGCCTCTTGCTGTCATTAGGGCAGCGATGGCAAAAAATGGCAGGGAAGGTTTAGCCAGAGAGATATGAGATGCCTTGTGCCAGTACATCAACTGCAATGCTAGCCCCAACATCTACGATCAGAGACAGCTTAATGACAGTTCTTTTCATGTTCTCAATAAAGCCTTTAAAAACATTTCTTGTCTACCATGTTCTCCTCTAGCCCATCCAGCCCTTCCCTCCTTGGACCCCAAGACCGCCTCTCATGCTAGTTCTCTCTTTCCTTTCCCTGTGTGTTCCCCATTGGTATTTGCAGCCTTACTGGCTGCAAGCCTCAACTTCTGCGTTTTCCTATTGGCATTTTTAGGCTACCCAAGTCCAGGAATGGCAATAGGAAAAAGGCACAGACATTTTGCCAGCTACTATGTCCATCTCACCGCGCCCTCAAGTGCAAGCGTTTCCAACCATCAGCTCCAAAGCAGCTTATTGCTATGCTTTACTGTCATCCCCTTCCTCAGAAGAAGCATGGAAACAATGGATTATGAAAAATTAAAAATATATCTTAATTTCAGCAAAGCGTTTTACAAAATTCCACAGGAGACCCTCATTGACAAGTGTGCACGTTAAATTTTTAATAAGAATTCTTTATTTCTTCTTCCTCCTGCCCCTTTTGGGGGCAGCTGGGCAGGCTCTCTTGGGTGGCAGGACATTTTCCCCATCCTCCTCCCATGGATAAGTGTTAGCGGGAAGAACTTGTGGCAAATCGGGAGGCATGTGGGAATGATTACCAGGGGTAGAGTGCTTGGCCAGGGACCGTTGACAGGTGTAAGCACAGTGTAGAGCAGGCTTGGGTGCTTTCCTTGAGGGATGGATTGCTGGGGAAACCAGGGCAGTCAGGTTTCACGTGGTACGACAGCATGAATGGCTGGTGGGAGTTGGGAGATGGCATCTGCCCCATAGTAACAATGCTTGCAGTTGCAGCAGCAACATGCTCAAGAAGGGAACTCTGGAGCTGAATGGATTGGGCCAGGCTGCTTTGAGTCTGTGCCCACATCTCACTCATCTCCTTGCTCACCCACTCAATCACGCTGTCAGACTACTCAAACTGCTGCATGAGACAGGTCCAGTGCCTGTCCTCCTGCCGGCAGTCCTTGGAAACAAAAGTCTTGTGTTCTGCTGTACCAGCTGCCTATGCCCCCAGGCCATGCCATTAATGGCATCCCGGATCTCATTCGTCCTCCACATGGTCTCCCCCACCAGCTCCCTTGCCAAATTCTCCCTGCACCACCGGTTGCAGAGCTGCAGGTCTTGGTTCCACTGGGCATTTGTGGCTAAGAGTTCAGTCCGTGCTTGTTGCGCTGACAGACCTGTAGCAAGTCAGCAAGGAAAGCCATCAGTTCACACGCTTTCCCGTCCCAGTGTTTCAGCCCCCACCCACCCTTCCAGCTCATTTTTCAACTCAACCGGAAACAGCTCCACCAACCAGGAATGGGTGTCAAGGAACCAAGCACCATAGTAGGATGGCGGGAGTGAAAGCAAAAATGGCAAACGGGGGGAGGGATGTCACAAATGGCGGTACTTGATTTCTATATGTTCTTCACTCCTGTACAGTGACCACGGGAGAAGAAATGCATGTTGCCAAGATCCCGTCACGGCAACCAGCCCAGCAGCAGAAGCCAGGTACTCATTACCACTTCCCTTCAGGCAGGCAGAGGGCTGAAAATGCACAGGGACCCAGTCCAGGAGCTCATAGTACTGAGATGTTTGCCTCCCGTAGCCGGAGGCAAATTGTTCTTCCAAATTTCTTTGTAGCCTCCCTTCAAGTCCTTGTGGCACTGCCGGCAATGGTTCATGGACCTGGTGTAGCCCTGCTGCGCCATTTGGACAGATATTTCTTGGAACACTGCCTCATTCCTGTAGCACTTCACCAGTTGATATCGGACCTTTTGCTCACTGCCCCCATAGACTGATGAAGGACTTGGTCTCTTCCTCAGTCAAGGGAATGCAATGATGGTGGGTGGATCAGTAGGCAGAGAGGGACAGCGATTGTGCAATGTTGGTGATAGCAGCGGTGCTCACTACTGCCGTGTGCAAGCCACTTACCCTGCAAGTGGTTGTGGAGAACACAGCTGCCAGGAAACAGCAAGCTGCACCAGGCAGAAGCTGCCATCCAGGAACAGGGAGAACATGTTTGAAAACGGCACGGACGGGCGTTTAAGGCAGACTTTACATGCCACCAGCGGAAGAGAGAGTGGAGAGAGGGGCAGGAAGTAGTCAACCCTGGGAATGCTCTAGGGTTTCCACCCGCAACTCTACAGTGCTGGCAGACCAGTACGTGCTCAATATTGTAAGCAACTAACTGACGGAACACAGACACAGGAATGCATGTTAGCCTACATTTGCCCGCATGGCATGTTACGCATGTTCTGGGACCCCTCTGTTAGTTGGGGCTGCAAGTTGGGTGGGTAGTGTCCACATGGCTAGTGCAGGCAAACACCTAATAAAAGGGCAGGTAAACATCCACCTGCCGTGGGCTACCGTCTCACTCTTAGATCATAATATCAGGAAAGCCTGTTCATTTTACCCACAGCTGCATAGGCAGAATAAATTCAGTCACTATCGTCATAGAAGAGACATCACTCATAAGCCAGTGACTAACAGACCTGAGCTCTGCCTCAAACCTATAAGCAGAATTTGTACAATTCACAAAGCTTACAAAATAATCAATTGTTTTATTACAATTTTCTAAGGTTTTCATATTTTGGAATAATGTTCCAAATTTTTACCCAGAGATCATATCTGAGTAAGCTTTGTGGGCATTTTCTAAGAACCTAGACTTCCATTTAGGATAATGACACACCACCCATGCAAAAAAACTAAACCCAAAGACTGCATTGATTATGTACTAAAAGTCAGAAAATAATTTTCACAATACTTTAACCAGATTTCAGGCAAAGGTTATACAAAGCCAGTTAATATCTTTTTGTCCTAGTTGCAGACTCAGGAAGACAAGATGGCACACCTTTGTACAAGTTGGAAGGGACCTCGAATATTACCTAGTTCAACCCCTTCCTTGCTTGAATGCAGGAAGGCTACAGCTACAATATCCCCCAAAAGATAGCTATCCAGCCATTTTCTGAAAACCTTTTGTAACAGAGCGTCTACAGCTTCCTGTTCCACTGCAGCACAGCGGTTAGTACGTTTTCCCTGATATTTAGCTGAAATCTACCTTCTTTTAATTTAAGGCCATTATTTCTAGTCCTGTCTTCCATAGCAGTGCAGAACAGTTCCTCGCCATCTTCTCGGTGGAAGCTCTTTAGATACTGGCAGACTGCCATCTCTTCACTACCCTAAACACACCCAGATCCTTCCACTTTTCCTCATAAGACATGCTTTCCTGTCACCTTTGTTGCTTTCTGAACCGGTTCCAGATTTGTTAATATCCTTCTTAAACTGGAGGCACCCAAAGTTGTACACAGTACTCCAATGTTTTATTGTGAGCTCTCTCACTTGAATCTTTGACAAAGACATTTAGTTAAATTGATATTAAAAAAAAAAACCAACATCTAAGTCTCAATAGAAAGCTCTTCCAGTGACAAATTTCTCAGCCTCAAGTGTCAACATGATCTTTTCCTACAGAATTCCACAATACAGTATATTACATAAACGTTTAGGGAGATTATAACTTTGGCTCCCATTTCCTAGGCTCTCTGTTGATCAAGTCTTTTTCGCATCAATAGGGCTTGCACCAGTGGCACACTGAGGATTATACTGCCCATTTTCATTAGTCAAAACAAAAAGGGTTTGTTTTTTAAAAAAAATTAAAAAAATTCCTCTATTCACATACAATACAGTGCACCTTGACTATAATACCTGCATTACAGCAGTCCACGGTCTATAACAAGCCAGGCAACTCCTGCCCCACCATCCCATGCTTTAGGATGATGAACTGAAGGCCTAGAACCCGTGAGCTCAGTAACAATGGTAGGCTCTTTATTCTCAAGATCTCTACTAAAGACAAACTTTTCTAGTAGTACTATATACTAATTCTTAAAGTAAGATGAAGGATGTAAGTATGTTCCAATCAATAACAGTAATAATTTTATTTTGCAGTGCCTCCTCCCACCAAGTGGCACTTGGAGCACTTCACAAGTGCAGCTGAAAAAAATGCATCTAAACTACCAACATCATGCTGGGAAGCCGCTTTCAGTATATCCCATGCCACCCGAAGAATTAAATATGCTTCTGTCAGGAGTAGAGCTAGGACCCACTATGTTTAACCACATCAACATGAGCTTTAAAATAATCCAGAAACATGAACCCCCTTTATGTTGCATGACACCATCACCTTCAGGAAATGCCAGGGCTCTCTTTTCATATTTACAGCCAATTAAATGGTTGATTTTGACTGTAGACTATTAAAATAAATTACCTCATATTATCACACGTGGAAAGTTGATCTGTTGAAGCATGTTAGCGATGTGGCAGGATTAGCCAGGTTATTTTGCTGAAGGGAGAAATGGGGGAGTTCAATAAGTCGCTAGGAAAGACACCTGCTCATAAGGATTACCTGGGTGTATCTCAAAACCTAAATGCATTTTGGCTGACCAGCTCCTACGCTAGCACTTGTAGAGAATCATTTTTTTTAAAAACCCATCTGATTAGAACTTTGGAGGCCAGAGGCCACTGCAAAATAGGCTGTTCTACACAAATACAGCATCATAGTTAAGCTTCTCATCCTTGCTTTCCATAAAAGATTTGGCACAAATCTATCAAAGCTTCTCTTTCTAATGACACTGCCAATAATTCCTGTGCACTAGAAGTGAGAACAGCCTAGATAACCCCTTTGCATTCTTCTCTCTCTTTTTCTTTCCTTCATGTTATCCCTTACACAGAAAATGGCTTTCCAATCTTAGTATGCCAAACGCTTACTAAGACTTGGCTTAAATCCCCAGAACATGCCATCAGAAAATATCCATTGCAGCTCTTTCCTCTGGCATTTTCTTTACTTCCTATCTTTTTGTATTGTTTCTAGATTAACAGAGGTCGACTGCTATTTTCTTAAAATTCTGTTAGATTGCCTACGCTAGACAAGGTCAAAAACTAAAGTCTTGACTACATACAAACTTCCACTGGCTTAACTAAAAGTGCACTTTTAAGTGTGCTAGTTAAACAGGTGCAAAATTTCATGTAGACAACATATATTTCAATTTAGATTAATTCCATTAAGAAATAGATGCCCTTCTGTGACTAGCGGTCAGACTCTAGTCTTGAACCAGCATCCTCAGGTTTCTAAGGTAGTGGGTGGCTCTTTAGTGCCACCCTTCACCCTTGGGGCTGTATAGAGCTCTTTAGTGCCACTTAGGCCGTTTTTACATGAACGGAGGTGGGTGGGAGGATGGGTGTTTTGTGGGGTGGGTGATGCATGCGCTCCCGTGTGAACACTGTGCGGACACCCATCCCACACACCGCCGACCATACACGGACGTCCCCCATCCCCCCACCCATCTGGGCCATCAGTGTAAAAACTGCCTTAGGTCCCATTCCTCCAGCCTGGCTTTATCTTCCCCAAGCTTCCTTATTGGCTACTTGTTCAGGTAAAGCGGCTACAGCTCCAGCTCAGGAAAGTGAGTGGAACAACTCCTGTCTGTCTTGCTCCAGTTTTTCAAGGATATATACTTCTATTCCTACTTCTGCATAACTTTGATTTAGAATTCTTGTGAAAAATTCAGAAGTAAAAGCAATTTAATGCTTAACTATATTGAAGTATCGATTCATGGGAACCAATCTTTACACTATTAGTACTATCACTCTCAGCTTTCCTCCCGCTTTAGCCACTTGTTCCTTTGTATAAACTTGGGAGAGATGCCCAATCCTACCAATACTTATACAAACTTTACATACTGATTAGCTGAACTGGCCTTCTCGAAACAACAGTACTGTAGGAAAGCATGTATGCAAGCTTTTGCAGGACTTGACCCCCTACAGCTATCTCCAACACAGAACCCTTACATATATCTATGTAACTAGCTACTCATATCATTAGGTTGCTCCCTGATTTACTCAGGGTCCCCTTGCCCACTGTAACTAAGGTAAGCACACATCTGTAATGCCTCAACTTCATGAATGTATTCCTGTCTCTCCCTCTGTTCCCCTCTCTTCTCTCGCCTAGACTGCTGGGGCAGGGATCCGTCTATAATTAACAATTATGCAGATATTATATATACTTAAGTACTTATTACTTATAATAAATAATAATGATCTATATTAGACTTTTGTACCCCTTATGGTACCTACCCATACCTCTCAACATCTGGACTCTGAAATGAGGCACAGTGACACTCAAAATGTGGGACAGTGTGGGACCTAATTTGCATTAAATGTACATATATATACACGACTTAACAAAGAGGCTGGACTAAAAGATACTTAAAAAAACTTTAAAAGATAAAAGGACTTGCATATCTTTTACAACCTCACTCATAAGCCAGACGTAACCTTCCTTTGCTTGAGAAACTGACTGACTAATAACTGTATCGGGGGTCAAAAGGACCCCCATTAATAAATAGCTGAAAAATAATGAATGTGATTGATTTGAAATGGACTCCAGATTAAGAAAAAAACTGAGTTTATTAGTATAACAACTGAAAAACAGAAATACAAAACAACCCCCATGGTATTGGGGGTCACCATGACCCCTCATGTAAAGCAGCGCAACTAACAAAAATGGTACAGGGGGTAATGTTGGACCCCACCCTCCCCTCCAATCCAGAAAAGGAGAGGAGCCGCCAGCTCAAAAGTCTTGAGTTCCTTCACAGTAGGATGGCCAGATATGCCAATTTTAGAGGACATTTATGAAAAATACAGGGCTTCATTGTTTTCAAGTGAGCTTCAAACCTCACAGTAACCCCCCCATGCAGAATGAATAGGTATTTTTCCAACACAAATCTGCTAATGGCTGTGATTAAAAAAACAGTGTCAAGAGTTCACCCTAAATAGGTCTTAACTGCTGTGTAAAGATAAGAAACAATAGAAGTTGGCAAGTTGACTTTTCACTGGGGGTTAATGTAATCCCCCAAAGCATTTTATGGTGATAGTTTCCTAAACACACCATCAATGACCTTTGTGAACTCAAACTAAGTGCTAATTTTTTTCCTTCACCCTCATTGAGGGTTTTAATTAGGAGAGCAGGTGCTGGGTTAAGTTTCATTTCTTTAAAAGACACATGTATTTTAAGAATATATGTGCAAGGGGTCAACATGACCTGGAGTGCAAAGGGTGTATAGCGCTTTCATTTTCCCACTGACTTCTATTGGGGGTAGAAAGTACCCCTGATGATGAAATGATAAAAACCTCAATTTAAAAAAATGGGTAGGAGGGAGGAACATGAAACAGCACAGGACAGTTGACCTCACACTTCTTGAGGAATACATGAGGGGAGGAGTGGTTCAGGCTTGCCAAAACAGCTTTATGATTTTTTTTAGCAGCCTTGGGGGTCTAGAGACCCCGACCAGTCTTTATGCTCAAGCTCTATCACAGCAACTCTCTTGACTGTTTGGCCTCCACACCCCCATGTCCAGTGAGTTTTCCAGTTTACATAACCCTCTACTCTGACAATAAAGCTTTTCCCCCACTCCTGCCATTTCTCCCATGTGGATTTTTTGACAGATGAGATGCTGTGAGGATTTTCCCATGGGCAAATAATAGCAATACCCCATTATGTAACAGAAAAGCTGGTCAGAAATTAATTTTTTAAAAAAAACTTAATCACATCATTAGCCCCTTACAAGGTCCGCTTTGAACACCTAGCCAGCTGATTCCCCCCACCCCCAAGAAAAATGCTTAGAATCATAGCTCTATATTGCTCCATACTGAATTTATGTATTTATTTATTAGATCAATTATTACAGAGACTGATCATTTTCTTCCAGGTGTTGTAAAACCCTCTTCTCCTCCCTACAAGGAGGAAAGTCATTAGTGAGCCAGAGAGACCACCACAGAATCCCTTATCTCCCCTATCTGTGCTACAGAAGGGGCTGCTCTGAACAGGTCTGGGGCAAACTATTTAGCTAGTCTGGCTCAGTAAGGCTGGAGAATTCAACCCACTGTACCACTGACGACCAGTAAAACTGTTCTCCCACTTAACTTCCTTTCTAACCCAGGACTTTACAGCAGTTTATAACAAAAGAGATGTGAAATCAGGGGCATCCTGGAAAATTTGGGACACTTGAGAGGCATGCACCTGCCAGTGGCTATTGCTTCTGCCTGCAGCAGTGCTTGCTCCAACTGTGGCTGGAGAGCGACCCAGGGATGGGGCAGCTGTGGGTAGCCTGGAAGTGTGCTACTGATGCCAGGGATCAGATGTTCTGCAGCAAAATACTCTTGCCACAAAAAAACCTGATCCATGGCAGCAGGAGCAACCTCCCCATTTTCTCACAACATCTCTAGCTGGGGAGGGACCAGGAGACCCTGCCAGATTACACTGCCTGTGTATCAGTGATTGTGACTCCTAGTTGCTCCTGTTTTTTTTAGGAGCCAAATTGTTATGATCTGGCTCATAATAAAAAAAAACGAACAAGTTTGTGTATGCAGACCCTAGTGGTATTTTCACATTACATTAGTAATGTAGCTATGAATAAAAGATATAATTGAACTATTTTGTTTCAAACCCTTAAGTAAGGCTCCTTCCAGGTGAGTTTAGCTTTGGGGACCAAGGGGAGGAGGGGGAGCTGTTCCTGTGACATCTCTGAACCAGGGATTAAATTACCCCCGCTCAGTGTGTGTGCGCTAGACTTTTTTTGTGTGCTAACAATTCATAACCCCAGGGCACCTTTGGGTTAGTGTGCAATGCTTTACCCTTGTTGGTATTACCAAAAAGGAGTGCTGCCATTCACTAATATTGAATGGGAGATAATTAACCTTGGGGGTTGGAGTGGTCCCACAAACAGTTTTAACCTGGCGATAGTCTTAAGAACATAAAAACATACCAAATGTCATGGTTCATCTAGCCCAGTATCCTGTCTCCAATAGCAGCTAGTTTCAGCTGCTTAGGAGAAATGCACAACACGTCATAATGAAGTGATCAATTTCCTGCTATTCACACCAACTACCTGATAGGTTGGTCTGGGGATGAGAACTCGGACTAACAGTCATTTATAGATAAGTTATCTAATCTTTTTTGAACCCAGTTATGATATTGACATTCTCAACATCCTCCGGCAATGAATTCCACAGCTCGTTGAATTAAAAAGCTCGTTCAATTAAAGAGTCCTCCCTATTTATTTCTAATCTACTGCCATTTAATTTCATTGGATGCCCCCTCAGATGTAGGATTTTTGAGAAAGTGAGTTATTTACCCTATTTACTTGCTCTGTACCTTTTTTTATTTTGTAAATGCCTATCATACCCTTCCCTCAGTCTCTTCTCTAAGCTGAAGAGCCCCAACCTATTGAGCCTCTCCTTGTACAGAAGCCATTCCATACTTCTAATCACCTTTAGAGGTTTATAGACGGATCCACCTACAGGCACCACTGCACACTTCGAGGGGGGGGGGGGCTTATACAGAGGAGGATGGGTGTGTAGTCAGTGTGCGCCCACATTCACACACTGCCCAGTCATGCCCCCACAGGGAGCAATGGGGGAAAACCTAGGTTGCTCCGTGCGGGGGCATGGGTGGGTAGCGTGTGGGTCACAAGAGCGTGCTTCTGCCCATGCTGCCTTCAGACTGGAACCCAGGTCTGAGGAGGACACATTCCCCCTAAAAACAGCCTTTGTTGCCCTGTGCCAAACGGCACAGAGTATTCAAGGTGGATTTATATAGAAGCATTATCAATTTTAACCCATTTTATTATCTTGCCCTTTATCAATAATTCCTAACACTCAATTTCTTCTTTGACCACTGCTGCACATCGATGAACCTATGCTTTCAATTAACTATGTACAATTACTCCAAGATCCTTTTCCTGAATGGTAGTTACCATTATTTCTTTTCTTATGTGCTCACTTTGCACTTATCAACATTTAATTTAATCTGCCATTTTATTGCCTTTTACGGTCTTCCTCCAGGTAGGCTCTATTTCATGCGAACAGATCCTTGGGGTTTCTGAGCATCTCCAGGTAAATATACTAACACAGCAAGGTCTCTAGTGAACATTTATAGTTTACAGCTCCTCTTCCATCAATATTTACAGACGGAAACTCTGCCTGAGGTAAGATTTTTTTACCAGAGATTATTCTGTAATTCTAAGATCCTTCATGTGCAACTTGTCATAATAAAAATAATCTGATTTTACCACATGAGCAGTAAATTTTAAAAAAAGTTACATTAGATGAAACATTTTAGCAGATTTTATTTTTTGACAGCCCTGCCCCTAGAGTGGTTGGAACTAGAACGGTAGAATGTGAAGAACAGACAACCCTGTGGAGAATGCATTTAACGTTAACTGGGGATGAGACGCAAAGGGATAAATTAAAAGCTGATGTTTGCTTAAGGTATGTGTGTTCAGAGAATATTTATGGAATATATTTGTGAAAAAATGCATTAAGCTATTATAAGAATAAAATGTAGAGGTTTAATGTTTATTCTTTTTAAAACTTAGTTTACGGTTTGATCAGACAGCAAGGGGTTGAATTTTATATTTTCTCCTTTCATGTGAGTTTTTAAGGCTATCACGCCAATTTCACAGGGTTTTTTTTCTCTGAAGAAACCTCAGAGCAAAAGAAAATAAACTCTTCCAGATCCCACAGGAAAGGGCTGGCAGGCTTCGCATCTCAATGCTCAGTACCGCGCAGGGCACTAGCTAGTATCAGCACCTATTGCCCCACTCCAGCAAAAACCAAAACCAAGGCAGCCTTACCCGCTCCTCCACGGCATGCCACAAGGAAAACCCAACGCATGAAAGAAGAGATCCAGGACCTGGATCCAGACCCAAAAGCTGCAGGATCCAACAAGCCCAAACTGCTCACTTTACCCAGGGGCACCACCCCACCGTCCCTTCCACCCCAGCGCAGCAGCAGGAGACCAACGCGCTGTCCCTATCCCGACCCCCCAAGCCAGTAAAGCCAAAGAGGAAAAGCTCCCCCCTCACCTGCCGCCCCCCCCGAGAAGAAGCCCCTTGGCCCACGCCCGCCAGGCCGCTCCAATCCAGAGACGCCCCCGACCAGGAGAGCGGCGCAAGCAGCAGCCCCTCCCCCGCAATGGCTCGGCCACCCCGCCCCCCAGTCAGGGGGCTCGGCGCCGAGAGTCTCGGGGGAAACCGCTTACCTTGCGGCGCCGGGGCCGCCGTCGCCTCGTCCTCTCGCCGAAACCGCTTCCGGGGTTCCCAGGGGCCCCCCAGCTTCTTCTCCGCCCGTTCAGGACCAGCTCCCCGAGCAGCGGGGAGGCGGGGCCGCTTCGCTCACGCCTACCCGGCTCCCCGCAGCGGCTGCAGCTGCTCCCCGCGGGCAGGAGGGCGGGCCAAGTGCCCCGGAAGTGAAAGGGCAAGAGGGAGCAAGCGCTACGGTACCCAGCAGCCCTCTTGGGGCAAAACCCCCGCTTTCCTCCCCGTCGCCGCCTCGCTTTTGCCGGGCAAGAGCTCCCCCTCACCGTCTCTCGCTCCGTCTCCAAGGGCGGTACGAAGTCTCCTTCTCTCCAGCCCGGACACGCGCTTGGAACACGCCCTCCCATTCAAGTTTTCTGTAGCCCCCTAGGGTAACCATACCGTCTCCTCCTCTGTTGCTGGGACCCCCCCCCCAAAAAAACCCCCACAACCCTCTCTTCTTCCCCCCCCCCCTCATAATTTCTTCTTAAACAAATTTACTCCCAGTAACAAATCCTTGCTCACATTCTGAAACTCTGGGAAAAATTTTAAAACTTAGTTTTGCGGGCAGGAGCTTTACCTTTTTTTTCTTCAAAATGTTGGTCCTAAGATTTAATATTTATGGACAAGTCTGGCATCAGCGAAATCCGGTTGATTTGATTAATGAACCTTGGTTAATGAATCGGATGAGGCCTTATCCTGTTAAGTATTCCAAAAGAAACAAAATAAGTAAAGTCTTTTTTCAAGCCAGGGTTATTGGCTCAAGGACCAGATCTTGAGAAATATTCAGATTCATGGAAAATATTTTTACTGGATTCATGGACTATGAGTAACTTTATTTCTAAAAATAATTTAATGCCAGATGTTTTTTCATCATTACTACAGCACCAAATGAATGGCTAATATGCCTTTGCAGTAGGTCCTGATTGCATACATGCCTGAGAAGGGGACCCAGGTGTATACTCACCCATCGATGATGAACCCTCACCTACTTTAGCATCTCCCATCACAAGAAATTCTACAGTAATTTCTACAGAAATTCCCAGACCAGCGAAATTTAAAATGGAGGAAACAGATTATGAGTAATAAAAATGGCAAAATTACTCCTTGCATACCTAACAATTAAAGTAAGTAGTACTGAAGGCTGTGAAAACCATCTTGACAGTAATGTACAAAAAGATGCAAAGGAGAGTAGTTTAATCTTATTAATGTAAAGTTAACCTCACATAAATTGTTAGAGGTTTAGTCTTAAAATGTATTTATTTACATTTTACCCTGCCTTTCTGCAAAGGCTCAGACGGAAGACACCCTGAAAATGAGAATAAACAGAACTGGCCATATTAGTCTGTGTGTGTTTACATAGAAAGGTAATCTGTGGATATAAATAATTCAGCTACATGTTCAGATTATCATTCTTTGTAACCTTTGCACACATTCCAGTTAGCATGACAAATGCTACCTTCATAATCAGAAAGAACTGCTAGAGTAGAAGTTTTCTCCATTATTAATCATTTCCCTGATTGGCATTTTATTTATTTATTTACATAAATATACTGCCCTTCTCAACGCCTTTGCTCAGGGCGTTGTACTGTCTAAAAACATTTAAAAGTCCTCTTGCTCCCCAACCCTTCCCATAACCCCCCCACTCACACCCACCCAGCCTTATCCCTGCCTGCCAAACACCTGGCCAAATAAAGTCTTACAACGTTTCTGGAAGATGAGCAGGCTTGAGCTTAAATGAACCTCCACGGGAACCAAGTTCAGTTCCATAATGGAGAATCAACCACCAAGAATGCCTCTCTGTGTGCCCTAGATGTAAAAACTTCATGGGCAGATGGGACCTGCAAGAGGGCACTCCCAACTCACCTCAGAGACCATGGCAGAACATGAGGGAGGAGGCAGTCTTTCAGATTCCTGGGGCCCAAACCATCTAGGGCTTTATAGGTCAAAAGCAGCACAATTAATTGTGCCCAGAGAGCTATTGGTAGCCAGTTCAGATGCTGAAGCACAGGCATGATGTGGTCCCAGCAACCTGCCCCTGATAGAAGACAGGCTGCTGCATTCTGCACCAACTGCAAGTTCTGAACAGTCATCAAGGGCAGACCCACACTGCAGTAGTGTAGCCTCAAGTTTATGAAGGCATGGATGATGGTGGTCAATTCTGTCGCAGTCTTCTCACCAGATGTAATTGGTGAAAAGCGATCCTGCCCACCGCCACAACCTGGCAATCCCAGGCACAGCAATGGATCCAAGAGCAACCCAAGACGACCTGAGTGACCAAAGGAGGCTGGGCCCCCAAATCACATGGCTGGCTGACCATCATCACTTCAGTCTTGTCCGGATTCATCTTCAATCCAGTTCCCATCAGTAGCCAGGCACTGGGTAAGCACTGAGACTACAGGACCTGAGTCAGATGAAAGAGACAGAGAGTTGTGTGTCATCAGCATACTGATGATACTTCACTCCAAATCTCTGTACAACCTCACCCAGGGTCTTCAGATACCTACATTGAACAGAAGTGGGGGACAAGATGGAGCCCTGCAGAACCCCACAAGGGAGTTCCCAAGAGCACACCAAGCCATCCCCTTCACCACCCTCTGGGTTCTCCCAGCCAGGAATGAGCAGAACCACTCAAAAGCAGTCCTGCAAACCCCTGCTAGGCCATACAGCCATGCCAACAACTTTACATGATCAACTGTATCAAAGGCTGCTGAAAGATCTATCATCATCAACAGGGTACAATTTCTCTTGTCGATTGCCAATCGGGTTCATCTGTCAAGGCCACAAGCACGGTTTCAGTGCCATGCCCATGACGAAATCCTAATTGACATGGGTCTAGGAATCCAATAGCATCAAGGTGAGCCTGAAGCTGCAGGGCAACCACTTTCAATAACCTTTCCTAAAAAGGAAAGCTGGGAGTGATAGCTGTCAAGGGAGTCAATGGAAAGAGAGAGGGGTTTTTTTCAGCAAGGGCTGAACAACTGCAGTTTGAAGGCAGTCAGGCATCTTGCCCTCTCAAAGGGAGGCACTGACAGCTCCAGCCCAGCAATGGCTTCAACGCCTCCCAGCTAGCTTTCACCAGCCAGAACAGGCATGGACCTAATTCACAACTAGTCATCCACATCACTTCACGTACACTTAATTGGTGGGCAAAACCGATTGAAGTCGATCCAAGCAAACTGGACAAGACCAAGCCTCCCCAACCCCAAATTCTGACTCTGCATCCAAATCAGCAGTTCCCAAGTCAAGCCAAATACAAGTGACTTTATCTACAAAGTAGGTGGTAAACTCATCACAGCGGGGGACTTATGACTTGGTGCCTTTAGACACAACGCAAGGGGTGATGGACGGTGTGTTGACACCATTCTCTGACCCAAATTTGCGCCTGATTACCCCCGTTACTGTTTTCCACGTCCAAGGGCTAATTGGTAAGATTAGCCTGCCACTCGCACCGGAAGCTGCCACTCGCACCGGAAGCTCTCCTGCCTGGCAGAAGCACTCCCATGGAATTATGAAAGTTGTAGTCCATGCGGGAGAGCAGCTGGGTTTGCCTGATCCTCTGCTCCGCGCTGCAGCTAAACAGCTGAATCTTCACAGCTCACCCCGCCCCCCCCCCCCGGGTGTTCTGGAAGAGCACACTGATGTGCAGCAAGGAACGAGCTGTTTAGCAGCGGCGTGAAGTGGAGGATGGGGGGACAGAGGAAATGGCTGTGAACACACCACCTAATTTCTTTAGACACAGTGTTAGCCACGGGGACAGGAGAAACACAACTCCCACACCTGATACATCCATGCAACCAATGAGGAGTTAATGGGAGGTTAGCGGGGGCAAACTAGTGACCAAACTAGTGAAGGTGCTTAGACAAAATGCACAGCCACATGGCAAATGTCTTAAGCACCGAAATCATTGTCATGTCTAAAGACGCGCTCTAACTCCAGGTGGAGACAGCCAGAATTTAGCAGGCTATACACCACCTGGAAGAGCTCGGCTGGATGGCACTTTGCCGATGCTATGCCATCAGTGAAGAAAGCTTTCTTCACCACTACCAGGGCATAGTCCTTCAAAAATAATCTACGCCTCAGTCAGTTGGCTTCGGCGCACTCAAGTATCACCTGTGCTCTAATTGCCTACCCTCCTGCTTTAGTAGCCTCAGGTTCTCCATATACCAAGGAAAACTGCACTGCCGCTGCAGAGGAAGCAGATGCCTGGGTGCCACTGTGTTGATGGCTTGAGTCAACATACGTATGACAGATCAACCAGGCCATCGACAGAGATGCCGTCAAGATCAGCAGGTAAATATTGTAGAGTGTTCCGGAATCCTATGGGATCCATTTGTCTCCAGGGTCAGAACAACCTAACTTGTCCACCACCTCAGTGGGAGCAAAACATTAAATCCAATGTGTGTCCAGCCTCATATGTCGGGCCATATGTTATCAGGGATAGACCTATGGTTGTCATGGCAGCCATTAAATCCTGGTCTGCTCCTGAAAGACCAGCCTCAGTCACCTAAGACAGTAAGTCTGGGTGATCTCAACACCTCTTCCGAGACCAGCTCGGCTAGCGCAGTCAAGGAGTCTGCTGTGCAGGGGGGTGGTCGGTGCACCAGCAGAATCCCTAATCTATCTGGGGTGCAAGATGGACACATTCCATGTGGGACAAGACAGACACCAAATACCTATAGACCAAATTATCTTTACAGATGACTGCCACTCCACACTCGACCTTCAGTCCTAGGCTGATGCTACACGGAGTACCCAGCTGCCACCATCTGGGCCAACCCAGGCCCAGAAACCTCGTCCAGCCAGGTCTCAGTAATGCATACAAGGTCAGCAGCCTCATCCTGAATGAAATCATGGATAGTACCTGTCTTATTGACCCAGTGGCCCACCTTGCATTAGGCAGCATCAGCAACAGATCAGAGTCTCCACTGACCTCAACACTCAAGAGGAGAGGAAGACAGGGAAACAGACACCAAATGTCTATCCCGGTACCTGTTAAGACGCTTCCTTCCCCTCTCCTGCCTGCCGTACCGCCTCATGCTCAACACAACCCTGATCAGTTCAGCTGCTGCCCCATCAACTCCACCCCGCACCAAGGCGATCCTCCTCTCGTCCGACTCCATAAGAAGTTGATGGGCAGGGCCCAAATCTGACATCCCCAGAGAAAAATTGGCCAGGGAGGCAGGCAAAGATACCACTCAATTCCCATACCCTTGTCCCCCTTCATACCACCGTCTACTCATGTCCATACCCCCTCTTACTAGGAGGTCATGGCACATCTCCCCCCCCCATGCCCCCCTCATTATGAGGCTGTGACACCAACCCCACACTCAGTTCTGCATGGCCGTTTGTACCCCCTGCTCTCACCAGGTCGGGTCATGGCACCCCCCCCCCCACACACACATACAATTACCTTGTACCCATACCCTTCCCTCTCCTTGGAGAGCACATAACACTGCCTTCCCCCATTCCATGTCCCCCCAAAAGCCATTAGAACAAAAAAATAAGATAGAAGCCAGACCACAAGCTGCCAAACAGCAGATAGCCCTTGGCGCAGGCACGCACCTGCAGGGGCTGGAGTCCTTATAAACTAGAGGGCCATGGGTGGGGGCAGGGCAGCCCTAGGAGAATAGTCCTACCACTGGCATGATGGTTCATATTTTCCCCCTTCTGACAATGATATTTGGACAAAGTCTGTGGGTGTTAATATTCTGCAACTGGAAGATAGAACATCCTATTTGAGGTGAACTAACGTGTCGTGCTGATACATACAGAAAACTTACTGTGTGGATGGCTGAGCTTTCATCCCACATTATGGCAATAATATACCAAAATAAATTTCTTTGCTTCTAATAAGTTTGGTTCAGAGAAAGTTAAGGTACTTGGTCAAGGTCAGTGAGTAATTTAAACAACTCCAATCAACTGCTGCCCTAGTGTTCAAAGGTTAAGACACTGCCTCAATTAAACAGAGGAAATTAAGATGCTTAGTTCTAGTCGCATAGTATAATTTTGCTATTTCAGTGGAACTATCAACTTGCAAATATGAAGCAAGAAATGTGAGCTAATTAAATCTGAAGTAAAAAGATTATTAACTGCATTAGTCAATTTAGCTACTTTTCTCATTGTAATTTAAAATGCATGATTTTTTAATATCACGACATGTTTAATCTGTACATATAAGGTCATATTTATTTCAGTCTGGCATCTCGCACCATAAATTCATTGCCTTTAGCTGTAGAAAAATTACTACTGACTAGTATGCAAGTTGTATGCTTTGATTTAATTATGTGTACACACACACACACACACATATATGTAGCTTTCTGCTGTACACACCTACTTGTGTGTAACAGTACAAAACTAGGTTAAATCAGGAGAAAGACCAGAAGTCTAGCCTTGAGGTTACAAAGGTGTGATGGTGGCCAAATCCAAGTGTGGCCAAAAAGGACAGTGTTGTCCCCAGATGGAGTTGGTGATAAGTGCTTCTAGCCATCACTGTAACCTGTTTTTCAGCCACAGAGAGGGATCCAGGAGCATCCCAAGGCTACAAACCTGAGTGACCAAAGGAGGTGGGATCCCATCAATGTCAGTTTTCGCTTTTATTGATGGATTGAGCCACCATCATTAACTTCAGTCTTGTCTTCATTCAGCTTCAAGCCACTACCCAACAGCAGCCAGTGAGCTTCCATACCCATTTGATTTTTTCCCTGTAAACAAGTTGTGATGAAAATAGCCTTCCATTATGAAACAAAACAAGCCATTGAATTAAATAGGCAGCAGATAATTTTACTCCCTAATCTTGAATGTATTTGAGGTTTAACCCAGAAGTATTTTTTTAAAAAATAAATAATAATCTGTTCTTGGTACTCTTTTGTACCCACTCAGTACTCCATTGCAAATCAGAAGTGACTTAAGAAAAGTCAATTAACTGATGTAAAGGATACCAGAATTAGGCTCTCAATATCATTATCAGTCTTTTGGTATATCCATTACCACTCCCAGATTATTTAAGGATATTCACAAATTCCCTAAATTTAGGGAGTATATTAACAATTTTGTTCTGCTTTAAGATAACTTTAGGAAAAAGAAAGTTCAGTACACCATATGAACTTTTCTATCTTTGATATTAAGAAAAAAGTTATTGTGATGACAAAGGATATTTACATTTTTGAAGCTAATATTATGACTGCTGCACAAGTGCTGTCATCACTGGACTTCACTCAAGTCATTTTAAGAATTAACAAGGACAGCACATATGATACATTTGGTAAATATGTGGCTTCATAATTCTTGGAAAAGGAAATGTTATGAGCAAATTTTCCTATGATTTCATCCCAATCCCAAATTCTCCATTAGTTGTAGCAATTAGGCATATTTGGGATTGAATCTGGTTACATTCTAAATTCTTCAATACCCACTGACTTCAATACCCACTGAGATCATTCAGATCTCAGAAGCTGGGTTAATCCATGTACAGTTTGTAGGTTTCTTTTACCATCGTTCACAATAGAAGACTCGGAAAGTATATACTTCAATTTTCTTCACATTCATCCAATCTCTGCTCAGTCTTTAGCTAGCTTTTATACATGTTTATTTGAAAAATGCTATGGTTCGACTTCAGAAGTCGAACCTGCTTTTCTATAAAACTTTAAAATGTGAAATCAGATCCTATATTATAAGCAGATCACTTACTCTTGCACATTGCAGTGTTCATAAACTTATCAAAACTACTGGTTTAGAAAGTGATATCCAGTATGTCCTTATTTGTGGCAGTTTCAAAACATGATATAAAAGGTTTCTCACTATATTTTAGAACTTCAAACTGGACAAAGTGAGCAGATAGGAAAATGAGTGTTACGACAAGGGTAGTCTGAATATGAAAAAGAATCAACTTGAATGTGTAATTTTCTTTTTTAAAAATGAACCGTTTCCATTATTTTGAAACTGCTTATTTAAAAATTCTCAAAATCATTGGGTACTTTCAGACGTTACGGGCGGCCGGTTCACCACAGCGAACCACCAGGGGGGGCGAACAGCGCAACCACGCCCGGGGGTTGGAAAACGACCCAAACAGACGTGCCGGGAACGGGACCACGGCCCGGAACCGGGCCGCACCATCACGGCCCGTGGCAGCACAACAGACGTGCAGCCGAACCCCCGGCGGGCGCTAAACCCCCACAAGGCACCGGGCAGGGGCGGGACACAGACATGGCCGACTGAGGGCAAACGAAGCCACAAGGCACACAAGGGAACGCCCACACAAGGGAAACGGGAAGGGAGGGGGGAAGAGCGAGAACAGGCTGACAGCCGGCTCACACAGCGGTCCCGCAGCGGGGCACAATGCACGGCCACACGCCCGGGCACACACACACACACACACACACACACACACACACACCAGGGAAAGGCCGGGAAGGGGCGCCCGGAAAACCCCACCCGGAACACCGGCAGGGGGGGGGGGGCACCACCACGGGGCAAGGCACAGACAGCAGCAACCCCCACCCCCACACCACCCCAGTCCAGTCCAGTCCAAGGAGGTGCCCCCACAGGAACAGAGGCAGTCTCGGGGGGGGGGGGCGGACCCCCGGAGCAAGGCACGTTGGGGGCCCCCAAAGCACAGCGAGGCCGGCGGAGGGGCGCCAGGAGGAGGAGGAAGGGGGCCCCACAGTCAAAGGCTGGCACAGGCAGGGCAGCCGGGTCCAGCGGTGCTCCTCCGCAGCACCAGCGACGCTCAGGCAGCACCCACGGAGTCACGGGGATGGAGGGGGCCCAGGACCACGGCCAGGGGCAGCAGCAAGCAGCGAGGCGGGCGGGAGCTCACCGAGGTGGGGTCCGCAGGTCGGGAGCGGCCAGCGGGGACCAGGGCCCCCCCCCGGGCCGGGGCGGGAGCCCACACGGGGGCACCACGCCGGGGGGGGCAGGCCAGCGACGCGGGGCTCACGGGCCGCTGCCGGGGGCCCCGCTGGCCCCAGGGCCCGGGTGGCCCGCCCGGTGGACCAGGTGGGGCCAGTGCAGCATGCCCCGGCGGTACCCCTGCAAGGACATGTAGTGGGCGATCAGGTAGTAGGCCTCGAAGGGATCGGGCATGGTGAGGGCCAGCTGCACATCCACACGCGCCCACACCGCCAACAGGGATGACATCTCCACCGCGGAGGGCTCCGGCACACAGCAGGCAGCAGAAGGGGGCCACGGAAGATGCCCCAGCTCCAGAAGCCGCTGGAACGCCGCCCCACGGGTGCGCTGGTACCCACGGGCCCCGTGAACACAGGAGAAGTAGCTCACGGCCAAGGCAGGGCCACCCTCGGCCAGGCACTCCGAGTAGGCGCCCAGACCACACACCACCAGCGCTGACACGGTCTCCGAGGCGCTCCAGGGCACATGGGCGCACAGCACCTCCGGGATGCGCCCCTCGGGGAAACGAGCCAGCCCCAGGGCCTCCGCATGCAGCCGGCAATCACGGGCGCTCACCACATGGCCAAAGTAACGGAGCCCGGAGCTCAGGCTCTCGTAGGCACCTGCACGGCTCCCCGGCCCGGCCAGGAGCAGCTGCACGGCAGGGGTGTGCCACAGGTCGCACAGAGACATGGTCTCGCGGAAGGCCCAGATATGGGGGGCCCCTTGGGGGCCGGACAGCGGGAGCCCCATGGATGGGCAGCCAGCCATGGTCCAGCACAACAGGGAATGGGACACGGAGCCCGGAGGGCACACAGACTGCCCAGGGCCGGGAGAGGCTCGGCCCGGCCCCCGGGACAGGGAACACGGGCCCGCACCGCAACATTGTAGCACAACAGAGCGAGGCGTGGGGTGCGGGCCCGGCACAGCTGCAGAGAACAACAGCGAGCTCTCTGTCTGCCTAATCGCACCTTCAAGGCCATCCCGCTACAAACAGCGAGGGGAGGGGGCCCGGGGTGCTGGGGGCGGGAGCAGCCGGAACGCACCGGCACAGGGCGCGCGCAGGCCCGCGAGGCCGACCCCCGGGCGGAGCCACCAGCACCGGGCCGCCATAAGCGCTCCCAGCCCCCACCGGGGCCCCAGCACCATGGAGCGCGATAGGGCAGGTGGGAACTGGATGTTCCTCGCGCTCGCGGCTGAGTGGCACCGTGACCACACTGAGCAGCTGTGCCTCCTGACCGAGAGGGTGCACCTGGCCGTCCGCCTGCGCTATGTCCTGGCCCTGCGGGCTGGCGTGCGCCTCCGGGGCCAGCAGGCCCGCAGGAGAGTCCGTGCCCGGCTCAGGGCTCGGCGCCGGGCCTGGGGGGCGTGGCTGGCCGCCTGCCGGAGCCTCACCCGGCCCGCTGCGCTCCGAGGGGCCGCGAGGCGGTTCCGCTGGGCAACGCAGACCCTCCGCCGGGCAGCGCTGCTGGCTATGCCCATAGCGCGGAGCCTATGGGTCACGGAGCGGCCCCAGGCCTGGTGGGAGCGGGCCCAGGCCCACTGGGGGGAGGCCGAGTGGGGGTCCCACTTCCGGATGGGCAAGGCCACCCTGCTGCGCCTAGCGGAGCTCCTCACGCCCTGGCTGGAGCGGCAGCACACCTCCATGCGGGAGCCCATCCCCATGGTCCAGCGGGTGGCCATAGGGGTCTGGGCCCTCGCAACGCCCGACTCCTGCCGCTCCGTGTCCCAGCACTTCGGGGTGGGGCTCAGCACGGTCGCCTGCATCGTGCGGGATGTGTGCGAGGCTGTGGAGGGCGTGCTCCTCGACAGGACCATCCAGCTCCTGGACCAGGGCGCTGTGATGGCTGGCTTCGCGGCCGGGGGCTTCCCGAACTGCATCGGAGCCGTGGACGGCACACACATCGAGATCCTGCGCCCGGCCGCGGGGGAGGCCCTGGAGTATGTGAACCGGCACGGATACTACTCCCTGCACCTGCAGGGGGTGGTGGACCACCGGGCCCGCTTCATAGACATCTACACGGGCAACTCCGGCCGGAGTCACGACGCCAGGATCATGACCATCTCCCCCTTCTATGCCCGCATGTACCGGGGGGACTTCGCGGACATGGGCATGAGGTGGATCGAGGGTGTTCCCATGCCCCCCTGCATCCTGGGGGACCCCGCCTACCCCCTGACCCGCTGGCTGATGAAGGTCTACCCTGTCCCGAGCACCCCTGCGGAGCAGGTATACAATACCCGCCTGTGTGCGAGCCGGACCGTGGTGGAGCGTGCCTTCGGGGCCCTGAAGCAGCGCTGGAGGAGTATAGCTGGCCGCCTGGACTTCACCGTCCCCACCTCCGCCCTGGTGATCGGTGCCTGCTGCGTTCTGCACAATGTGTGCGAGACCGAGGGGGCGGCCCTGGAGTACCCCGAGCCCCACCGGCCCCCCGGTCCTGTTCCCCTGTACGTGAACGCAGGGAACCCCCGGGAGTACCGGTATGCCAAAAGGATCCGGAACGCCCTTGCAACCCACATCGCCCGGGGGGGCCCGCTGTGAGGGCCTTCCCGCCCCTGGGGGCCCCACCCCCCCTTCCGTGCCAATGCCCCTGTACACGCGGTCCCACAGCCCTGTCCCCCCCACAAACGGGCCGGGGACAACTGTCTCTTTACAACACTTTATTGCCCACACAGTTCACACAATCACCCTGTGCCCCCTCCCCACCCCCGTGCCCGTGACCCCGTCCACCACCCGCCCTCATGTGGCCCTCCCCCTCCCCCCCCTTCCCACCATCCCCCCGCGTTTCCTGGGCCGACCCCTCGTGCGGCCGCTTGGGCCCACCGAGCTCTGGGAGCTCCCCTCCCCCCCACTGTCCGTGTCCCCTGCCGTGTCCTGGGCCGGTCCCGGCCCCGGCAGGGGGCCGGGCGGCGGATGGGCAGCTGTGCCCGGTGCCCCGGTCGCGCCCCGGGGGGGCTGGACCCTCCGGAGGCCCGGGGGCACTGGGAGGCGCATGCGAGGGCCCTGGGGCCGGGGGGGCGCCAGGGGCGGCAGGGCTGGGCCCGGGGGCGCCGAGGGGCCCGGCATGGGGACCTGGGCGGGCAGGGCGCCCGGAGGTGCGCCGGCCATCACGTAGGCACACATGGTGCCCGCATGCAGGAGCAGGGAGGTCCCAATGTCGTGGGACCTGTCCATCTTTGCACTGTGCTCCCGCACCATGCCCTGTATGTCCTGCCGGAGGCCCCTGAGCAGCCCCTGCTGCCGCTGGTGCTCCCGGCGCTCCCGCCTCCGCTCCAGGCGCACCTCCGCCTCCAGCCGGCGGTCTGTCTCCAGGGCCTTCTCCATGGACCGCTCTATGGCCGCCTCCATGCGGTCCACGGAGGCGATCATGCGCTCCCCCTGTTCCTCCGCCCTGCGGACGATGTCCTCCGCTTGCTCCTCCCTGCGCCTGCGGACCCGCGCCCGGTACTCCCGCATCCGCTGGGCTGGGGCCGCGGCCGGCGGAGGCGCCGCGCGCGGGGGCTGCCCTGTGGAAATGGGCGGGTGGGTCAGTGCAGGGCCCTGTCCCCTAGCGGGGTCGGGTCCCGGGGCCCCCTGCCCCCCCTCCCCCACTGAGGCCGGAGGCCCCCCTGGGCTGGCGCCCGGGGGGCCCTCCCGCCATCCCAGCCCTCCCGCCTTACCTGGGTCCGGCACCTGCTCTCCTGTGCCCTCCGCGGGGGCCTGCACCGTCTCGCTGGCCCGGTCCTGGGGCTCCCCATGTCCTGCGGGCGGGAGAGGGGGGAGCGGGTGAAGGGGGCTGGTTGTGGCCCCTGCAGCAGGGCCCCCACCCCCGCCCCTGCCACCGGCCCCCTGGTCGTGCCCCCCCCTGCCCTGGGGGCCCGCTTACCCTCTATGTCCGTCTCCGAGCCTTCGGAGCCCGGCGCCTCACCCTGGGAGTGCTCCCCCTGGGACCACTGGCTGAGGGTGGTGAAGGTGCCGACCTCCGACTCCGCCTGGCCGGCCCGGCGTTGGGATGTCTCCGGGCTGCTGCTGGGGGGGGGCCTTGGGGCTTCTGCGGGTCCCGGGTGGTCCTCCTGGGGGTGGGGGTCCCCTGAGCTCGTGTCTACCGGGCGGGCGGCGAGGGGAGGGGGTACCTCGGCCCGCTCCCTGCCCTGGACCACAGCGCTGCCCACCAGGCGTGGGGCAACGATGGAGCCCTTCATGTGAAGGATGCGGTCCAGGGCATCGTAGTAGGGGGCGGTGCGGGCCCCGTGGCCGGAGCGGCTGTTATTGTCCTTGAGGGCCTTGTACCCCCTCTTGAGCTCCTTGGCCTTCGAGCGACACTGGTTGACAGTGCGCTCGTGCCCCGCCGCCTCCATGTCGCGCACGATGTCCCGGTAGACATGCTCGTTGCGCTGGTTTATTGCGAGCTCCACCTGGTACTCGAGGGTCCCCCAGATCCGTATGAAGTCCCGGGTCTCCTGGAGGCCCCACTGTCCCCCTCTGTGATAGGCCTTCCTCCGGCTGGGCCCCTGCTGTTCCTCCTCCCGGTCCAGCTCATGCTGCACCTGCCTCTGCTCCTCCTCCACCTCCTCCTGGGGGTGCGCCTCCGGGGGCCGGGGGCCGGGCTCCTCCTGGGGCTCGTCCGCCCGGGCCGACTTTCGTGTCTGGGGGGGGGAAGGGGGGTGGTTGGTTGCTGGGTGAGGGTGTGGGCCCTCTCGGGGGCCCCCTGCCCCCCTGCCCTCCGCCCGGGGTCCCCCTGCCCCCCTGCCTTCCGCCCGGGGTCCCCCCGGCCCCCTCCACAGGGGGTTCCCCTGTGCCCCCTGTTCCCCTCCCAGTGGGTGCCCTTACCCGTTTCCTGGGTGCCTCCTGTGGGCCTGTTCCGGCCGCTGTCCCCGGGGCGGCGCGACCCGGCTGCAGCTGTGGTTGGTGTTCCCGGGGCGCCTCCCTGGTCGGGTGCTCCCGTGTGCCCCCTTCCTGCACCTGTGCCCCCTCCGCCTGCATCGCTGGGCCTGGCTGCACGTCCTCCGCCTCCTGTCCCGCCGCTGTCGCTGTTCGTGCCTCCGCTCTCTTCCGCTTCCCTCCTCGCTCCATCCCGCCACGCTTGCTTGCTGCTGCTCTCGCTTTAAATCTCCCTCCGGTGTTTGTGTTGGTGCTGGTTGCCTGGCAGCGACGCTGCGTGCCTCGTCCCCGGCCGGGGCTCCATTTTTTTGGTTCCGCTGGGGGATTGGCGTCCAGACGTTACTTTTGCTTGGTTCCCTGTGGTGGTTGGTTTGACCACGCTTCCCGAGACCTTCCCCCGGCTAGCCCGGGAAGCGTGGTTCAAACTGACCCCATGTGGGTATTGAGCGTGATGAACATCTGGCGCACGCCGTTCAGACGTTCCGGGCCCTTTGGCCCCGCGGGGGGGTTGAGCGTGGTTCAGTGTGGTTCACCGTGATCTCGTAACGTCTGAAAACACCCAGTGACTAGCAGAAAGGCCAGTAACACACACTGTAACCTGAAGTCATGCATTGTTGAACAGAGGTTCCTGTAGTGCAGTACCCTATGTAGCAAAAGTTTATTTTAAAACATTTTTGCTAACAATTTATATCCCACTCCCTCCAACCTTATGGCAGCTCGGGGCGGCTCACAAAACATTTAAAAATAATAAAAAATACACAATATGCAGCGGGAGTTACAAAACATAAAAATGAACAATAAAAGAGGTAAAAAACCACTGGCAAACAACCCCCCACCCTTACTGCCCACCTCCCCGAAAGGCCAGGTCTTACAGGCCCGACAGAAGGCCAACAGGTTGGGAGCCAGGCGAGCTTCCTCTGGGAGGGAGTTCCACAGCCATGGTGTGAGACCACCGAGAACGCCCTCTCCATCGTGGCCACCCGGGGGACCCCTAAGACGACGCCCCCGGCAGATCGCAGAGGTCGCTCAAGAGCCCGGGGGGTTATTTTTTGTTCTAGTACAAATAATGTTATATATTCTTGAAGAGTTTTAGCAGCTTACTGTTATTATTAAGCATTTATATAGCAACAGCTGTGTACATGGAGCTTTACAATAGTTAGTATTAGAGACAGGTCTGGCCCAGTGGGCTTACAATCTAAGATGGACAAGAGTGAGGGGAACACAGGCAGACAGAGCCACATTCCCATTTATTACAGATGGGGAACTGAGGCTGAGAGGTTATGGCTTGCCCAAGGCCACCTAGTGAGTCACCCCATCTCTAACCTCCCCTTATTAGTAAAGGTTACTGAAAGGGTGGTGGCGTGGCAGCTTCAGGCTTATCTTGGTGCTATTGGGTTCCTGGACCCATTTCAGGCTGGCTTTTGCCCTGGGTATTATACGGATACTGCACTTGTGTCCTTAGTCAATGATCTAGGCCAGGAGATCGACAGAGGAAATTGCACGCCATTATCTTTTTAGATCCCTTCAGCTGCCTTTGATACAGTTGGTCATGAGGGGTTGTTGAGACTGCTACAGAACGTGCACGGGGCTGCTCTTCAGTGGTTCCATTCACTCCTGTTGGGAAGGTCCCCTTGTCCCCCTTCTTGGTCAATGTGTATCTGAGGGTTGCTGGGCAAGATCATTTGCAGGTTTGGAGTAGGGCTGAAACTTGGCTCACAATTCTTGCCTGTTCCCAATGAGAGGGGTGGGTGGGTTCTTATTTCACCTTGAGATGAGAAACACTCCCCCTGCCCCTTCTATCCCAGACCCTGACCAGTTGTCACTTTGGGGTTGTTCCCATATTTCACCAGCAGAAAACAGAAGCTTTTTTCTGCGCACATGCAGGGGAATGATCCTCTCACTCCAGTTTTGTTTCTGCCTCCAGAGCCGGCAGGAGCAGATCTTGGAAGCTCCCCATAGAGGAGCCTTTAGAATTAAAAAGCCCCCAGGACAGGGAGGTACTGTGGCCAGTGCTGCCCAACAATAGGGCAGGCCATCTCCGAGATCAGGTTTAATCCCACGCATCAGCTCGCCACCTACAGAGCAGGGAGTGCGCATGTAGCGCCAGCAGCCTCATCTTCGGCCAGCTCCCTGAGCCCCTACCTTCCCACTGGCTGAGCTCGGACCTGCACTGCGGTCCCGGTCTTGCAGCTCCTCCATCAGGCTAACCTACCTCGCCCTGCACAGTGGCCCGGGACCCTAGGAACCAAAATGGCACTGGGTAAGTCCAGATCTGTCCCTGATCAGGCCAGGGAACCGCCTGGGGAAGAGATTCCAGCCCCGAGAACAGCGGGCGAAAGGGGTGGTGGACACAGAGCAGGCCACAGTTCCAGCCCCCACCCCCCATCCAGGAACTAGGAGAGGTGCTGGGAAGAATCAGGTCCTCCCTTGACTGGTTCTGTGAGGAAGGCAGGGGGCATCTAAGAGCAAAGAGGAGACGTTTGCTGCTTCAGACTCAGGCAAAAAAGCAGCAAGAAAAAAGGTGGGAAAGGGTAAAAAAACCTGCCAAAGCCAGATTCACTCAACTACTTGACTCCCCAGAGGATCGCTGCCACTCAGAGGAGGAACCCTCAGATAAGTCAGGAGGAAAGGGGCAAGAGGAGGGCGCGCTACCCCAAAAGCCCGCAGAGAGCCCTTGCACAAAGTCAGAAAGTCACCCCTGATCAGGGACTCCTCAGAGGAAGAGGAAGCAGCACAGGACTCATACGGAGACTCACAAAGGGAATCCGAATCCTCCCTGGAGGAAGGCCAGCTCCCCCACCCTCCCCCTCAACCATTTTCTCTACCTACTGATTAGGAGAGGGAATTCCCCATGCAGTATAGAGATAAGCTGATGAAGCAGGTGATAAAAACCCTGCAGCTTAAAGAGAAGGTGCAAAAAGATGACTCCTCTGACTCAGAGGAGGAGCTCCCCAGGGCACACATTCCACAAGTCCCTGGGAAAGACAAGGGAATCCCCTTAAACAGGGTGTTTGAAAAATTAATATCTGAGTGGAAACAACCTGGCAGATCCTATAGAATGACAAAGACCCAAGAGTACTCATTTTCTAGGCGCAAGGAAGGGATCCTCCACACCTCCAAGGTAGATGCAGCAGCAGCTTCCCTGGCATGTCAGTGTTTCCCAAGAGGGAGACTGCTACCCTAAGGATGCCACCAACAAGGGCATTGAATATGCCCTGAGAAGGGAATTTGAGGCGTCAGCCATGGTCCTCCGTATGGCCACAGTTACCTCATATGTTGCCCGAGCCCTAATAAGTTGGTTCCAAGACATCCAGGACCCCAATATCTGTGAAAGTCATGACGACACATACTCCTGGCCATCGCTTTCATGGTGGACTCCTCCACAGACACGCTTTCTTGGCCCTCCAGGACAGTGGCTGCCAGCGTTATAGGCACTGCCTGTGGCTGAGATCCTGGAACAGGGACTTGGGAGCCAAAAATCTACTAAGATCTGATCCCTACTAGGGGGCCAGACTGTTTGGCACGTGCCTTGACAAGGACTTGGCGGATGCAAACAACAAAGTCAAGAGACAAACGCTGCAACAGTTTACTAAAAAAAAAAAAAAAAAAAAGTCCTTTCGTTCCCCCATACCGGTTTGCAGGGAACTCAACAGTGTTTAGAAAGGGATACTCCCAGACCCAGTTCTCCTCGGGCTCGGGACAATCCAAACAGGACTGACTATTGGCCCGAGTTGGACATAGGGGCAGGTTACAAAGCTTCTCTCAGGTGTGGGCAGATTCGAACTCAGATGCCTGGGTATTGGAGGTCATTACACAGGGCTACCCAATAGAACTATGAAACCCACCCCCAAATTTTTTCCTTACCTCTTCTGTCTCCTCCAAGCAGGCCAAACACTAGGCAATACTGGCAGAAATCAACAGGCTCCACTCCATCAGAGGAATAGAACTGGTCCCTCCTGGCGAGCAGGAACAGGGCCTATACTTAATCCTGGTCCTGGTCACAAAGAAGTCAGGCGAGTGGAGAGCAGTACTGGACCTGAAGCGCCTGAACAAGAGAGTGAGGATGAGAAAGTTTCACATGGAAATGCTAAAAATCATCTGCCAAGCCATCTCCAAGAATGACTGGCTGATCTCCCTGGACCTAAAAGAAGCTTACCTGCACATCCCCATCAGACAGGCACACAGGAAATGGCTCAGGTTTGCCTACGACAAGTGGCATTGGCAATATCGAGTGCTCCCGTTCGGCCTCGCATCTTCCCCCCACACCCTTCACAACTTCAGAATCGAGGGCATATATGTCCACCCGTATCTGGATTACCTGCTGATACGGTCTCTCCCTCCAGGGAAAAGGCGGAAAAAGACCTGCTGAACATGGTAGAGTACCTGGAGCGACATGGGTTTGTGATAAACCACAAGAAGAGCCAGCTGATACCGGTACAGAGGCTGGAACATCTCGGGGTCATCATCGATACCGTCGCAGACACAGTCTTCATCCCGCCAAGCAGACAGGACAAAATCCGAGCCATGGTAAGGACCTTGCAAGCGTCTCCAGCTGAAATCCCTAGCCAGCCTACTGGGCCTGCTTGTCTCCTGCACACAACACCTACAATGGGCTCGCTTCCATTTGCGCACTCTACAACAACTAGTCCGACCACTACAGTTGGAAATGTCCAAGGGCCTGAACCTGTGGGTCGTATTCATCCAAGGGGCAAAGAAAGCCATGTCCTGGTGGTTACAACAGCACAGGTTCACGCGGGGGGTCCCACTCACTGAACTGAAGAGGATATCCATCACCACGGATAAGAGTCTGATGGGCTGGGGGCACACATGGGCACCTCCACGCCCCAGGGGCAAAGGACTCAACAGGAAAGCAGGCAAAGTATCAACTGGCTGGAAATCAAGACAATACACCTGGCGTTGCAGTGTTTTGCAAACTGCATCCAGGATCAGTACGTGCTAATATACACTGACAATACCACCGTGAAAGCATATGTTAACAACCAAGGAGGCTCCAAAGGTTGGCAACTGCACGCGGAAGCCACAAGACTCATCCCCTGGGCTGAGTCACGCATACGATCCCTGAAAGCACTACACATAAAGGGTACGGATGTGATGATGGACTGGCTGAGCAGATGCTGTGTGGACCTTGGAGAATGGTTGCTCTGCAACAAGGTCTTCAGCATGATCGTATGCGAGTTTGGCACACCGCAAATCAACCTGTTTGCGACACCTGAAAACACAAAGGTGCAGTTATTCATATCATGATCCCCCCCACCCAGAGGCGATGGCCACGGATGCGCTCAACCAAGCATGGCCGTTAGTTCTGCTCTATGCCTTCCCTCTGATTGCACGGACTTTGGTGAAGGCCTGCAGAGAACGAGCTCACATGATCCGAGTGATGCCCTACTAGCCAAGAAGGCCCTGGTTCTCAGACCTGATTGAACTCAGCTCCGACCTGAGGCTGCCACCCCTTCTAAATTTACTAAGTCAGGGCCCAATAGTTTACGAGGATTTGGCATTACTCAAACTGACTGTATGGAAATTGAATGCAAAGCCCTGAAAGACCTGGGCTATTCTGATGTAGTCCTCAAGACCCTCCTTTCCTCTAGACGGAGATCCACTCGCAGGATTTACCAGTCCACCTGGCGGACCTTTAGAGATTGGTGCAGGGCCAAAGCCATAGATCCAGGATCAGTGAGGATCCCCCAAATACTGGAATTTTTGCAGGCAGGCTTGGACAAGGAGTTAAAACCCCACACGCTGTCCAGACAAGTACCCGCCCTGAACGGTTTTCCTCGCAGCCAGGAGGTTTAAGGTGGCAGGGCATTCCCATGTCAGGTACTTCCTAACAGTGGCCAAGATACTATCCCCTCCGGTAGTCCGTAGATATCCCTCCTGGAATTTGAACCTGGTATCGGGGGGCCCCCTCTAATGCTCCCTTTGAGCCTATCAAAACATTTCTCATACTTTTTATTCCTCAAGGTGGCCTTTCTGGTGGCGGTCACCTCTGCTTGACGGATGTCAGAGCTGGGGGCCTTCTCAGTCGAACTTAACTTTTGCACCTTTCAGAAAGCGGCTGTGGTCCTGCGCCTAGATCAGGCATTTGTACCTAAGGTTAAAACTTTTTCCCACAGATCACAGGAACTAGTGCTACCCTAATTCTGCCCGAGACCCAGTTACTCTAAGGAGAAGTCCTGGTATTGTTTGGATGTTTGTAGAGCTCTTAATGTATACCTGAAGAGGACCTCCGATTTTCAACAATCCTCAGCTCTGTTCGTGAATATTAAGGCAGGTCAGAAGAGTCTGAAGGCCTCTAAAGCTGTGATCTCTAGGTGGGTCACTCAGTGCATCGTGGAAGTGTACAAGGCCTGGGGCAGGACTCCCCCAGGAAACATTTGGGCACATTCTGTGAGGGGAGCAGCAACCTCTGCCGCCTTCCAGTCCAGAGCCTCCTATGAGGAAGTATGCAAGGCGGCCACCTGGCGTCCATTCATACATTCATGAAACACTACAAAATTCACACCTATCAGTCCACTGTGGTGACATTTGGGAGAAGGGTACTGCAGACAGTGCTAGATTAACTCTGTTGTGCTCCCTCCCATTCTTGCTAGTCCTTCTACTGCTTTGGGACATCCCCAAAGTGAGAACTGGCCAGGGTCTGGGATACAATAGAGAATTGGGGTTCTTGCCTGGTGAAATCTCTTTCTATCCAAGACACCGGACAGTTCTCTGGCCCACCCGCTAGGCAACAGAGTGAGACAACACCTCTTCAAGAGGGCCTTGGGGACTGTATCAGAGTACAACTAAACAAAAACCTTTTATATTGGGTTTGTAGGTTTGAGGTATTTACCTCCACACTGAGAATCTCTTCTCCCTTTTCAATATTTCAGGTTGGGGTTCTGACTAGTTTGTGAGTTTGTTTCCTGCAGACAGTCCTTCATCTGTGGGACTTACTGGAGTGAGAGGATCATTCCCCTGCACATGCGCAGAAAAAAGAAGTTTCTGCCTCCTGCTGGTGAAATAGGGGAACAATCCCAAAGCGAGAACTGTCCGGTGTCTTGGATAGAAAGAATTCACAAGGTAAGAGCCCCAATTTTATATTCTCATTAGGAACCGGTGAGAATTTGAGGGGGCTAGGTGAGGGCCAGGGTTGCAGGCAGGGGGGCGGCATTGTGAGGGCCAGAGGCTAGCAGGGGACAAAGACAAGGTCCCTGGGCATCACTGGCTCCCGCCCGACCACCCCACCTAGGGTGGAAGAGAAAGTTTGGGCGGGGCCAAGGCTGGGAGGTTGGGGGCAGAGTGGGGGGTCAGGCAGGAGTTTAACTTACTGTCTGGAGGGCGGGGTCTTGACCCCGGCTGCTTCCCGGGTTTGTAGTTCCAAAGGAAAAAGAAAAAAACCCCAAGCATGTGCAGATCTGCTCAACCCTGGCTGCCCTTTCCAAAGATGGCACCTGCAGGGCTGAGCAGCTTTTCTGCACGTGCTCGGCCCTGCAGGTGCCATCTTTGGAAAGGGCAGCAAGAGCCGCTCAGGTATTTTTCCTTCTTCCTTTGAAACTACAAACATGGGAAGTGGCTGGTGCAGTGTGGAGCAGAGCAGTGGGGTCAAGACACCCCTGGACAGTAAGTAAACCCCTGCATGACCCCCGCCAGGCCCCCAAACCTGCACCCACACTTTCTCTTTGCCCCAGGCGGGGAGGCCGGGCAGGGGCCAGAGGTGCCCAGGGGGCTTGTCTTTGCCCCCTGGTTACCTCTGGCTCCCGTGCCAGCCTCCTCCCACCCACCCCCCGCAACCTTGGCCCCTCGAGTAATTTGCAAGAACTTGAAGGGGGGGGCGAGAACACCAGAGTTCTCACCCCCCTCTCAATTCTCACGAATTGTTCGCAAGAACATTTTCCCCCCTCACTTCACCCGTTGTTTGAAGTGAGGTGCCATCAGTATGCTAATGACACCCAGCTCTACCTCTTCTTTTCATCCAACCCTGGGTCCTCCAGTCTTGGTGCTTACCTAGTGCCTAGCTGCTGTTAGGGACTGGATGAGGGAGAGCTGATTGAAGTCCAATCCAGACAAGATTCTGGCCACTCAGGTTCACAGCCTTGATGTGTTTCTGGATTCCTTGCTGTGCCTGGAACATTTCATTTTCATTTCATATTTAATTTATATCCTGCACTCTCCCACCCGAAGGCGGCTCACAACATAAAGCAAATACATAAGGAACATATAGTGCACAATGCACCGAATAATTCCAAAAATCATCAATATACAAATACAATCCCCTTATAATTCAGTTAATACAATTCTAATAACCCCAACACAATAGCAGTAATACATCAATACGTCACCCCCCCCTCCCCATAATCCTCCCCAATAATACCAGCTTCCAACCACTACCCTCCACTATTTTCAACCCTCCACCTTGCTGCCACCAGGGGGAGGCTCTCTCTCCACTCTCCTGCTCTCACCAGGAGGGAGTGTACCTTCACAAGCTAGGTATATATATTCCCCCTCCCACCACACACTGATAACTCCAGTCCCGTGTGCTGGCCCCCGCCGAAGGGCACAGCCAAAGGACACGCCCCTTTGGCACGTGCCCTCGGCATGTGCCCCCGGCACAGCTGCCGGCACGGCCGTTGGTCGCTTCCAGAACTTGTAGGAGCGACCCGGAAGCTGGCTTCCCCAGTCCCCGCTCTCTTCCTAAAAGTGAAGGCGGTGGTAGCAAACTCCGGCTGCTGGGTAGACGTCCCTGAGCCCACTGACACCCGGGCTCACAGGGGGATGATAACAAACATTCCCTGCCAGACTCCAGGGGGGAGGAGGGGGCGATGGCAACTACCCCCAACAAACATGTCCACACAAAGGGGAGGCTGACAGTTTTTATTTCTCTCCACAGCCTTCACAGAGGGGCTCAAACACTACACACACACCCTCATACATGGTCTCAAGGGGGGGAGCTGATTATAATCAACCCCGCTGTCCGAGTCCAACCACTTTCCCGACATGTTCCCACGAGCTCCGTTACTACCAGCACCGGCACGGGTCCCACCAACTCTCATCTCTCCGCTGCCACTCCCGTCCTCTGGCCAAACTAGGACTGGGGCTGCTCCGCTTGATGTTTCTAGAACACAACTGGCACAGGACTACATGGAAGAGCACCAATTGATATGGGAAATCCAAGTGGGAGCAGAGCAAGAGTCACTAGCCTGGAGCCCTTCAGCACTTGGGCAGGAGGAAGCTGCTGTTGGACACTCTGCTTGCCGGCTCCTCCTCCGGGGCGCTTGGCTGTCTTTAGGAAGGACACATGGAAAGTGGGGTGGAATCGGAGCTGGGGAGGCAAGCATAGGCGATAGGTGACCTCATTGAGTTGGCGTTAGACCAGGTACAGACCAATGAACTTATCGTCCAATTTCGCAGAAGGGCGTCTGGACGGGTAATGACGTCGGTCTAACCAGACATAGTTACCCGGATGGAGGATCTGTATGGGTCGCCTATGCTTGTTGAAGTTTTCTTTATACCGCTGCCATGAGCGGGTAAGTGTCGTCTTAGCCATTGCTTGCACCCGTTGGATATAATGCACTAAACTGCCGGCTGCAGGGATGTGGATTGTGGGAGCTCCCGGGGTACCGACTTGGGGGTGGAATCCGTAGTTAACAAAAAAGGGGAATTCTCCAAGAGATGCATTAGGGGCGTTGTTATGGGCGAATTCAGCAATAGGCAACCATGTATACCAGTCATCTTGCAGGTAATTTATGTAGCAACGGAGATATTGTTTGAAATCCTGATTTACTCTCTCCACCTGGCCATTGGCTTGGGGATGATAGGCTGTCATGAGTTTGAGTTGGACACCGAGAGCGGTGAACAGTGCCTTCCAGAAGCGAGATATAAATTGGGAGCCTCGGTCGCTAATTAGTTCTAGTGGCCATCCATGAAGTTTGACAATGTGTTGAATGAAAAGAAGGGCCGTCCGATGGGCAGTTGGAAGTCCCTTGTATGCTAAATAATGGGCCACTTTTGTGAAGTGGTCCACTACCACACAGACTGTTGTGTAACCCCATGAGGGAGGTAAGTCAACGATGAAGTCAATGCCTACTCGTTGCCAGGGCCCCTGAGGAGGCTCGGCAAGTTGGAGAAGTCCTCTTGGGGCCTGTTGTGGGGTCTTGGTACGGGCACAGGTAGCACAGCTATGGACATACTGTTGGACATCCCTGGTGAGGGTTGGCCACCAGAAAAAACGTTGGATAAGTTTGCAAGTACGGTCTCGACCCAGGTGCCTGGCCAGAGGGGCGTCATGGTAGGCCCAGAGGATGTGGGAGTAGCATGAGGGGGATACTACTATGCAACCTTGTTTCCTTACCAGTCCTTGTTCCATACAGTAGGAGGCATCTTGGATGGGGAGCAATTCTTGTGCTGTGGCACGAACCAGGTCCTCTGGGGCTACATAGGTTGTGGCAAAAACCTTTGGTTCCAATAGGGGACCCTACCTTTTATTGCCTTCTCGTCCTTCTTCCTGGAAGCGGGAAAGGGCATCTGAGAGCACGTTAAGTTTACCAGGACGATAGCGAATTGTGAACGAGAAACGTGCAAAGAATAACGCCCAGCAGGCATGTCGAACATTGGCTATCTGTGTCATTTGTAGATAGGTGAGATTCTTGTGACCTGTCACTACAGTGACTGGGTGTTTAGCTCCTTCTAAATAATGCCACCGCGTCTCGAAGGCGGCCTTAATTGCTAGCAGCTCTCTGTCAAAGATGGTGTAGTTCTGTTCTGCAGGACTTAGTTGCCGGGAATAGTAGGCACATGGCAACATTTGGTCGCCCCTAAGCGCTTCTTGAGAGAGAATGGCTCCTAGGGCTCGATCGGAGGCATCTGCTTCCACCTGAAAGGGGCGTTGGAAGTCTGGATGCAACGAGAGGCACGGTCATGAATGCTTCCTTCAAGAGGCGGAAGCTCTGTTGTTGATCAGGACCCCACATAAAGTTTTGGCTTTTCTTCAAGAGACGGGTTAGTGGAGTAGTGAGCTCGGCATAGTTGGGGATACATTGACGATAATAATTTGTACTCCCAAGAAATCGCTGCAATGGTTTTACCCCCTGGGGTGGCGGCCATTTTCGGATGGCTTCCACCTTAGAAGGGTCCATCTATCCCTCTGGGGGTGATGACGAAAACAAAGAAAATTGACAGAGGCGAGGTGGAATGCACAATTCTCAAGCTCACAATACAACTTGTGATCCCGAAGTCGTGGGAGAACCATGCGTACATGTGTTACATGTTGCTGCCTAGTGGGAGAATAAATCAGTATATCATCAAGATACGCAATCACAAAAATGTCCAAGAGGTCACGAAGGATATCATTTATAAAATGCTGGAAGGTAGCAGTTGCATTGGCTAAGCCAAATGGCATTACTAAGTATTCAAAATGGCCATAACAGGTCCGGAAGGCAGTCTTCCACTCATCACCCTTCCGGACCCAGATCAAGTTGTACGCACCACGTAAATCCAATTTTGTGAAAATGGTTGCCCCTTGCAAACGATTGAAAAGTTCGGGAATTAAGGGTAGGGGATAGCGGTTCTTTATCGTTATATTGTTGAGGTCATGATAGTCAATGCAGGGGCACAGTCTGCTGTCCTTTTTCGGTACGAAGAAAATAGGTGCCCCGGCGGGGGAAAAGGAGTGTAGAATAAACCCATTTTGCAGGGCTTCCTGTAATTACTCTCAAAGCGTTTGTAGCTCGGGCGTTGAAAGGGCGTAAATTCACCCGAACGGGGGTTCGGCAAGTCAATGGGACAGTCGTATGGGCGGTGTGGAGGTAGAATGGCCGCGGAGCATTTATTGAAGACATCGGAGTACTCGAGATATTCGGGAGGTATGCTGGGTCGAGGCGGGGTTGCTGGTTCAAGGGCAGCAGCTGCGAGATGTTCTGAGGGCTGTGATATTCTACAATGCTGTTGACAATAGGTGGAAGGCAGCCTGAGCTGATTGCAGGTCCAGGATATTTGAGGGTCATGTTTCTGTAGCCAGGGAATCCCTAGTACCACCAAGAACAAGGAGGTGCACACAACATCAAAAGATACGAGTTCCTGGTGCGTCCCAATGGTACACCTTAAGGGAGTGGTCTGTCTAGTAATCGGCCCTGAGATTAAGGGGGAACCGTCGATCATATGTACGGGTTCCGTCTGGGCCTTCCTTTCAGTCGGAATTAAATAGGAGTGGGTTAGTCTTAGGTCTATGAAATCGCTTGATGCGCCAGAGTCGATAAGTGCCCAAGTGACAAAAGAGTAGTTGCGAGTAATCGTCACTGTCAGGGGTACTCGGAGGTGGGCACGGAGAGACGTGTAGGTGGAGGAGATTCGCTTTAGGTCCGAGATGGCCCCTGCCCGCCCTGGCCTTGAGCATTTCCCGTGTCTTGTCGCACTGGGGCTTAAGTATGGACATGCTTGTATGAAGTGGGAGGTATCCCCACAGTAGAAACAAGCCCGTGCCCTCCACCTTCGTTCTCATTCTTCCGAGGTTGAGGGGCCACAGACCTCCCCAAACTGCATGGGTTCGGGTTCCACTCCTTTGACAGGATCCGGAGCTGGCAGGGAGGCCAGGGAAGGGTGTGGTCCTGGGGCTCGGTAGTCGTGTCGTCGTTCTTGGTGGCGTTTGGACAACAGGTCATCTATCTGCAGGGTGAGGGCAGCGACTTTCTCCCAAGTTTCAGGTAAGGCAATAAAGGCTAGTTGGTCCTTAAGCTCCTCGCTCAATCCCCTCTGAAAGAAGACCTTTAGGGCATCGGCAGACCAGTGGAGTTCTAAGGCCAATTGTTGGAAGTGCGTTATATATTAAAGTACGCTTCCTCTCCCTTGTTTAAGAGACATAATTTGATTTTCTGCATCTCGCAACCTATAGGGGTGCTCAAACAAAAATGAAAACTCCTTGACAAAATCTGCATAGTTGGATAGTAAGGGGCTCTTCCCTTTCAGCAAGGTGGTAGCCCAATCCAGGGCAATTCCTTCTAGATTGCCGATGATAAAAGCTACCTTCAGCTTGTCGGTGGCATAGGTGGTGGGCTGCACTGAGAATGTGAGCTCACACAGCGAGAGGAATCCTTGGAACAGCCGCCTATCCCCACTAAATCTGTGGTCCTTTTGCTTCCCAAGGCGCCGTCGCTGTGGCTCCTTGGGGTTCCATGGGTTCTGGGGGTTCGGCTGCCACCACTGGTAGCGGGGCGGCAGGGCCTTCTACAGGGGCTCGGGCCAGTACCGCAGCGTCTAACTGGCCCTGTTTTGCTTTTACATCTCTTAGTTCCATGGCCAGAGACTGAATGGCCCTTGTCAATTCCTCCAGCTGTTGTGACACATCCATACTGAGGCCTCTCCACCTTAGGAAGTTTGTAGTCGGTGATACTGTCACTGGGAGGGAGCTTGGAAACAGAGGGGTAGACCCACACAAGTCCTCCCAAGCAGGAGGGGCGGCAGATGTTGACAGGGAGTGGGGAAACCTCTCGGTACATGAATGCACGCTGCGTGGAGAAGGAACGCCCGTCAGGATAGATGTGTGGACCAATACTCGATCAGAGTAGCGGCCTCTATCATCAGGGCGCCGAGTCACGTGCACCGGAGGAACCCCCACTCCCGTCCCTCAGTCTCACACACGGATTCAACCTAGGGGGAATAGGGGAAGAAATGGAGGGAGTGGATGCAGGAAGGTTCCAACTCCGAGGGTACGTGCAGAAAGAAGGGATCTGTCAAACAACTCACAGTGTGGGCGGGAGGACCCCAAAGGGGGGAGAAGGAGGCACCACCCACACACCCAGCTACTCACCCACTCTCTCAATCTCGTGGGAAAAACAAAGGGTCCACACTCACCACAATCACGCTCTGCAAGCACTCTGGTAGAATTCCTCCAAGCAGATCACCGGGGCTGTGTGTTTTATGTGTGAGCCCCGCCCCCCTGGCGTGCTCGCAGCCTCNGGGGGGGAGAGGGTGAAAGAAACACACGGCACAAGTTTCAAGCAATACTCTCTTGGAAGGGGGCCAGTCTTAGCACAGATCACTGGCGCTGTGTGTTTTATGTGTGAGCCCCGCCCCCCTGGCGTGCTCGCAGCCTCAGGGATCGCTGCTGTAGCGTTGGCCCTGCCCCCGTGCTGCGTGATGCAGCCGGGGGCAGCGTTGTGGTGTCAGGTGTTTGCGGGGTTGCCATGGCAACCCGAGGTCTCCTTGTTGCCCCGGGCGACGATGCTGCGGGGGGTGGGGTCTTGGCTCCGACTTCAGGGAGTCCTCGGCATTGCTGCTGTCGGAGGTAGGGGCGACGGTGCCCCTTATACAGCCTTAGTTTCCCCATCTCTAAATTGGGAATAAGAATGGCCTGCCTCACAGGGTTGTTGTGAGGGTGAATTAGTTAAGGATTGTAAAGTACTTTGAACACTGAAAGTGCTGTATAAATAACAATGTTTAGAGAAGCATCCTTCGCATAAAGTAAATCTTCCTGTTTCATGTATATTTTGCAACTGAGATATGCTATGCCTCATTGTCACTTTTGCACTCAAAACATAGTACAAGAGTGTTTAAATGATCAAATGATACTAAAACAATTATTTCTGTTGGTTTTATTAACAGTATGTTATAGATTTGATTACAAAATGGACAGCATAATTAGGTGATTTATTTCCCTCTGGGAGTTGCACAAACCAATCTAAGGGCAAATTCTGCAGCAGGAGGGGTGGGATAAAATGTTTTAAAATAAATAAATAAATTAAATAAATGTTCCTTGTTTTACAACATGACTGAAATTATGAGAAGCAAGAGTACATGCCCAAATAGACTGTAAAATGTAGAGAATTCTAAGGGAGAAAGGAAACATTGAGCTTTATGTTGCTACCATACCATCTTAATGAGTGGTTAAAAGAAACCACATCTCGATGGATGCCAATTCCAAATCTTTGGTGGCAGATGAAATTTTATTTATGTTTGAAGTTTAGTGACATTCTATTATATATGTCATTTAACACGTTCAATGTAACTGTGCTTCTATTAAGCAAAAATCTTCAGTTGATACATCAAGCTAAGGCATTTTGTAGTAAAGACAAAAATGTCTAAATATTTGACTATAGCAACAGTTTGGAAACTACAAGCCAAATTCATTACTCGTAGAAATACTGTATGCACTTATCAGCTAGCTTCTATACAATTGTGCCTGCTTACATGTACAGTGTAAGATGACAGTTTTGAAAGCAGAGGGCGGAGAGTCAGGAGATCCTGACTGCTTTCCCAGTTTTATGAACTTTGTGACTTTTGCATTTCAGTGCTTATATTTTCACATGGAGAGGTTACTTTCCTGTATGACAAGGTGGCTGTATGGCTTAATTCGTCTTGGTGAAAGTTCTTGGTGATCCTTGGATAAAAGGTGCTGCAGGAGGTATTTATTATTAATAATCATTTTTAAAATAAAAATGAATTGCTAATTATTGTAGTAGATATGGAAAATGTGTCTGCAAATGTACATAAAGTGCCTAATTTTTATTTTTCTCCACAGAACCTTTCTATTCATTTGTCATTTTCATTCCATTGTATTAGCATCATATAGTATTAACATACTTTTCATCAGTAGTTAGATTCTCAAAGCAGTATTTTATTCTAGCTAATACAGCAAGAGTTGAGCAATTTTGAACCATAACAATTATAAACACAAAAATGTTTAAGGTATTGAATTGAATGCAAAAAGTGTAAAAACCAAAGTCCTTATAAAATAGTCCCATGCACCCAAACTAATGAGGCCTGACTTCCTAAAGCAGGCACAATGTTCAATATAAGTCAGCTGGGTTTTTGTTTTATTTTTTGCTTCAACAGGGGTTGCATCTGCCCTCCAAGTATAATTAGCCAGCAGAATTCGAAGTTACTGGGGTGGGGTTGAGTCAGTGCTTAAAAGGGGTTCTCCTTTCCCAGGTGCACCTATTGTTAAGTTTGGGTCTCTACCGACCTTTGGGCCTTTTTTCCCTTTTACCAGTTTTATTGGAAATTTGTTTGTGGGATCAAAAATTGTTAAGGGGATCCAAACATACGCCTTCTTTATAAGAAGCCAGCCTAAAAACCAAGAACATATTTTCCACAAATGCTGTCACCCTGGATATTCAGCCAAGTCCTACTAAATAAATCTAATTAACAGTCAGAAATGGATCTGTATTTTTTTTAAAATGTCATGTATTACCATCTGTTGTCTTCTTTAATCTTAGAAGGGAATTGTATGGGCAATTCACATATACAAGATTTGGTGCATTACAGAACTCAAAACCCAATTCGCAGCTGCTTGCATGTTTGTTTGCTTCTCCCTTGTCTTTCCTTTGTCCCCTCTCCTTGTCGCCCCCTCCTTGTCTTTTTAGATTGTAAGCCATAGGCAGGGACCACATCTTTATCTTTGTTCTGTAAAGCACCAGGTACACGGCTGGTGCTATACAAATGTTAATAAAATAATAATAATAATAATAATAATAATAATTAACATGGAAAAGACTTCTCAGGAAAGATGAAATATACTAATGCATTCTAAAAGAGTTGCACAGTAATATTTTCCATTAGTTTTGGGGGGTTACTTTTTTCCTTAAAAGACTGGCTGTGGGCTACTCTTGACATTACCATTGGATAAACTGGTCTTGGTATTTGTATTTAGTCTAACAAGCTGTGTCACATTTGTATTTCAGGTTGGATTAGAATAGGGGTGGTCAAGCTGAGGCAGGAACTGCATGTGGCTTCTGGGCAGTTCAAGCATGGCTCTTGTCCAGGGCTGGTTCTGGGCCCCACAGCTGCCTTAGTGGTGCTTGTGTCTTCTTGCTTCATTGCACCCAAGTCTCAGCAGCTGAATTGCAGTTGCTCCTCAGAACTGGAGTACAAAACTCTGGCTCTGCCAGCCAGTCATGAAGCAGGAGCCATTTCCATGTGCGTGCGTGCATGTGTAGATGTCCTGTAGCATTGACCATCTAAAGATTTGTTACACAGCTCTTGGGGTTGGTTGGGAACTTCAACCATCCTTGATGAAAATGTGGACAATGCACAGCCAAGAACTGGACGACGACACAATTTATCTACAGGCTGTTCTGTTCTTTCCATCCCACATCAATTAGTTTCGTTTAAGCAAACCACCAAACCATTATGAAAACGAAAGGAAAAGTTAGGTATTTTATGTGATAAAAGAACCATCGATCCATTCAATATCATATTTTTGAGAATAAACAAAGCTCAAACACAGATATATTTCTAAGTTATTCATACTTTGCTATGAGTATTTGAAAGAAGGCTAACAAGCGAGTCAGACTCAAATGAAAATGTATTTCACCTTTATACATGCTATACATGTCATGCAAATGAAGAGTCTACAAGTTATACAATGACACCAGAATAAATAACATCTCAGGTGACTTCTGTTGAACATTATATCACAGCCAAATAAACATGGATAGTTTTTTTAAATCTTTTTTTTATTATTATATTATGTAGGAAACAATTGTAGGACTAATTTGGAAGACACAGTACCATTGCTACAGCTTACTGCACAGTCCACCAGAAAGGTATTTTTGCTGAAATACACCAACATAAATAAAACTATTTTAGGCATTTTTAAAATATACTCGCACATAGTTTCATTGGCTACTTCAATTTTTAAACAGTTGCTGGCTTTAAGAGCACAAGAGCAGGGTTCTACTGAAATCAAGCTACACTTTAATCTTCCCAACATATTGTACAAAAGTTTCCACTTTAGTTAGTCCCCAAAAGAAATATAGTAGTCTGGCTTTTAAAGAACTGGACAAAAAAAGATCTTTTAAGCAGCACAGAACATAGCATAAAAGTTAACATTTACCAAAGGAACTGAAATTAGCCAAAATACATTGTATGGCACATAATGTCTGTACATTATACATTCGATATGAACTTTCCCACATAAGATATTTGCTGAGTATAAAGGAGGCTAGTAGTGTTATGTAGGCAAGAATACAGCATGAGTGCAATTTTCAGCATCTCGCAGTCCTGTATTTCCTGCTGCAGCATCTCTGTCTTGTTTTGCTGTTGATTACATTTTTGCTGAGTAATAATCATCCACATGAATGAAAACCTGCTGGTATTAACAACTGATCTGTATCAGGGAAGTTAACATATTATTTACCTGATCTCCATGTCACCGCTGCTTAGAACTACTGTAGCAATATAATACATTCTATTACAGGAATGTAATTGGTGCTATGCCTATATCAGTGGTTCCCAAGCTATGTGCCCTTCTGGTCTCAGTTTGAGACTTGCATGTAAACCTATAACCCTGGGCAGCCACAAAGTCTTGAAAAGTATATGAAGTATCAACTGGAATCATGACCCCATTCAGAGAGAGTATGGCCCCACCTGCAGTCACGACGCATAGTTTGGGAACCTCTGACCTACATTGTCTACAGGTATTTAAATCACGGACATTTTAAGACCTACAACATCAAGACCTTCTAAACCATCTACCCTGTCATTAGTAACAAAATTAAAAAAACCCACCCACCCCAAAAGAAAAGGATAGTCATTTATGTCTCATTTTCGTTTGAGGATAACCCTAACTCTCTGCAGCCAATATAAGACCCACTTAATTCCAGCAGCTGCATATTTTAATCTTTAAAACATCTCCTCAGTTAGTTTTCCAATTAACCAGCAAAAAATGCCATTTAAAAAAAAAGAGAGAGAGAGATAGGCTTATAGCAAAAGTAGAGTACATCATTTCATTTCAATGCACTATGGGTAAACTTTATGGTATATACAAAAAATAAGAAAACCCAAACATTTAAAGAGAGTCATATGATAAACTTAAGGAAGAATGGTTTTAAAATATAACGCACAGGGTCACAGTGGAGTCATCTAATGAGATGTACATTTTAAAAGAAATAGGTGCTTACTTAGCAGCTGGAGATTAAAAGCACAATGAATCTTCCCTCAAAGCAATCAAGGCTACAGATACCTGGCTTCTGCCAAGAAGGGTTAGTAGTTATATTCAATATAATGCATATGGGAGACAAAGTTATATTCAGTTGTGATTATTTGAAATCCAGTGTTGAAGGACTGCAGAAGCTTTTTAAGATGACACGCTCATGTTTTACTGGCAGCAGCATCACAGGGGTGGATATCCTCCACACGTTACTACTATAATAAAAAAAAGGAAACACAGTCAGCTTATGAGTTAAATAACTCAAATAAAAATAAACAAAAAAGCTTACAATTCAGATTTGTTCCTGTTCTTGTTATTCTACTTTAAGACTATAATTTTCTATACTATATTTGTTCTAAATTTAGCTTGCAGGCCCTGTCATAGGAACCCCACACTCAGCCCATTCTTACTACTCTTAATGACCCAGCCCACCTTTCCAGTAGCCAGAAAAAATCCTTCCTCCTGCCATAGTGCTTCCATTTTTTTCTTTAGTATGCTAGGTACTTTATAGCAAATAAAGGCAGCTCCTGCCCCCCAAAGCATATAGTCTATCTAGTTACAATTCATCACAATATTTTACCTTCATATTACAGAGTAGTCTGCTTGTCAACAGATGGTGTTGAGGGTGGTTTCCTGTCCAGGACTGTTAAATCCATTAATCAAGTTTCTATTACAATCATCTATGCTAATGTTTTCACTAGATATCTTAGAGTAAGTGGCCTGGCCTGTGAAATCCAGGAGATCTTCAAGAGCCTTGCCATTATTTGTTCCATCTTGGTCCAAAGAAACACCAGGCATGATTTCATTCATGGGTGAAAATTCTGGGATAGAAATAAGTTCTTCTTTTGAAACAGGACTTTACAAAAAATAGGAAAAAGCAGAATAAAAGACTTGTGAGCACTCAATTACTCAGCATATAACACACACAAATTAATTTAGCATTCTTCTGTTAGTGTGCTTCAGGTGGAAGCTCAGGAGGAGGAAGTATGGGGGGGGAGGGTGTCTAGAAAAAAAACTCCTTGAACGGACTAATTCAATTTAGTCTCCTTTAACTTGATTTAATTTGCAGGACAAAGGCGGTGTTGTTTTTAGTGATTGGAGGCTCTTTCTGTGGAACTTAAGGAAGAGGTGGGGACAGGAAATATGCCATCAGGGCAAACTCATCTGAGGAGTGTCTCCTTGCTGAAAAAGAAAGGAAGCTGAGAACACTATCCTCAGAAACAGTATTTAATACTGGGTGTCTCTTTTGTACCATTGTTCTTCCCTGTGCCAAACCTTGTATAAACCTTCTTGCAAATCATCTGCAGGAGGTCTGCCTCTCTTATTTTAAACTGCACGTGAGTGTCTTCAGAGGTGTGAGCTCAAAGCACATTCATGGGTCATCTTATGGAAAGGAGATACTGTCAGGTGGAAGCAATGAGAATCTTAGGGGAGAATGGCTGATCCTGGATTGTTCCATGTGTGATTGCTGAGCAGAGATCTGCTGTTGGTTGGCTACCAAGCATAAATATCCTTTTATCCTGCATGTAGAGTGATGGACAGCCTTTGCTTCCAGTTTTATGCTTGTGTGGCTTTTTGGGGAGATGATGGGTGGTGGCAGGGCATGAAATTTGCAGGCACCTCTGAGCCATTGACACCCAGAATACTGAAGCTGGCGACTGGTTCAGGGGTGTAGTGGGGCAAGAACAGGTTAATATCAGGAGTTCGATCTGAAATTTCATGCCCTGGGTGGAGCTGTCTTTTATGCAGATCTCATGCTAGTAGGCCCAAAAGGCAAGTTGTCTTTACACTCCTAGTTTTCATGTATGATAGCGAGCTAGTGAGATGGCAGAAGCTCAACCGAAGATAGCACAAGTAGTGATGGTTGGCTAGTGGTGTGGAATGGGAAAGGAAATTTGGGCTCAACTAAGAGGATTCTTGCCCTTGTTCATGAATGAATGTGTGTGTCATTAATCTGATCCATGGTTACAAATGGAACGGACAAAGAACATGCAACTTATGGAATAGCAGATCCCTCCAGAGTGCAAGTTCCAGCTTCAAAACTCAGAGTTTAGTTTTCAAATGATTTCAGTTTTATCACTGGCTTCTGGAACAGGAGGTAGGGTATCTGTGGGCTAGGGCAGATTCAGCATCCCATTTAGCTATATCATTTTGCCCAAAGTTATGCCATTATGTACAAACAGCTCTCCTACCTTGAGGCCATCTTACAGAAAAGCTAACATGTCAACTTACTGACAATGGGCATAATTCTGAGTGTGTTATGATCTCATTCTCATCACAAATGATGATGCATGTAGTTTCTAAAGACTGGATTATACTTTACTGGTGAATGAACAATATAGTTAAGGTTATGAACAAACCTTCCTATATTGTAATGACAAGCATTATGTCATATAACCATTATTAATAAAACAATGGAAATTATTTTTAGTTTATTTTAGTTTCTATGCAAGGAGAGTAAGAGCATTTTGAAAACCAATTTTAAAAAAAGATATTTCTTGTTAGTATTTTATACTAAACTTAAAATACATAATAGATGTAAATCTTTAGTTTTTCCAACAACATATTGAGACAAAAGTACCCTTACATAAACTCTGCTAAAGTAATGTGAGTAACATGAGGGCTAGTTTGGCCCATTGATCTATATCTTAATGCAAGAATAGGCATAAGACTTTAAACCTACCTTAATTTAAAACTTTATAGGGACATTAAAATGAAATCCCTTTGCTACTTAGGCAGTGAACTGCCCATAGAAGCCTTCCATTTCAGGATAACACTAGGCAAATATTTGTTTTTGCACAGCAGTTTCAAGAAATCAAGATTAAAGTACCTGATTGTTAAAATTCTATTCTGCACCATTATTTATAGGAAATCAATTATATGCCAAGATTATACATAGAGTGCAGTTGCCATGTTGTTCCCAAATGTAAGAAATGGAGACCAAGGTAGTTCATTGAATCTACACTGAATTGAAACAACTGTGGGTGTTAATTTTCCCCAGAACAATCACTTCATTTCTGACCTCTCTGTCTTTTTCATGAAAGGGAACCTATACAACTCCCTGAAACAATGGGTCTAGGAACTAAAATCTTTTCTATTGGACACCAAAACAATGGACTAAATCATGGGTGGGGCAAACTTGAAAATTAGTACAAGCTTCCAGAGCCACGTAGAAGTTGGGGGCTGAGGTGCTTAAGGGATCCACTCAGAAAGAGGGTCCAGAGCATGGATCTATTAGGGATGGGCGAACAGAACCAAGTTCGGAAATTCTGTTCTGTTCGAAAATCGAGTTCGGTTTGGAAGTTTGGTTCGGTCGATCGAACTATTTGAGTTCAGTCCGAACTCCGAACAGAGTTCAGAAATTCAAATCCCATTGAACTAAATGGAATATTATCTTATAGGGATGGGCGAACAGAACTGAGTTCGGAAATTCTGTTCAGTTCGGTTCAAAAATTGAGTTTGGTTCGGAAGTTTGGTTCGGTCGACCGAACTGGTCGAGTTCGGTCCGAACTCCGAACCGCGTTCGCCCATCCCTAGGATCTATGCCATAGATGCATCCCTATCCTCGTGTGCATGCACTCCCTTATCCTGAGCTACGTTTATCAGCATTGGAGGTAGGAACTGTACCCAGAAGCTGGATCCAGGAACTACAAAGGGACCACATAACAACTAGTGTCATTTGGCCCCCGGACCCGAGAATCCTGGACTAAATAAAGATTTGAGCTTCGTAAGAAATGTGTAACACAGAGCCTGCTAATTACACCTATACCTGCTGTGTTCTCTATATTGTATTTAAGTGTTCTGAAATGCTAACTATCTTTCCTCCTACAGCATCTTTTCCTATAGCCACCTCCCTACTGTTTGCTATAACGTATCTATCTTAGCCTGCATTTTTTTTTTTTTTTTATCCTTTCATTACTGGTTTCCCCTCATTGTATTTAAATATTTGACATTTTCCTTACCGATCCCTCCCAAGCTATTGATTTCATATGTTATAGAGCCACGAGAACACTGTACCATTATAATTATGAACATTCTAATTATTATAAAATAGAAATGGTATGTTTTAATGGTGAGAAACTTGGTAGGAAGGGTCACTTGGGTTAGATGTGGAAGGTGTCCAAATTTCTAAAAAAATCTGTTCAAAGATGACAGTTATAACAGTTTGAATTTTGGAGGCAAAAGCAGAAATCTCGACTTTTGTGTGCATGCGTAGCTATAGTAAGGAGTGGTATTAAGAAAGTATAGTGTTCTGGAGTTCAAATTGGAACCATTCTGGTTTTTGTGAAGAGATTTTTAATTTTGGAGTTGTAAAGTGTGGATGTTGCAAAGTACCCCTGCATAGTAGGGTGTGAGAGAGAAAAAACTCACATGCATATAAACTACATACATATAAACAGGCCTTCTGTTGGACCAGTCCTGCATTTGCTTAGTCCACAGTTTAGTCTTTTTACATGCCTAAAGAATGTGCCCCAACCCATCTGCGTGCATATTCTCACTAACAGTTAATCCAGTAAAAGATTTCAACTGAACTACTTTGTCTCCATTGCCAAGATTTTACAGTTCTAGTGCAAAACATAAATGGAAAGATATTCAGATAATAACCATTTATTTCACAGCAACGTCTGAGCTCTGAGCATAATCCAAATTGACTGGGTGTATTTGTGTGTACTTTGCAAACAAGAACTGTGGGAGGGTATAATTATTTTTTCACAACACAAACAAGTGTTTTAAGGGCTTACCGTTTTATCTGAAAAGCTTCTTGACGGCAAACTACATCTTAACTAGAGCAACCAATACAGCTTATGTAGGTGGCAACATGTGGTGACAACAGATGCGACAAGGGCACACTACGGCCTGCCTGGGTCAGAGACTCACCGGTGCTTCCGTTTGCAGGCCTCCTGTTTCCCTGGCCCGGGTAGGTGGCTGGCCCAGATGTGGTCTCCTGGATGATTTTCAGGCCCAAAGCCCAGGCTACGGGCAGCTATGGTGGGGGTGGGGTGGGGCTGTCAAGGGATGGGGCTGCACGTTCTATTCCCCCAATGGGCATGCCAACCAGCCCAGTTGGGCACATGTCCATCCAGTGTCCCGACCTAGCTGGTGCGCTGGCTGCATGTTTGTTTTTAACCCATGGGGACAGGCAAACAAAATGGGAGAAATGCAGATGTTTCAGTTTGTTTTAATGGTTGTTTAAGTTAGATAATCTTGTGATTCATTTGGCAGGAGACACGTTAGGGGTGTTGCTTGTATACCGTGCACCTACCTGTACAGTTTCATCCCTACACGTTCTTACGGAGACGGTGTTGGGTGTGGTGTTGCAGTCCTTGGAGACATTAGTCTTGGGTGACTTCAAAATTAATGCTGACACCATGCTCGGAGGAGCAGAGCGTGAGTTCATGGCCACCATGGACCTGTCCCAAACGGTCAGCAGCCTGACACATGATGGAGGACAGACCCTCGATCTGATTTTCCGCACTGGCCTTGAGGTGGGGGATCTGTTAGTGGGGGAGGTGTCAGCGGTCTTCATGTCATGGATGGATCATTACCTCGTACAGGCCTGTCTCCTGGCACGTCTGCCCATGGAGGGGTGTGGAACCAGTTCGGTTGGTCCGGCCCTGGAGACTGATGGATCCAGTTACCTGCTGATCTCTCCAACCAGATGCTCAATGGCCTTGTCGAGCTTTGGAATACCTTGCTGACTGGGGCCATCAATCAGATGGCTCCCAAGCGTCTGCTCCCTCAGCTTCGACATCGCAGAGCTGATTGATTTACTGAGGCGCTGCAGTTGTTGAAGCGTGAAGGGCGGCGGCTGGAGCGATGGTGGCAACCGTCTTGTGCTGAAGCTGATGGATTGCATCATAGAGCTAGTTTACGAGCCTATGAGGTAGCTGTGCGGGCAGCAAAGGAGGATTTCTTTTCTGCCCTTATTCTGTCAGCTAAATCTCATCCAGTGGAGCTTTTCCGGGTGGTGAGGGGGCTGGTCGGTCCGGCCTCCCTCCGCCTGGACCTGGAATCTTCCAGTGACTGCTGTGAGACATTTGTTGATTATTTTGCTGATAAAATCGCTCAGATTCACCACAACTTCGACGCCATGCTTATTACAATGGGGAAGCCTCGCCTTGTCCAATTTCTTGGGATCAATTTCAGTAGATTTCGCTTGCTGGTGCTCCGTTCTCTGCACTGGCTGCCTATAGTCTTCCAGGCCTGATTCAAGGTGATGGTTCTTACCTATAAAGCCCTACATGGCTTGGGCCCTACCTATCTGCGGGACCACCTCACTCCCCATGTGTTGACCAGCCCCTGCACTCATCTGGGAGTGCCCTTCTCAAGGTCCCCCGAGTATTTAGGGGGGGCTACTATGGAGAGGGTGTTCTCAGTGGCCACTCTACGGCTGTGGAATTCTCTCCTGGTGGAGGCCCGGGTGGTCCCGGATCTTCCTTCGTTTCAGCGCCAACGTAGGACCTAGCTTTTCCGCCAGGCCTTGGGTGAGGATGGTCATTTATATATGATATTTTAATTATGGGGGAGGTGATGCTCCCCTTTTACTTGTTTTATTGTTTTTGTTGTCTGCAGGGCCCCATGTGAATATTATATATGTTTTTATTCTTGTAAGCCGCCCTGGGCTGCCTATGGCAGGAGGGGCGGGGTACTAAATTTGATAGATAAATAAATAAATAAATTATATGGTGTGTACCTCACATCCATAGACTGAACCTCATCTGTTGAATCATCCATGCTGTTGCATTTCCCATCAATACCATCTAGTTGAATAAGTCCCATAAATGGCTTAAGTCCATTAGCAAATCCATCTCGAGACAGTGTTTCAGACACCGCACATCCTAAGCCTTTATTTTCCTGGATGCTTGTCAAACCATTGATTTCTATAAAAGAACCTCATTAGGAAACATAACAGTAGCAATTTGTTTTTAAAATCCAGAAAGCTTTGAGTCACAGAAATCAGAAATGGAAATGACTCCTGCTATTTTGCCAGTCTCCTGGTTATTACAGAATTATGTTCTACAATGTATTGTTTAAAAAATAGGTAGATAATACACTATACTGTAATACACACTACAATACAGCATGCATTAAGAGATTGGGTTTGGGGAAGATGAGAGAGATTAGGGAAGAGTCAATCAATGTTTTGCAATTTTTTAATTTACTCTTCTTTAACACACATTGGGTTTTTATCAAATTAAATACAAGGTAATGTGGAGTTTCAAAATGACTATATAACTGCTAATTGTCTGACAAGCCTGCTTGGGAGAGGGGGAGAACATTTCTTAATAGACTCGACAAATTTGCAATGTAGACAATAAACAGAAAAACTGAAGCAAGCATAATTCATTTGTATATAAGTAATATCTGAGAATATCCTGTGAAATAGGCTATTGCTTTCGGTACCTGTCTCCCAATTCTACATAAATTATAGATCAAAATGGATGGGTTTAACATGCTTACACGAATGTTAGTTCTCTTTCTGAATGCACATAAAACACCCTTGCCAATATACTACTGTGAAATTATGATTTTTCTTCAGGGAATCAGTACAGAAAATTGGTTTAAATAAACCTGAGTGACTTTTACCTGTTTGATTAAGAACAAGGGGTTTGGGTTGTTTTTCCACATTCAGAGTTGATGGTACCTCTAGTTTTGGCTCTTCTTTCTGTAACAAACACCACATAAGCAGCATTATATGAAAAACTGTAACACTGTTCTTAAAAAAATGTTTTTCTCAATTACACTCTCACATGAAAGTGAAATACTATGGGAAAAAGGACTGTGTCTCTGTGCTGCATCTATCATAGGTAGTGGTAGCAGTATTTCGTATCCTGTCACAGTAACTAAACTGACCTTCTGAAGGTATTTTGAGTTCCCCTTTGTGGATCAGAGGAATGAGGTGTACCTCAGTGTCATCAACAGTGGTAAGAAATATCCTTGTGAGTTGGGAAAGAGGCGTTTGTGTAGGAAAGTGTCTGCTAGTTAATGGAGATGGAAGGATTTTACACTCAGTGTTGGAAACATGGATTTGTTTTTCACTTTTTTGTTAATTTCATTACAAAAATTACTGTAAAAGTAACTAGTCCCTTAAACTAAATCAGAGCTGTCCAACTGGTAGCGTGTGGTAGGTTCCATCAGCCCGTGGCCTTAGATCCAATTTGATTTAATATCAATATTTTCTGAATTTCCAGAATGATGTCATGTAATAACTGCTCCAAATTCTGTATGTTTAACTCACACAGCTCATGTTTATAAGTTCAAATAGGGTAGGACTACTACTGCACACAAGGAGAGATTTTTGTGCAATCCAGTCTTCCAGTGAATGGCCATGAGGCAATACTGCCCGCTGTTGTCAAGAGGTTGGTTTCCAAGCTTTTACCTAGAATGGTAAAAGCATGATGTGGGATATCAAACTTGCCTCCTCGCTGAGAATGCCACCTTTCAGAGGGACAGATGAGAAAAGATACTGGTAGTTTCTTTGATCTACATATTGGAAGATGTTTACTGCATAGGCCCAGGGTACAATGATGTGATCACTTAGCACTACATCAGGTAATGGTTCTGCCTATGTATGTGCAGCTCCTACGGTAACTGCACTGAGCAGTGACCTCACAACAAAGAATTACTATGGGCCCTTTTTATATGGGCAGCACCCATGCATGAACACCGAGGAATCTGGGTATTCCTGTGTGGCCGCCACCCGTGGACACGCGTGGTGGGTAGGTACACGTCCACAGAACACCCACCTCCACCCATCACCCACGCATGGAGCAACCAGCAAAAATGGTGGTTGCTCCGTGCGTGGGTGGTGGGTGGAGGTGGGTGTAGATCGGTGTGTGCCCATCTGCACCCAACCTCGCCCACGTAAAAAGGATCAGACTGTCTCTGGACAAAGTATTAGTCACATGCAGAACCATTATATCCTAAAAAAAGAAAGACATTCTGTTCCATACCTTCACCTCTGGTGTCTCGCTCTTCCTTGTTCTTTTCATTATTTCATCTATTCTCTAGAAGAAAATAAAACAGCCACATCCTATTTGAAGCAACAAAACTAACAATTGAAATTAAAATAATACATGCAGGAGGGTGTGGGTGTCTTTTTACAACAGTTTGCCAGAAACCCTTAAAGGTAAAAAAAATATCTGCAAATCTGAGAACATCTATCATATCCAGCCTTCCTCCTATGGGTACAACTAGAGGGATTGAGGGCACATGCTCTCCTTCTCAGTCACACCCCTCCAACTGAAGCAAATCTTCGGGGTGGATTCACCATTGGAACTCACCACACCAATCAAGGTCTGACAGAATGCAGACTGAACAAGACTGAGTTCCCATTCTGCCGGAGATCCAGATTGGCTTCCCTTTCCCTAACATCAATCTATTTTGTGCATACACACTAAAAAACACTTTTTTGTGCGTGTGCGCTAAACAAAATACTTTTTTGCACAGACCACCCCCTTCCCACAAATACTTTTTAGTGTGCATGCACAAAATGGTGCAATACTCGGGGAGTGGGGGGAAGCAGTTGGAATGAACTCCAGAGATCCAGCAGGTCCAAAAATCCATACCAGATCTCTGCAGCCTATTCTGAAAATGCAGATTAACTCAGCAAAGATAGAAAAGCTATCTGTTTTGGTCCTACCTCCAATCCAAGATCACAGCTTCTCTGTTCCTTCTCCTCTGCCTTTCCCCACCACTCCTCAAGCTGCTACTTACATCCCAGAAGGGGTGGTGTGCTCCATGGGGGATAGGATAAGGCACAAACTGGAGACAGCTCAGGAACTTGCAACTCTGCCTACTCAACTGGCAGCTAATTGTTTCTGAAATTTTAGAGGAGGTTCCTGTATTCATGCCCTTAACAATGGTACCAATTCTTTCTCATTGGAAGTGAAAGATACCATACCTTCTTTCTTTCCAGTCTTTCTTGTTCAATCTGCTGCATAATCTGTTCCCTTTCCAGACGTAGGTGTTCGGCTGCCTCTCGGGCCTTTGTTTCTGCTTCCTCTTTCTAATTACAAGATGTGAAAACCAAAAGTAGACATGTTATTTGTTATGGGCAAAACACCAGCCTCCATGACGTTTTGGGCTGGCTGGAAGCAACCATGATGCATAAAGACGGTGAAAACAAATGAGAGTCCACATTAGTCCACATCATGTGGGGGTGAATCTGTCCATTTATCAGGTGTTGGCCCTCCACCGGACATGGGGCCAACACCCACCAAATCCACAGCCCTTACTCACAGCATGGTCTCGAAGAATGTGGAGCCCACCATGCAGGCAAATCCCAGCTAATGCGGGCTAATGCTTGCCCACATCTCTGTGTCCTGTCAATTAGGTTGCATGCAGTACATCCAGTACCACAGAGTGTGGGTGGAAATCCTAGATCATCAGATAAGAAACCACTTCCTGTTCCTCTCTCAGCACTCACACTCATTTGCACTGCCAGTGGGGGCTGTCCATAAGCACATGAAAGATATGCTGAGGGGCTACCTATATATTAAGTTGGATATGCAAAACGTGGGAGGGCCGGTTGCACAGACTGAACCTGAACTGCAGTGGGTTAATGTCTCATTTGAATTCACCCACGGAGTTGGCAGGTTGACTAATGTATGCATTGAAGAGTTCTAGATTAAATTTAATCTTTATCTACATTTCCTATTATCCTTTGATCCAGCAAGTGAGACACATCATAAAAAAATCAGGTATTGTTCAGTAGCTTTTCTAGTCTGACTTGGTGGCTGTGCAGTTAAGATACTAATAGGCTGGTAGGTTGTGTTCCCCAGCTTCTCCAAGCATCAGATAGCATGAGCCAGGCCCCTGTCCCAGTTCCCTTCATACAGGGCCTGTTTAATAGCCCAAATTAGCATGTTCTGTCATCAAGTAAACAAGCAGAATAAATTCCAAAGACAGACAGGATGCCTGGACTAGACTGCGCTCTCTAGCTGCTCTTCAGCTAAGGAAGGCAGGCAGGCAGCTCTAACTTCCCCTTAGGGAGCCTCCTCTGTTCTTACGTAGCACCAGGGCTCAATTTGTGTGTGGGGAGGAGGGGCTTGCCAGGGCTCAATTCCGGCAATTAAATTCAAAGGGGGGCTGAGCCCCAAGAAATATTCCCACTAGGAGTGTGAACCCAGTGAAATGTGAAAGCCAAGGAAAAGTCAACATTGGCCATTTTAGGATTAGAAACAAAAGTCAGAAAAAATCTGGACTGTGTATTTAGCTTTCATTAATGACTTCTGTGCCCCACCCCCTGTGTTGGTCACCATACAGATTCAACCACAAGAACCCCTGTGTTATATTCACCTATAGAAAGGCAGGTTAGTCCAATGGTTGGGTTACTAGATGGAGACTAGGGTTTATTTTCTGGTTCTGTTCAGCACGGGGGCAGGGGGCGTGGCTTCTGAGGCGGGTTTGGGCCCCGGCCATTCATTTTTTATAAATTAAGCACTGTGTAGCACCTGCTATGCTCTAACCAGTCTAAGCTGTGGCAGCTGTCTTAGAATTAACCCTGGGTGAACTTCCCAGGAGGACGTTCTCTAGTAGGGCACTTAAATGCATGTCAGCTGAAAATTGTAAGTTCAAGCCCCCTTGCTCTCCCCCAAGGGACAGCTGTCAGACCAGAAAAGCTACCCTGATGATTTTTCAGGCAGTCTCTTACTTCTTGTATTAAAAGGTAATAGGAAATGTAAATGTAATGAAGATTAAATTTAATGCATACACAGATGAGAATGGATTCTTGGTCTACCAGGTTATGAAAAGTCAATGGCACTCACAAGAGCCAACGGTCCATCTATCCTGTCTCTAAAAGTGGTCAGCACTCAGTGCCCCAGAAAAAGTGCACAGACAGGTCAGATATGAAGTGTCCATTCCCTGTTGTTCACTCCCAGCAGTCAAATGTTTCAGCCCGTGACCATCTTGGCTAATGGATATTTAGAGACCTATTCCCTGCAAACTTTTTATACCTTTATTTGAGCCTAGACACACTACTGTGCTTCACAACATACCATGGTAACGGGCTCCCTGAGTTAATTATGTGTTGTGTGAAAAGACATTTCTTTTGTTTGTTTTAAGCCTGCTGCCAGTTACATTTAATCACATGCCCCCTTGCTCTAGTATTCCCAGTATGAGTAAACAGCAGGTCCCTACTTAATCCTCTGCACCACTGACAAATCAATGAGCCAAAGTGGCTACACCTTTGGGCATGATGACAAACTTGGACTTTTGACTTTGAGGTTTTAGGTTTGTTTTTTAAAAACATTATTACTAAGAAAGATAGGGCTGTGCTTTGAGAGAAGCCAAGCACTCACCATGCCTAATGACTTCAACCAGAGTTGTGAGTGCTCACCACCTCTACCAACAGGTCCATTGCGTTTTGGCACAAGGAGGCTCGTGTGTTGTACCTGTTTCTCAAGCATGGCCTGGAGTTCTTTTTCTTGCTTTTTCTTCAGCATTCGTTCCTCCTCAGCTCTTCTTCTGGCTTCCTCTTCTGCTTTTCTCCTTGCTTCCTCCTCTTCACGCCTTCTTTCCTCATCTCTCTTACGAGCTTCTTCCTCCAGTTGAATTCTCTCCTCTTCTGCCTTCCTTTTTTGTTCCTCTCTCTCTAACCTTCAAAATCATAGCAACGCTTTTAAGCAGACTACAAACGGTTTAATATGAAGCCCCAAACTGCAGAGAATGCATGTACTATAGTATTACTATTTTGGCTCCAAGTCGCATTTGCATCCACAAATATCTCTATGAAATGAGCAATTTAAAATGCCATTATGAAGGCACTAGTTGCGACTCTATTGTAAGTTTTCAATAAAGCTTCCATTCTACATCTTATTTTCACCCCATTCAACATTTATTTGGATATATTTAGCCGTGGGTAAAGAAGAAACCAAAATGAAGATATTTGTTCTTTCCAACGACTTTTGGCAACAGACTACTGAGAAAATGAAACAATTGTCAGATGAATGGCAAAAGTGTCGGCTAAGGTTAAAAACTCGCTAAGAGACAAAACAAAACAAACAAAAAAACCCACTAGAACTAAATGGTCAATTTTCATGATTGCAAAAAGTTATTAGATGGGTGTCTCTAGGTTCTGTATTAGGCCCAAAGCTGCTCAATCTATTTATTTATAATTTAGAAATGAAGCAGCCAAATTTGCTGATGAAAAGTACATAATCATGAGATGAGATGCAAAGTACTGGTATGGGTACTAGGAACCAAAGGAGGAGCACAGGGATGCCATACTCTTTGCTGTGGTAGGAAACTTGGAGCTAACAAGTAATCTCTGATCATAATTATTTGCACTTCTCCAAGTAAACTGGTTTAAAACACCAGCTGTCTTCTAGCTTGCATTCCCGTACAAAACTTACATAGGCAATGCAGAGACACTCACATAGTTTAGCAACAGGGAAGTAGGATGCAGAAGAAATATGTAAGAAATATGTAATCCAAGCTGGAACAAGAATCGAGAGCAATGCAGTGACTATGTACTCAAACTATCAGAGAGGAAGTAACATGAGGGTAAAGAACTAGTACTGCGCTTTAATTACTCAATGACAACTGTCACTAGTGAAACAACGCTAAGACGTTATGCATGGAATCGCAGTCATTTCTTTATTACCAGAGGCATCAAGTACTAGGAAAATGTAAACTGGGGGAAAGAGTCCAACAAGGATAGAAACGTAAATTTTATACATAAATAAATTATATATTCTATAACATATATATCTATAACTCTATATACAATAAGTGCTGAATTTTCAGGTCATAAGGAAATAGTTAGTTTTTCCTTTTAAAAAAACAAAAGGAAAGGAAACATGAAAATACCTCTCACGCTCCTCTCTCTCCTGCCTTTCCCGTTCTTCCTGTTCTTTTTGCAGACGAGCCTGACGTCTTTTCTCTGCTAGAATTTTTGTAGCTTCTTCTGCATCAGTAGTTCCTGCTGTGAGCTTTCCTGATGGTGCATTATGGGTAGATTAGTTAGTTAGTAAATGAGAAAAATAAAGCACAGTACATTGCACATGATGGGAAGGCAGAGAGTACATAGTTAAGGCTGCAACCTCTGAAATATTGGAACAGCATAGCTTGTTCAATGCATTGAATGCATTGCAGCCAGTTGTGCCCATCTATTAGAAGAGTGTATGAGGTGGCTGTTAAAGCTTGGAAAGTAGACTGTGAATCTGATGCAGCTTGAGTATGTATTGCTTCACAGTATCTGTTGGAATCTAAATGAAAGCCTTATAGAGTACTGATGTGTATTGTTGACAGCATTGTAGGCAATATTAAAATGGAATATATGGGAGACGACCTAAATTGCTTGCTTCTTTGCTTTGAATTGGTCAAATGGGTTCAGCCTAAAACAATTTTAACTCTCAACACGTATGTGTGATATTTTTCATACTGTCTTCAGCAACCATGGGTATTAATAGATGTGACCTGGGAATGCCGCTGTCACAACCCAACCCAGGTTAGGAATACGCCGACAATGTGGTCCCGATAGGGTCTGCCGGCACAGCACACGTGCCAGTGACCAGGCCACCAGGAGGTGGCGGGGAGGGAACTGCACTAATGTGTGGCTATCTGGTTGGCAGCTCAAATCCAGGCCAGGTCATGACGGGCCATAACAAACGTTATAGCCCACTGTGGCCCAATTGTACAGACAGCAGCCTGGGCTGTAATCCCGGACGTCTCCAGGAGTATAGCCTGGGTTTGCTGCTGACATGCCCGGCAGCAATCTTTGGCGAAAATCTGGCGGGGCACTAACAAATGTGGCAGTGGCTCATAGGCCAAAGCAGGCCACCGTCACATTTGTTAACGCCCTATGTTATTGTTTTCATTCACCTTCCTATCCCTCTTTATCTACCTCTTTAGTAATTGTTTGGGCTCCTCATGCACTGTAAGTTCCTTGTCTTTTTTCATATTGCTTTATCTGCACTGGGTTGTGTTTTTTTTTTATAATGCCTGATATTTCACTCATACTGTATCCATATGTGCAAAGGACCTGAGGTTCTAAGGAAACAATATATCAATACATTTACATGATTTTCTAATGCATAATTGTTACAGAAACTAAGCTGCATCTTAAAGAAACAGAAAAAAATGTCTGCAAATTATTATGGTCATTAATGCATTCCAAGCTGCACCTAGTGTCTGACTAATATAAGTTTGATCCTGCTTAGATAGGTAATAGTATTTCAACAAGATACCAATCAGAATCAAACCAAGTGCTGGAAGTCTAGCTTAAGTTTAGAATAATTTTTCTAAACAGTACCAACTTCAAATGGAAAACAAGTTCAGATTGTAGCCAAGGATCTGAAAATTTGTAAGTAAGGCTAAGATTTTCATAAGTGACTTCTGATTTTGAGATATCTTTACAAGGTCTGATTTTTATAGGGTATATGCTCAGCATTTCCTAAAAATCAGGCCCACTTCAAGCATCAAAAGTTGAATGCCAAAATCATGACTTGCTTTTTATATCATATTAAAATGAAAATAAAAAAACTAAATTTTAATGAGCATTTTGATTTCAAGATGATACTGGAGAAAAATCACCAACAGCACTTTAAAAATAAATAAATTGTAAGGCTCCTAAATCCATATGTGTACATTTAAATAGGTGACTGCATGCTCTAAAATGTTTTCACTCAAGCAGCTTTCACTCAAGTAATGTGACTATTTAATCCCAAAGTTTTGAAATCATTGTCCCATAAGATGCATGGACTGGAATCCTGAGTTTTTTTCACTCCAGAATGCATTCATCCTTATCAGCACAGCTGATCAGCTCAGCTGCGGAAATTACATAACTGTGATTACAAAAGATTAAGATGCAGAAAGCAGTTTATTAAAGTTTATTATTTTATTATTAAAAGGGATAGTAAATACTAGTCTAACATTGGCTTTAAATACATCCTTGCAGCAAGACCCACCGTCACTGCTTTCAGTCTTTCCCGTAGAAGGCACATGTTTCTCTGAAATGGCTTGGCTTATAGCCTCGTCAGTGTGAGACGCCTGAGCTTTCTGGGTAGCAACATTCTCTTTTTCCTTGTCTGCTCTCTTTTTAGGAGTCTCTTGGTTGAGGTTAGAGGTGCCACGGTGTTTCACAGGAGAAGCTGGATACTGTTTAATATTTTTAGGAGATTGGGGGTAAGTCTTCGCAACTGTCCTAAAAAAACAGCCACAGAGATAGTAAGTTATATAAGACTTAAGCATTGGTTTTCAAATGTAATATCTCAGTTTATCAAAGAAATGAAATGGTTTAAAATACTAACGGTGGGGAGTGCACTTTATTTCTTTTAGGAGATGCATATATACATATACCCATAAACACCTGTTCAGTTTAAAGTAATGGTTTTCAGACTGCATAATGTCCCTGCCGCTTTTAAGAGGCTGATGGAGAGAGGGATGTATGACCTGCAGCTTTGGGTCAGTCTTCTATATCTGGGCAGTATTGTTGTTTATGGTAAAATATTTGAACAGGAGCCAATGCATTTGCAAATAGTCTCTGATAAGCTTAAAAGTGACAGTCTGATAGAATCCCAGGAAATGTGAACTGTTTCAAAAGGGAATAACATACTTGGAGAACACCCTGGGGACAAAGGGGATTTCCACAGACAAATAGAAAAATGCAGTGAGAACTATCCAACTCCTAATGCACTTACAAAAGGGCAAGTTTTGTTGGGATGTGGTTTTAAATACAGGTTTATTTTGGGGTTTGCCAATACAGCAGTATTGGCAAAGACTGAGTAAGGGGTGTAGACTCTTGCCTCAATTTCCCCCCAAAGGGTATTATGTTAAGTAGATTTCATAGGCAGCAGCTTTATGAGTAGAGCTAACTAGGGAATAGGTCAGTTGAAGCTTCCAATAAGCTAGAGGAAATTGTTGATGTGATAAGAAGGCTTGAGTGTCAAAAAGTCTATGAATGCTCAAAACATCTCTCTCTTTTTGGATTAAATGATATGCAGACAGGTTGTTTTGACCCAGTTGAGTTTAGCCAATTAAAAATGTAACTTGTGACATATCAGAGATGGGAGACCAATCAGGATCTGATTCCAATTGATCAGTGTGGGTCTTAGTATGTATAAACCACGTTTTGTGGAGCAATTAGAACTCATCCAAATGCTAGCGAATAAATGAGATATTCTTTGCAAATATTTCTATTTTAATTAGTTATATTACTATCTGGTACTTTGTTCTATTTATTTCACTAAAACTCTTATTTTCTCATCTTTCTCTTTGTGAGAAAGGATTCTGTATGATCTCAGTGTTTCAACTTTCACAGAAGTAAGTTGTACTTACTGTACATTCTACAGTTTAAGTAAAGGTTTAAGGTAAGTCACAAGCTTTTAAAGTGTTTTCTTTTAGAAAAAGGAAACTACACTTATCTCACCAACCAGAACATCAAAATTAATAGTTTCGCTCTCGTAGGCCTTTATTTTCGGGCCTATGTTTACAAATGTGGATTTGACCCTCCAGTGTTTAGCGAAGTGTGAAAGCATCCACAGAGTTTAAAAAGATATTTGTGGATGCTACAGTTGTAGCTTACCCATGTTTTGTTACTTCATTCACATGGTATGGAAGCAGTTCTGGCACAAGAACAAATAAGCCTGCTGCTTATTTCAGTAAGAGTTTGTGCGTTACAGAAGGGAACTAAGGATCTCCTGGCAGCTGTACAGTCCACAAACTATTTTCACCACTATTAGTCTGCGCGGAGATTTGTGGCAAGAACAGATCGTTCCTCCCTTCAATGGCTATTTCTGTTTCAAAATCCTGAAGGGCAATTAGCCGGGTGGTTACAGAAACTGCAAAAATATGATTTCACCATCATACACAGACTAAGACTGAAGGATGCCAAATACAGCTGCACTGTCCAGATGGCACTGCTTGAAGGAGAATTACAAGCAGTGCCCAAAACAGGAAGACAAATAATTGGTTGCTCAGTTAATGGATAGTGATCATGACCCTTCTAGTCCTATAGTCTGCAGAGGTGCAGCTGCTACTGGTATACCCAGTAGGGCAGGATCTTGGAGAAGTTGAGAGCTGCACAAAGGTAGGACCCAGATATTAAACTTATACGGGAGCAGACACAGCCTTTTGGCAAACTCTTTAATAGCCACTGTGAAATCAATGTGGTCTCAGTGGGAGAGCCTGGAGTAAAGTATTGTACAGAAAATAGGGGAAACTAGCATGCAATGGGTACATGTGGTAAATGGCTGTGCTAGGCAAACTGAAAAAAGTGGTATGGAGTCCATGCCATGATTTAAAACGGTTGCGCATTTGAGGGTTTCAAAAACCCTCAACAAAGTTACATGAAAACTTCTATTGGATGAAGTGCAGTTGAAAACTGATTCAGAAAATCAATGTGATGCTTGTGCTACAAAGAAAGGGCCCTCAAACAGGAAGAGCCCCAATGCAATAGTATCTTGCAGGTATACCAACGGAATGCATTTCTATTGATGTTCTTGGCTCTTTGCCTGGGGCAGAGATTGGCAACCAATGCATCTTGGTTGTGAATGGACTATTTTACCAACTGGGCCTGAAGCTTATCCACAAAAAGTCAGGGATATGTGAGATGTTGATTAACCAGTTCTTTACCAGAAGAAAAGAACTACTTCTTTCATCATCACCAAAACACAGATTTGGTGTCCCTTGGAAGTTACACTCAGACCAAGGCAGAAACGTTGATGTTTCAAAGGGTATTTGAAATCCATGGGGATCATAACATTCTAAATACAACCGGATGCCTTCAATCCAATGACATGCTAGAGAGGTTCACATGGCTACCTTTGTCTCCTTATGTTTGGCCCTCAGATAAGGACCACCACAAAACTCTAAGGGTGATTTCAGAAGTGACGTGGTGAATGTCCACCACAGTCAACCTCAGGGTGATTTCAGAAGTGACGTGGTGAATGTCCACCACAGTCAACCTCAGTCAAATGTGGGGGGGGGGGGGTGAAAGCGCCGTGCATGTCTGTTTGCTCGCATCCAGATGTTCACCACAGTCAACCACGGCCCGGGATGAAGCTAACCACGCTTCGTGAGGTCGGGGCGGGAGGAGTTCCAGAAGTGTGGTGAATGGTCACCACGGCAGGGGTGAATGAAAAGTAACTTCTGAATGGAAACCCGCAGCCATGGTGGAAGGAATTGACCCCAGCTGCGGTGCATTCTGGGGCTCGAACCGCGGTCCACGTCTTCACTGCATATCTGTTGTGTTCCCCTGGCCCATGTTCTCTCTGATTGCCCCCGGGTGGTGGTCATGATCCTGTCACTTCTGTTGGGGCTGCACGTGTCACCACAGCCCGTGGTGAATCCGTTCGCACCGGGGTAGGATTCACTGTGGTGAATTGGAACGCGTCACTTCTGAAATCACCCAAAGTCAAATGCAGGTGGTGGTGAAAGCGCCGTGCATGTCTGTTTGATCGCATCCAGATGTTCACCACAGTCAAACGCAGCCCAGGGTGAAGCTAACCACGCTTCGTGAGGTCGGGGCGGGAGGAGGTCCAGAAGTGTGGTGAATGGTCACCACAGCAGGGGTGAATGAAAAGTAACTTCTGAACGGAAACCCGCAGCCGCGGTGGAAGGAATTGAACCCAGCTGCGGTGCATTCTGGGCCTCGAACCGTGGTCCACGTCTCCACTGCATGTTTGTTGTGTTCCCCCGGCCCATGTTCTCTCTGATTGCCCCCAGGCGGTGGTCACGATCCTGTCACTTCTGTTGCAGCCGCTCGTGTCACCACAGCCCGCGGTGAATCCGTTCACACCGGGGTGGGATTCACTGTGGTGAATTGGAACGGGTCACTTCTTAAATCACCCTAATTTAGAATGCCACATGAGGAACAAAACAATTAGGATGTTATGAAAGCCTTAAAAAATCGAATTGAAAAGGTGCACACCTATGCTCACGAGAACCTTAAAACAGCATCTGACAACACAAAAAGGCTTTATGAGGAAACCCTTATGAGTGGTTCTACAACTCTAGGAAGAAGGGTAGAAGTCCTAAGTTGGGTAAGCCTTGATAGAGGTTGTACACAGTACTGACCCGCATAAATAGGGAGTGTTATGGCCTTAGAATGGTGAGTTGTGTGCTCCATTCCCTAAAAACGCAACAATAGAGGGAGGGCAGTGCTTGAAGAGGCAGAGGAAAATATGGGGCTTGGCAGAGAGCTGCATGCAAACTTTGGGGAAAGAGCTGCAGACTGAGGGGCAGTTGGGAACTCTGTACTTTAGGAGTTGTAGTGGTATCTGTCTGGGGAAGCACTGGATGCTTCCCACACACTCCTCCTCAACCTGTAAATATATAGCACATACACCATAAGATTCCATTTTTCGTCTTCTAGGAAGGAAGACAAGCCAGAAAACTACCCTAAATCTTCCCACCACTTGGGGAAAAGGGAGCAAAATTATCGTGGATGAACTAGAAGAAGAACTAATTTTCACTGACTGCAATTTTATTCTGAATCTGCAGTTTCCCACACCTAGCTTGAGTGCACCTAATGGACTTCATAATCACATACCAGAAAGTCCAATAGCAAATTAGGAGCTAAATAACATGCTGCAATACGATGATCACCAAGCCTGGCTTCTTCATAATCGTTTTTTCCCCTAATAAAAATGTATACAATAACTATTTTAAGAAAAGGTAAAATAAGGTAGTTTTTTTTAGCATTTCGAAATTTTATTTTGAATAGGTTTAGTTTGCTTCAAGTCATTCTGGGAAAAGTATCATTTCCCCAGTAAAGTGCATTAATTAGCTTTGGAGATACTGACAATAATGCCTTTTGGGTAACAGAATGTCTCCATCACCCCTTCAAGTGGTATAACAGGCAGGACTATGGCCCTTTTCACACAGACACTCCAACACTGATAAAATGGGTGTTACATTTTATTATACATGTTTTAGGGCTTCAGGTGTGCTCTATGGTTACCCTGCAACATGAATAATAAAATGTAACACCCATTTTATCAGTGTTGGAGTGTCTGTGTGAAAAGGGCCTATGAAATCATAGTAGTGATTTCATCCAAGATATGCAAATGTTAAAAAAGAAAACAGGCTAGAATAAAATACTATTATTTAAAATCAGCAATAAACAAGTTGCTTTAAAACTTGTAGTGTGACCGAAATAGACAGGCCCCGCCTCCCCTCCGAACACATGTGCAACTCTACCGCAAAATATTAAGGAAAATAATTTTACATAAACTTTATTATGAAAAACTATTATTTTTTTCCTATTTAACTTAAATTCTACTCCCTATACCCTGATACAATCTTTATTTATATGCTATTTCTCACAAAACTATGTGAGAAACTAGGTTATCATACTATATTTTCTATATACTGAAATACAGAAGGATGAAGATCAAGGATGGAAGGTTTATGCCCACAGATGAAAGTTTCTGAAAGATATGAGCAATTGACAGTTAAAATAGACACAATTATGCAACTGTAACTATGGTCTGATGTGACCAGATAGTTACCCACTATAGATAACAAGAATATCTTCAACTACGTTAGCTACTGCAAAAAATTTATAGGCAATTTTTCCTATAAATTTTCAGTTCATAAATGAATCACCAGAAAATATTCCTCCCGGCTGTATCATGCTGTATAACTACATTTATTACTGGAATTTGAAACATCTGACATAAGTGAGCAGATGTAAAATCCACAAAGGTGTACAATATTCTAATAGAGGTGTATTTCATTTCTTAGCTTATTTTAGCTGAAGCTTTAACAGCAAGGATACTTACGTTCTGCAGAAGATTCATTAAAGTTCAAAATGTACAAGAACAAAAAGACAATGCTTTAACATGTACCAGTCAGATGTCACAGCATCCTATTTTATCTATAGACAAAGTGGGGGGGGGGGGG
>QEPC01001478.1:4824771-4835591 GCA_003113815.1 Sphenodon punctatus
CCTTAAACACTGCTATTTTTCTACCAACCGGTTCCTGGCTCCCTGGCATTTATCACCACATTCAAAGCAACATCTCTCTCATTAAATGTCACTTCTTTGTTTGAATATCCCTCATCATCATGGAGGTCAGTATATCTTTCACACAGAGGAAACAATAAGCTGCAAGACAGAATGACAAACGTGGGTGGTTTCTGTCAGTTCCGAGGAGAACCAGAAATGGAAAGCCTGTGCTGATCAGGAGATCATCAAATTTAAACAGAGAAAGTAGAAAGTAGTTGTGTAACTAGCGAGTCATTTTGATCTTGTTCACACAAACATGCTTCCTCTCCCTTGGATAATCATAAGTAACACTCCCATCTATAATTCATACAACATGCAGACATTTCCAGAGGAAAACTCATGGGAAGAACCAGGGCAAAGATCAGGAGATGGTAAATATTTAAATATCTATTCCAACCAAAGGTTGTGACTAATAGTCTGCCTCTGCCTGGGAATGGAGTCATCTAATGCCTGCTGTGACATTTTTATTAATGATTTTTGTAGACAAAATCACTCATATTCACCATGACTTGGGTGCTGTCACTTCATCTGCAGCATCAGAGTTTGGGTTTGTCCTGTTTATTTGGATCAGTTTCAATTGGTTTCACCTGCTGAAGTGGGGGAGGTGCTTGGGGCAATGAGGGCAACCAGTTGTGGTGGGTGAGGATGGGGTTTCTGGGTAGTTTGGGGGAAGAGGTGTGAGAGGGGGCTGGGTGGGTAGGGGGGGTTGGGGGGGCTTTTTAGGATTTTTAAATTGTTTTTAAATATTTTTTATGGATTGTAAACTGCCCTGAGCCTCAGGGAACGGTAGCATATAAATTGAAATGAATGAATAAATAATAAATAAACTTCAATAAAATTTTTGCAATGTTAACTCATGCCATGTTAAGGCTATAAATTTCACTGACCCAGAACCAGTCTTTGATACCACACGGACCTATGTTGGCAGTCATATCCAGTAGGGTGAAAGTAGGATTGGTTTCAGGCCACTTATCTAATAGGGCTGTCAGTGAGGAGGGACCAGCACTACAGATGCATCGTGGGTATCCTCGGAGGGAGCACAGGAAGAGTTGGGAGACCCTTGTCTCAATAGCTGTCTGCTCATCCTGATCCTTCTGTTCTGTCTTATCCACATTGAAGGGAAGAATGGAGGGAGGGAGTAGATGGTGCAGGGCAGCAAGATAAACAAAACAACTAAGGGCCCTGCTTTGCATTGGGAGGGAGTGTAGGGAGCAGATCATTCAGGTGACTGGTGGCCATTGCAACTTGGCACTCAGGCACATGAGGTGGGCAGCCATATCCAGTAGGTTGAAGGAAGAATTGGTTGCAGGCTATTTATCATCTAATAAGGCCAGATCTGGGCTGGGAGGGGGAGCAGAAAGCCCTGTAAAGCACAGGACCCTGCCTTCTTGGAGTTCTAATGTCTCTGTGCTCATGCCATTTCCTGGCCCATCTGTAATGCCCTGTGTTTTTATATATGCACTCTTATAACATATATCTAACTTATGTTTAGCAATTGCCTCTGTTTAAACAAATATTTAATACAAGTTAAACTTTAAAATCAGAACATTCATTGGGCCCTCTTCTGCATTATTTGCCATGGAAATTAATCATGTCCTTTTACTGTGGTTTAGCTGCCATTTGCACATTCTCATTCTTGGTCCTTTTGATGGGAAACCAAAGTTCCTTCCTTCAACTCAGCTTGCTATGGTCTGTCTCACTTTAAATCTCTTCTGAACTCTTGACTTTTCACCAAGCATTCATGGTCATTCCTACAATTCTTATTATAAGAATTTCTTTTCCTGCCTTTCCTTTCCAAATTCACTCCACTCTAAGACACTGTCTCATTCTTTTGCTTGAATCTTCATTCTTTCAATAATTTAAAACTGGATATGTAGTTTCTATTGTCCATTCTTTTAATAAAAATACGATGAGAGAGTTCTTTAACCATAAATAATTAAGATAAATTATAAATGGATATGAAGTTAAAACATTTAACATCTATTTAAAAACTAAACGCTTGAAAATTCAATTTTCAGTTTTCATGATTCCACAGCATGGTTTATGCATCATCTTTGGGTGAGTGTTTCTATGCATAAAGAGAATGATCTCAGTATGTTTGTGGCTAATGATAGATTTTCAGCTATTCATACTTTGGAGTTGCAGGTGATGAAGCTCTTTTAGACAACACTGCAGGAGAATCAGACTTTCTCAGAGGAGATCCCAAACCAGATGGTGAAACTGGTGTTGTCGGACGTTTCTCTCTCTTTTTCTTTTCAGTCTAGAAAAAGATAGACAGGTTCTCTGGTTCAGTAGATATAATTAAAAGCAATGCTTCCATAATACTGACAGTACAAGGATATAGGAACTGATATAACACAAAAAATGAGTGTCCACCTGAAATGTTTTACCCCATCTTCAGTTGTTCAAGCAGAAATTATTTAAAGTAAGTGTTTTTGTGCCTCACATGTACACGTAAGCATAGAGTACTGCAAAACATTTCACACAGTGAACAGATACCAATGGATCAGCGCAGAACATTAAGGAGGGAGCCTACCTTTATGCTGGTGAACTGCCTTCCAGACCACAGAAGTGATGTGCTGTAAGTCAAGTGTGCACTTTACCTCTGCTGGTTGATATGGTTCTGACTTAACCCTACCCACACAACTGCCAGGCTGTTATGGTTATCCAGGGCTAGAGCTCTAAGAAATGCAACAATTGTCTCTCTCTCTGTTCCCCTTTCTTCGTCTCCCCTCTCAACCCCCACCCCCCCGTCCCTCAGATTGTAAGTCCTAGGGCAGGGATCGTGTCTATTCAATTACTTTGTAAAACACTAGGTACATTGCTGGCGCTATATAAATGCTTGATAATAATAATAATAATAAATTACTGTTATGTCTACACCTGCCCCTTGCACACTACTGAAGTTTTAACATAAGGAGTGCCATACAGGGTCAGAGAATGGTCCTGTGAGCCCAGCACCTGTCTCTGACTGTGGCAAATCTTGGTCGCTTGAAAGAAGTACCCAACAGGTCACAATGGGACGATCCATTCCCTGTTGTTCACTCCCAGCTCCAGACAGTAAGAGGCTGCATCCCCAAACCTATCTGGCTAATAGCTGTTATCCTCCAGAAACTTGTCCAACCCTTTCTTAAATCCAGCAATACTACTGGTCTTGACCACATTTTCTGGCAACAAATTCCACAACTTAATTGTGCATTGATTTCCCTGAATTTCTAATTTCCCTGAAAAAATACTTCTTTTATTGGTTTTAAATCTGCTACCTGTTAGTTGAATAGAGTGTCCCCTAGTTCTTTAATTCCACAACACTCATAATTTTATAAACGTCTATCGTATTCCCTCTCAGTCGTCCCTTTTCCAAGCTGAAGAGCAGCAACATATCCAGCCTCTCTTCATAGGGGAGCCCTTCCATACCCCTTATTTTTGTTGCCCTTCTCTGTACCTTTTCTGTTTCTACTATATCTTTTTAAAGATGGGGCAACCAGAACTGCACACAATATTCAAGGTGCAGTCGCACTATAGATTTATATAGTGGCATTATGATATTTTCAGTTTTATTCTCTATCTCTTTACGAATAATTCCTAACATTCTGTTTGCTTTTTTGACGGCTGCTACACACTGAGCTGAGGATTTCAATGTATTGTCCACAGTGACGCCAAGGTCCTTTTCCTGAGTGGCAACTCCTAATTTAGAACCCTGCATTGTGTACATGAAGTTTGGATTATTTTTCCCTATGTGCATCACTTTGCACTTGTCCACATTAAATTTCATCTGCCATTTAGATGCCCTGTCACCCAGGCTCTCAAGAAACCCCCTGTAATTCTTCATAGTCTGTTCCGTGTTTTAACTACCTTGAATAACTTGGTGTCATCTGCAAATCTGATCACCTTACTCCCCTTTCCAGATCATGAATGAATACATTAAACTACACCTGCCCCAGTCCTGATCCCTGGTGCACTCCACTATTTACTTCTCTCTGTTGTGAAAACTGACCATTTAGTCCTACTTTTTGTTTCCTATCCTTTAACCAACTAGCATTCAACAATAGCACACTGCCTCCTATCCCATGACTGTTTAATTTCCTCAAGGGTCTCTCATGAGGGACCTTATCAAATGCTTTCTGAAAATCCAGATACACTATATTGACCAGCTCCCCCTTATCTACATACTTATTTACACCCTCAAAAAATTCCAACAGATTAGTGAGGCACGACTGCCCGTTGCTAAATCCATGTTGACTCTTCCCCATTAAACCAGGTTTATCAATATGCCCCATAATTGTTTTTAATAATAGTTTGCACCATTTTGCTGTTTCTGCAATCTTTTGATATTGTCAGCTTGCAGAAAACTTGGGCAACAGCTCTAGAGACAGCTGAGCTGGAGGGTTTTTGCAGTTGGACGCTGCCTGCTATCCCCCCACGGGGAAAGGGACGCCCTAGAGGTGGTTTGGCCATGTTTATTTCATCAGATCTAGAGTGAAGTTGTGATGTGGTGGGAGACTCAGAAGGTTGAGTTTTTTTTGGCACTTAGACATCTCTTTTCCCCACTAACTGACTCGTTTTATTTATTTAACATCTATTTGCCCCCGGGTGGTGTCATTCAGAAGTATGTGCAGTTCTGGCAAAAAATTGAGGTGGTTTTAGATTCTTATATGAAGAATCACCCAGTGGATCATGTTATCCTACTTGGGGGTTTTAACGCAAGAATTGGCTCTAATAATTCTGCAGTTATGGATGTGCTGCATAAATTTATGGATTTAAATGGGGATAGTCCAAACTGGAATGTGTCTAGATCCTCGAAAGAGCTAGTGCTGAATAGGGCAGGCCAAACTTTTTATCAGTTTGTATTAAATCACTCTTTGATGATTCTGAATGGGAATTCCCCTGGAGATCTAGATGGTAAATTACACCTTTTTCAGTGCTCAAGGAGGTAGTGTGATAGATTATGTGGTGGTCTCCCCCTCACTGAGAAATTGTATAAAACTTTTTAAGGTGCGCTATCAGATAGTGACCATTTCCCACTTTGCTTGCACCTCCAACTGACGCGCTCTGTGAAATCTCGAGTTGACTCTGTCTTAAGGATGGATCATGAACCCATTGGTCATTGTAGGATTCGTTGGTCTATAGAGACGGAAGTATTTGTAAACTCCTTTTCGCATTCCGCATCTGCTGAGAGATTGAGGGAGACTTTGGTGGAGTCAATGTCTATGAATGATGCACTGAGTCCATTGACCTCAGTGATGGGGGATATTTCAGCTCTTATTTATTTATTTTTAAAATTTTACTACCCCACCCCTCCTNTGTAAGTCAAGTGTGCACTTTACCTCTGCTGGTTGATATGGTTCTGACTTAACCCTACCCACACAACTGCCAGGCTGTTATGGTTATCCAGGGCTAGAGCTCTAAGAAATGCAACAATTGTCTCTCTCTCTGTTCCCCTTTCTTCGTCTCCCCTCTCAACCCCCACCCCCCCGTCCCTCAGATTGTAAGTCCTAGGGCAGGGATCGTGTCTATTCAATTACTTTGTAAAACACTAGGTACATTGCTGGCGCTATATAAATGCTTGATAATAATAATAATAATAAATTACTGTTATGTCTACACCTGCCCCTTGCACACTACTGAAGTTTTAACATAAGGAGTGCCATACAGGGTCAGAGAATGGTCCTGTGAGCCCAGCACCTGTCTCTGACTGTGGCAAATCTTGGTCGCTTGAAAGAAGTACCCAACAGGTCACAATGGGACGATCCATTCCCTGTTGTTCACTCCCAGCTCCAGACAGTAAGAGGCTGCATCCCCAAACCTATCTGGCTAATAGCTGTTATCCTCCAGAAACTTGTCCAACCCTTTCTTAAATCCAGCAATACTACTGGTCTTGACCACATTTTCTGGCAACAAATTCCACAACTTAATTGTGCATTGATTTCCCTGAATTTCTAATTTCCCTGAAAAAATACTTCTTTTATTGGTTTTAAATCTGCTACCTGTTAGTTGAATAGAGTGTCCCCTAGTTCTTTAATTCCACAACACTCATAATTTTATAAACGTCTATCGTATTCCCTCTCAGTCGTCCCTTTTCCAAGCTGAAGAGCAGCAACATATCCAGCCTCTCTTCATAGGGGAGCCCTTCCATACCCCTTATTTTTGTTGCCCTTCTCTGTACCTTTTCTGTTTCTACTATATCTTTTTAAAGATGGGGCAACCAGAACTGCACACAATATTCAAGGTGCAGTCGCACTATAGATTTATATAGTGGCATTATGATATTTTCAGTTTTATTCTCTATCTCTTTACGAATAATTCCTAACATTCTGTTTGCTTTTTTGACGGCTGCTACACACTGAGCTGAGGATTTCAATGTATTGTCCACAGTGACGCCAAGGTCCTTTTCCTGAGTGGCAACTCCTAATTTAGAACCCTGCATTGTGTACATGAAGTTTGGATTATTTTTCCCTATGTGCATCACTTTGCACTTGTCCACATTAAATTTCATCTGCCATTTAGATGCCCTGTCACCCAGGCTCTCAAGAAACCCCCTGTAATTCTTCATAGTCTGTTCCGTGTTTTAACTACCTTGAATAACTTGGTGTCATCTGCAAATCTGATCACCTTACTCCCCTTTCCAGATCATGAATGAATACATTAAACTACACCTGCCCCAGTCCTGATCCCTGGCGCACTCCACTATTTACTTCTCTCTGTTGTGAAAACTGACCATTTAGTCCTACTTTTTGTTTCCTATCCTTTAACCAACTAGCATTCAACAATAGCACACTGCCTCCTATCCCATGACTGTTTAATTTCCTCAAGGGTCTCTCATGAGGGACCTTATCAAATGCTTTCTGAAAATCCAGATACACTATATTGACCAGCTCCCCCTTATCTACATACTTATTTACACCCTCAAAAAATTCCAACAGATTAGTGAGGCACGACTGCCCGTTGCTAAATCCATGTTGACTCTTCCCCATTAAACCAGGTTTATCAATATGCCCCATAATTGTTTTTAATAATAGTTTGCACCATTTTGCTGTTTCTGCAATCTTTTGATATTGTCAGCTTGCAGAAAACTTGGGCAACAGCTCTAGAGACAGCTGAGCTGGAGGATTTTTGCAGTTGGACGCTGCCTGCTATCCCCCCACGGGGAAAGGGACGCCCTAGAGGTGGTTTGGCCATGTTTATTTCATCAGATCTAGAGTGAAGTTGTGATGTGGTGGGAGACTCAGAAGGTTGAGGTTTTTTTGGCACTTAGACATCTCTTTTCCCCACTAACTGACTCGTTTTATTTATTTAACATCTATTTGCCCCCGGGTGGTGTCATTCAGAAGTATGTGCAGTTCTGGCAAAAAATTGAGGTGGTTTTAGATTCTTATATGAAGAATCACCCAGTGGATCATGTTATCCTACTTGGGGGTTTTAACGCAAGAATTGGCTCTAATAATTCTGCAGTTATGGATGTGCTGCATAAATTTATGGATTTAAATGGGGATAGTCCAAACTGGAATGTGGCTAGATCCTCGAAAGAGCTAGTGCTGAATAGGGCAGGCCAAACTTTTTATCAGTTTGTATTAAATCACTCTTTGATGATTCTGAATGGGAATTCCCCTGGAGATCTAGATGGTAAATTACACCTTTTTCAGTGCTCAAGGAGGTAGTGTGATAGATTATGTGGTGGTCTCCCCCTCACTGAGAAATTGTATAAAACTTTTTAAGGTGCGCTATCAGATAGTGACCATTTCCCACTTTGCTTGCACCTCCAACTGACGCGCTCTGTGAAATCTCGAGTTGACTCTGTCTTAAGGATGGATCATGAACCCATTGGTCATTGTAGGATTCGTTGGTCTATAGAGACGGAAGTATTTGTAAACTCCTTTTCGCATTCCGCATCTGCTGAGAGATTGAGGGAGACTTTGGTGGAGTCAATGTCTATGAATGATGCACTGAGTCCATTGACCTCAGTGATGGGGGATATTTCAGCTCTTATTTATTTATTTTTAAAATTTTACTACCCCACCCCTCCTACCCCTCTTCTCTCTACTAAAGCTTCTGACAGGTCACATTCTAACTACACTAAATCCAGTTGGTGGGATCCCTCATGTAAGAGAGCGAAAGCTGTATAGTAGATAGCTGCTAGATGTTTGAAGCGGCATAATGATCCAGAGGTCGCACTATGATATTTTGATCCACGGAGGTCATACAAATCTATGCTTACTGAGAAGAAATGAAGTTATAGTAGGAGCCAATGGGAATCATTACAAAATGCTATAGCATGTACGGATTCGTTCACCTTCTGGAAGATAGCAAATGGTGTGTGGTGAACCGACCCATTTTTTAGCAAACCTAGAATCTTGCAATTGGGTCTGGATTAAACATTTCTCTAAGCTCTTTAATGCCATTGGGCCAGTTGAAAATATATCCATAACTGAAATGTTGTTGTGTCACATTGGGATCCCATTACAGAATTAGAGGTTATGGAGGCCATTAATGCTTTAAAGAACGGAAAGGCTCCAGGTGTTTATTTTGTTCCATGGGGAAGTTTTTAAGCTCTTCCCGAATTGGTGGATTGCAGTTCTGGCCAATTTATTTTCAATAATAAATAAGTCGGGCATAATTCCGGAGCAGTGGCGAACAGGAGTGACAGTGCCAATTTATAAAGAAGGGCAATTGTAAGGACCCCCAAAATTATAGACCCATAAACCTCTTGTGCATAATTCCAAAAATTTACACAAGATTATTATTGGACCTTTTGATGGGCTGGATAGAAGACAAAGAAATTCTGGCCGAAGAGCAGGCTGGCTTTCATGTCCAGTATAGTACTATGGCTCACTGTTTTATTCTTGAGCAATTCATAGCCAAGTATAAATTTAAGAAAATGAAACTGTTTGTCGCCTTTATTGACTTTATGGCCACATTCGATTTGATCAACCATGGCAGGTTATGGCAGAAACTTAAAGACTTATCTATTGATGACAGGCTGTTATCTTTGATTGTTTCTTTATATACCAACACCTCTCTTAATTTGCGTGGCAGTTTATCAGCCCCCATACCTACCTCAAGAGGAGTTCGGCAAGTTTGTTTATTGGCCCCAATATTATTTAATTTATATATCAACCAGTTGATAACTAAAGTCTCTGAGAGTGAGGGATATATGGCTCCCAAAAGAGGCTTCCGTAGGGTGCCAATTCTTATGTATGCGGATGACATTATACTGCTTTCCCTAAGCAGATTGGAGCTTAATCGTTTACTAGCTGACTTCAAAGATGAGAGCAGTAATGAAGAGTTGGTGATAAACTTAAAAAACCCTAAAATCATGGGTTTTGCCCTAAGATTCAAAAAGTATTGTTGGGCCATTAAAGAGAACAAGCTGGAGCAGGTCTGTTTCTTTAAATATCTGGGAATCAACTTTTCATTTAATGGTTTTTGGTCCCAGCACTGCCGGGCAGTTACACAGGTGGTGTGATCTCTAACAATGGTGCTGCTCAAATTCTTTAGATCAAAGGGGGAGCGGGGAGATCAACCCTTAGGATTTATGAGGCTAAATTGTCTTCGCAACTCTTCTATGAGGTTCAGGTTTGGGACTATACTTGTGCACTTGTTAAAGCTTTAGCGACACTTCAAAATAAATATTTATGGGCCCTTTTGGGAGTTACCCCAGCAACCTCTGCAGCATTGCTGAGATTGGAGACTGGGTTAAAATCAATGGATGTGAGAATTGTAAGCCTATTATTATGTTTCTGGCTGGAAATGTATCATTCTTGCCCAGGATCATTACCTAGATTATGTCTTGAGGAAAAGATGAGTCTAACTTGGCATAAGACAGACCCCTGGTGGCGAGGGGTTGAACTGAAAGCTAATTTTCTGGGTTTTTCTTCAGAATTCTTGATAAATATGCCTTATAAGGAATCAGCGAGAATGGTAAGATGTAGAATTATTGATACTGATATAAAAGTTATTAGGGCAAAAGTTACATATGTTAACACCTCACCATTATATAAATACTGGTTACCTCCAGTTGTGGGCTCTAATGATTTAAGTTGGCTTACTAATGCAGCTTATTGTAAAGCATGTACTGCTCTACAAATACAGTCCATACGGACTGAAATTACAGTAGGCCGCTTTAGGGGTACTCCTTACTCTGAACGACTGTGTATTTCTGGTTTGGAGTAGGTGGAGGATCAGTTCCATTTCTTCTTGATTGCCCTATTTATGACCATCTAGGCATAGATTATTTAAGACGGTTGAGCTGGATAACAGCAGATCTTGCCACCAGCAACTGGTGTTTCTGCTGACAGAGAAGAGGAAACATACCCAGGCAGTTGCATCATTTGCTATAGCAGCAATTTCTCTGAGAAGGAAGTGGGCAGGAAACTGATTTGGTCATACCTTTATATGTTTGTGTTTTATTGGTAATTTACTGATTCTTTTTCTTGAGATTTGATATGTATATTTTATTTTGTTTGAACCTTGCTGTTGTGCTTTGCTTTGTGTATCATTGCTTGTCAAGGCCTTTTGTCAGTACAATAAAATTTACTTACCATTTTGCCCAACACCGATGTCAGGTCTGAGTCTGTAGTTTCCAGGATCGCCTCTGGAGCCCTTTTTAAACACTGGCATTACTGCCAGTCCTCAGGTACAGTGGCAGAGTTTTAGCAATAGGCTACAAATTACTAGTAGTAATTCACCGAGTTCCTCCTCCAGAACTCTGGAGTGTAGACCATCAGGTCGTGCTGATTTGTTATTATTTAGTTTATCAATTTGCT
>QEPC01001478.1:4842749-4867401 GCA_003113815.1 Sphenodon punctatus
GAGCGCTCATGATTGCCGGCTGCATACGGAGACCCTGGGGCTGGTTCGCTTCCCTGAGGGACGCATCCCGGACAAGCGGTGTTCTCATGTGCCCTGGTCCGGGGCTGAGACCGTGTCTGCGCTGGGTGTGTGCGGGCTGGGTGCCTACATGGTGTGCCTTGCTGAGGGTGGCCCTGCCCTGGCCGTGTCCTACTTTGTCTGTGTTCACGGGGTACGCGGGTACCAGTACTCCCGTGGGGCGGTGTACCACCAGCTGCTGGAGCTGGGACATCTTCCTTGGCCCCCTTCTGCTGCCTGCTGTGTGTTGGAGCCTTCCGCTGCGGAGATGTCGGCCCTGTTGGGGGTGTGGTCCCGTGTGGATGTCCAGCTGGGTCTCTCCTTCGAGGCCTACTACCTGATCACCCATCACATGTCCTTGCTGGGGTACCGCCGGGGCTTGATCCATTGGCCGCACCTGGTTCACCGGGCGGGTCACCCGGGCCCTGGGCCCGCAGTGGCCCCCAGCGGCTGTCTGTGAGTCCCTGTGTTCCTCCCGGCCCCTGGTGTTCTGCCCCCATCTGGGCCCCCGCCCCTGTCTGGGGGGGCCGGGCCCCGCTGGCTGCTCCCTCCCTGATGTCTCTGCCGTGCTGTGGTGATGCCTGCTTCGCGGGGTGCTGCTGCCCCTGCCTGTGGCCCCGGGTCCCCTCTGGGCCCCACCCCCCGGTCTGACTGCACACCTGGGGTTCCCCTCCGTGGTTGCCCTCCCTGGCGCCTGGGTGCGGCGCTCTGCATGGCCTCTCCGACCCGCCTGCGTCCAGCTACCCGTCCCTGCCCACCAGCGCTGCCACCTGCTGCATGCCCCCCCCCTTGGGTGGTTGTGTGACCTGGGGGTTCAGGGGCCCCCCAACTGGCCCTCGGTGCTTCCTCGGGGGGGTGGGGTGTGTCCTTGGACCTGCAGCACTGCACCGCCTGTCCTGGCTGGCCTCCATCTGCCCCTCCGTGACTGTGGGGTATCCGTGTGCTTCCTGCACCATCTCCGCCCAGCTCGCTGTGCATTGTGGGCCCCCATCGTGCCTTGGTCCCGTGGTGCTGGGCCCCACCCCACCCCTTTTCGAGACTGCCTGTGTTGCTATGGGGGCGCCCGTGCGGACTGTGCTGCTCTGGGGGTTGTGGTTGCTGTTGCCTGTGTCCTGCCCTGCCCCTTTGCGGCCCCCCCTTCCGTGTCCACCCCCTTGCTCCCGGTGTGCCTTGTGTGTTTTCTGGGCGCCCGTGCCCCCCTTCCTGGCCTTTCCCTTGTGTGTGCGCGTGTGTGTGTGCGTGTGTGTGTGTGTGCGCGCCCAGGCGTGTGCTCGTGCTGTGTGTTCCGCTGTGCCTCTGCTGGCTGTGTGTGGTACCTGTCAGCCTCTTCTCCCTCTCCCCCCTCCCTTCCCGTTTCCCTTGTGTGGGCGTTCCCTTTTGTGCCTTTTGGCTTCGTTTGCCCTCAGGCAGCCATGTCTGTGTCCCGCCCCTGCCCGGTGGCTTCTGGGACTTTTGACCACGGCTGGGGATCAGCGTCACGTCTGTTGCACTGCCCCGATCCGTGATCTGTCGGCCCGATTCCCAGTCATGGTCCCGGTCCCGTCACGTCTGTTTGGGGCTTTTATTCGCCCCGAGGGGTGGTTGTTTTGTTCACCCCCACTGGGAATCCACTGTGGTGAACCGCCCGCCCGTAACATCTGAAATCACCCAAAGTCTGTTCCATAAAAAGAGCAGCACAAAATTGTTTCTGAATTTGGCCCTAGTTCTACAAACACTCATGCATGTGACTTGACACACAAAATAAACGGGGATTGCTCACATGCATAAAGCTAAGCACACATACAGATCTTAATCAGGATTGACTCCTAACAGAAACCTGCTTAAGTGCTTCCAAAATCAGGATACTACACAAATTTAGATTATAGAATCAATTATAGAGTAAAAACTGAGTCACTTTTAATTTTGGGGGGGGGGGGGAAATCATCATTTTGGAGGATATAATATTAAATATACACAAGCACTTCTATTGAAATGCTAATTTTAATTTTGCATTTGATATTGATTCTAACATTTTAAATTTACTTGACCCCCATTTAAAAAATAAATAAATAAATATTAAAGATAAACTGATGGGGTGGAAACTGTTACTTTTAAGCTTTTAAGACATTTCTATCAAAAATGGACCATAAAATATGGAAGTAATGTCTCTCTTTAAGCAAAATTTTCCAGTGCAGCGAACACATACCTTAAGAGTTTCAAGTGTACATTTTTTGGCTTTACCTGAATCACTGTATTGCTCAGAAAGCATTAATGTACTTCGGCTTCTAGCTAGAGAAGCTTGTGTGGGAGTCAAGAGTCGAGAAACAATAAAGTTTTCCATTGGGCTAAGATGCATGCTATGAGCTGAAGGATGGGAGCAAATTAAAAAAAGTAAAAATTAAATAAAAAAGCCATTTATAAATAACTGTTAAACAAAACCAGTGATTGACAAAAGGAAATGATCAAGAATGGAAATGTTTGTGATTTAAGTATGTTTTTAAAGAGTTTAACTTTTCTGAGTGAGGTTTCTGATTTCTTCACTGTATAAGTCACCTAAATTACATTCCAAACTGTGTAACAAATATAAACCTTTATTTCTATACATAAAAATATTCTCAGTTCAGAAATACTGTTTCCTTTATGGCTAATCAAGAAAAGGGTGCCTTTTCCCCAGCAGTAAAAGATGAGACATTGGCTTGTCAAAACAACTTTGGATTCATGTGTTAAGCATACTGAAAGTCATTGAAAATATGTCATGTTTCACTGCAATACAAAATTTATAAATAATATCCTTCTTATTAATTTCCACTGCATAAGTTAAGGTACATGGCTTTAGCAATACATGAACTGCTATGCCCACAAGTCACATTGCCCTTTAAGTTCTATATGTACATTCACTCAAAATAGAAAGCAGGCTCAGTTTTAGATCTCATTTTAAAATGTGACTTCACCCTTGTTGTCATAGCTCTCACATTCTGTTCCCTCTAAAAAGAGTAATTCATAAAGAATAAGTCTTCCAGCCTTTCCCATACAGTTATTAACCTCTGAAAGGTCTAATCCTGTAAAATTACTGCCCATTTACCATCACAGAAGTGATCCCTGAAACAGCTTAAAAAGGTCTTCAGAACTCTCGTCCCAAATTAAAATTTCCATTTTGGTCTCAGTGAACACACACACACACACACACACACACACACACACGTACATCCAATCAGTAGAAGTAAATAAAGCATGTGATCATTATTTTAGTACTATTTCTTAATGACTAAAATATCACACACATTTGCATTTCTGGAAATTACAGCATGTACCAAGATTTGTTTCTTAGCACATCAAGAGATATGAAATAACAAATCTAAAATGCAATGTTCATTGAGTTTTAGTATTTAAAATCCATGTTTTATTTAGTTATGGCACAGAGGATGAGCACCTCTTCTCAAAAACCATTTGCAGCCATTAACTGAAACAAAGAAGCTCTATCAGTATTTTAATATCAGCTTTCCATTCCCCACCAAACCTCTTTCTTTAATATTCATTCAGCCACTCGCTATAGACAACTGAATCCCAAATATTTGAAAGCGCACTTTCCTCTGGGACAGAGAAATAAGACTTTGGTGCACATTCGGTCCCATGTAGCCTGGGGTCTTTCAAGGTAGTAGCATTATCCTGAGCAGGCTATTATAAAGTTGTTTTACATAGGCAGAGGAATAGCTAAGTTAAAATGGACCTGGGTACAGAAGATGCAATGGGCAACCTTAAGGGGCCCACCACCAGCCACCCACTCATGACCAATTCTACCACTTAAGTGGCTGTCATTAAAGTGGTAGTCAGCTGAACAGAGCAACAAAATTCCACCCATCTTACATCTGCCATTCCAGGACAGGGCTGGCGTGGGGGGCGCAGCAGCACAGGGATACATGGAAACTGAAGGCACGGAGTGGGGGCGAGAGGAGGCCAGAGGCACTGGGGAAGAGTTTCTAGGGTGGGTGACAGAAACCAGAGGGAGTGGGGATCACTGTAGCAGAGGGGAGGATGGGAAGCCATTAACACTGGGGAGGCAGAGGGACACGTAGTTCACCAGAATGGAAGCACAGGGCTGCTGCTAGTGGGGCGTGCTGCGACGGAGGTGAAAAGGGAGAGTTACCAAGCAGGCAGGGGGAGCAGAGCAGGGAGATGAGGCCTGGCAGGCCTGGTCTAATGCTCAATTAGTAGATGGGTCCCGCCATGTGCCCCTGCAGAGTGGACGTTCCAGACCGCCCCTCCCCACTCTGTGATCCACCACCACTTTGTAAGCGCTGCCACCCCCTCCACAGCACCCCTCTCTCCCCTGCTGCTCTGGTGACCCCCTAACACTCCTGTCTCCGCACACACCCGCACCCCCAGCACAGCTGGGTTGAAGGTCACTGGAGCAAGGGTCAGGGAGTTCAGGACATGGAGGCAGGATGTAAATGGCTGGGGCCTTGAAGTCTCAGAGATGCAGGGCCTGTAAGGGTCCAGAGGTATAGAGATGTCTGGGATGCAGGCGGACATTGAGGACTGGGACACAGGGCCAGGACAAGGAAACAAGAGACAGGGCAGGACTCAGGGGCTAGGAGTAAGGGCTGGGAACAGGCAGTAAGGAAAAGGAGAACGGATACAGTCAGGAGCCGGAAGCAACGGGAGATGGGTTGCTCCACTCAGCTTCTTGCTGCTACTTGTTGGCTGGCAGCCAAGTAGGAAGCTGAGAGTGTGGCTGAGCTGGAATATGGGGACAGCCTATAAGGGCATTGAGCCAGGCAGCAGAAGCAACACTGCTCAGCGGGTGCTTCTCCTGAAGCCCTGGAGACATGGGTTCAAGACATGGGTCCTGACAGCGCCAGGGAGTCTCCAGCAAGTGGCCCCAATAATTGTGGGGGAAACAACAGTTTGTGTAGCTGCAGTGAACAAGTGCCTGACCAGGTGAAATAGCGATGCATGTGTGGGGGTCCTGGTGATACTTAATGCCCCATATGGAGGGTAAAATTTCAAAACATCTCTACGTTATTTAGGTGCCTAAATCATATTTCACAAGTAGCAGTCCCAAAGAGACGTAAGCTCCAAATTCACTGCAGAAAATGGAACTTTGGCATTCTTGAAAATTATACTAAAAATTGATATATTTTATGTTATTAGCTTTGCCACCCCCGTAGTAATATTTGTATGACTGGTTCTTAAAACAAACAAACAAACAAAACAAAATCAAAAACCTCTTCCCCACACACAACATAGGAATATTATACAGAAAAGTACATTGCAAACATGAAAGGAGAGTTTATGCTGGTGAGAGACAATGAGCAGCATATTCACTTGCCTCTGTCAGGGGAATATGTTATTGCCGCTGTGGAGGCGGAGAGACGCTTACTGATTGGCGATTCCATTTGCTTTGGCAGATTCATTGTAGAAGCTGAAAGTTTGTCACATGCTGCAGAGAGACGCATTGAAGACATTTTATATTCACACTCCAGTGCTGAAAGCTCTCAAAATTAACCTTTCATTCTGTACACATGGACCTTGTCACAGACTGGGGGCAGTGAAAAACAGATTTCAACTGCTGTAGATGCCAGCATTTTATAGGTTACATTTCAGAACAGAGAGCCAGTACATCAAAGCCTTCTGCTAGTACAAGACTCACGTGAGAGAATGGTGTGTACACCAGCAGAGAGCTATGAAGACTGGAGCCATAGTCTTTCTGCTTCTGATTTTAACATTTCAATTTTACAATATTGTGTAAAATGATTACTAAGCTCAAGTGAATCGAGTTGTACCAATGCAACACCTTCACAGAATTAAAGAATCCTCAGTGCCAGATCTAGGAAAGTTGAGACCCTGTACAAAATGGTGGTGTGGGCCCCCTTCCTAACACAGAAATGGTCTCAAACTGCCTCGCCCGTCAGAGGGGGTGGGGGGAAGAGTTTATTGGAAGTAATTTTTATGTTCAGTTAAACATAATATCCACTTCAGGGGCTGGGGCTCCTGTGTTGCAGGCCCATGTGTTATGCATGTTCTATTTCTAATTTATTTACGGACCCTATATGTTTAGGAAACCCCCTCCCCCAAAAAAGCACCACTGGCTCTCCATAGGCTTAGGCTCCCCACGTTTGAGGCTATGTGAGCCCATATTTTATGTCAGTGCTTTTTATTTTACACTCATGTTGTCATTGCAATCTCATTTCTGTGGCCATGCAGGGCCCAACATATGAGACTCTGGGTGGCAGCGCATTCTGTACTTCCCTGGACTGGGTCTACTTAGCTGTATGAGCTAGAATCATGATGAATTTATTCCTTCAACTTCAAGAGTGGAAAAGTTGGAAAACAACTCAATTACATTTCTAATTTAGAAAAACAATAATCTACAGTACAATATGAATTTATGTCATTAGAGGCCATTTGTGTGCAATAGCATTCAATCACTTAAGTGTTTATTCTCTTGTGGTTGAGAGCATTAACACACAACTGTAGGTTAATATTGTCTAGTTGTTTAGACTTTGGTTTGTATTCCTGTTGCAATACGGTTTTGTAAAACATTACTGCTGCTGTAGCTTCTAACTCTTTAATTCTATATACTGATCTCTTGAACAATGATCAGATAACCTTTGCCCAATTACTACTACTGTGATCTACAGTAACCATTGTTTTGTGAGCGATGGCTAGAAGCAGCACTAAACAAAATGTTGGACACTGTCAAAAATAGTTTAGTGTTGAAAAACTCAAAAATGTTTTAGTGTCAAATACGGAAACTATTTTTCAAAATTTTCACAAAAATAAAATATCCTCCCAAATTCAGTTTAGATTTTGAAAGCAGTTGCAAAATTTTAAAATTTTCTTTGAGACTACCTTTCCTATCTTCAGTCACATTTAATCCTAACTGCTAACACCACAACACTCAGGCAAGAGTCCCACTTACATTGGTGGAAGTCATTTGGCCTACCTGAGTGGTCGGTGTCAGTGGTGTAAGACTTGTCTTTTTGGCAGGATTTTTGGCAGGCGGGGATAGGGTGTGAGAGTTTTTTTCACAGGGGCTGGGGAACTGAGGGTAGGGATTTTTATGGGATTTTAGTGCACTGTTTTGTATTTTTACTATTTCTCTCTTTGTGTTCTTGTTGTTATAACCTGCCCTGAGTCTTCAGGGAAGGGGATAAATGTAAATAAAATAAATAAATAAATATCACTTCCTGAATTTCTGTATCTACTGCAATAAGCAATATAACTCTGTAGGGTCATGTTTTTTAAAAGAGAAAGGCACAATTAAGAAAATGCACACATCTGTAAATCATTAATTTGTTACTTGCATGTAAGTCCCACTTAATGTATACGTTTGCTAATATCTTCACAAAAGTAATTTTTTGGGGGTGCAAATGCATGGTTTTGCAGTGTAAATGATACGTGTCTATTTTGCAGGCATAACCAATGTGCCCATCTTTAAAATCTTCCTAAACATAGCTCTTAGACTAGATTGGATGAATTAGTTTCCAAATTTATCAAGTCAGTTTTGAACTAAAAAAAAACCAAACACACCACCACACCTCCATCTCTGGCCTAGATACAATGCAGCTATTTGAATTATTTATCAAAATAAATAAATTTTAACCTGACATTAAAAACATACCATTTTTATATCAAAGAACAAATTCAGAATTTCCTTTTCTGTATTATTCAAAAGGTCTAAAATTGACATAGGCGGTATCTTAACAAAAAGCTGTGTAAGTTACTGTTAATTTGATAATGTTTTGGTCGTAGGAGGCAGGGATGGAAAATATATGTCCATTATACAAACATGCTACCTCCATAATATTTAGTTATATTGTAAAATTGAAATGTTTTAAACATATACCCCTGTATTAGTTCTCTTTTGCAGAAACTAGTCGAAAGATGCACACACATACACACAAAACACACACCACACACATCTGTGTCCAAATATTTGACAAAAACATGAGTTTATTGAGTTATTCAAATCCATAGTTAGTGAGCAAAATATGAAATGTCTCTACTGTGCTGAAATGCTAAGCATGCACTGCTTCACTATGACAAAATCAAAAGGAAAAAGACAGTTGGTCCACATCTCTAATAAGAATGCTGTAAATTACAAGACTGAAATAATAAGGAAAATAGTGGTTAGGGAGGACGAGATCAGTGGATGGATTAAAGTGATTACAGCAGTTATAAACGAGACACTATGGTACTGTGATTCTCTGAAATACCATTGTAGGAATCAGCAGCAGCAGTAGAGGTCACAGGGTCAGGAGGAAGGGTGTTGGCAGCTAAACCTAGGAGAGGGGGTGGGGTATTTTCTGATTCACCTACACAGCAGAAAAATCAGAGCAAAGAGAGGTGAAAGAAATTACCGAATAGGTAAAAATATAACCATTTTAACTATGCTAAAAAAAAAAACCATGCAGGTTTATTTGAAAGATTTTTAGCCCATGTTTCAAGTATGCTTATTGAAAGATGCACCCTGAAAATCATACTCTGAAGAATAGTTCTATGTTTTAACTTTGACATGGACTGTTAAAATATATTAATAAGAGAATAGCAGTCACATTTTATCATAGAAACCTCTTGAAAATCTTTCCCCTCATATTTTTAATCTAACTGGGGAAAACTGGTGAATTTAAATAAATCTGAATGATTTAATAACTGAAAATTATGTATACATTTCCAAAACATAAAAGCAGTACATGGCTGATAGAAAAATTAATAATTTGCTTTGAAACCAATTAAAAAAGAGCAACAACAAAAAGTATGTGAAAAAAATCCATTTTAACTGTGAATGCTGCATAATCATCTAGAAATCCCTTGACGTTTTAGGAGTGCCTGAGACAAAAATAGATTCTCTTCTGCAAAGGCTTGGACAGCAATCAGTCCCTATGTGAATATTCAGTGAGCTAATCTTGCTTTTTGTATGTGTGGTCATTTTAGCATATAGAAGAGTTTCCTACTATTGCTTTAAAATTATCAGCGTTTACAAACTCAGTGTGGTCCTTTCAACACAGGAGATATCAGAACAGGAAGCCCTGTGTTTGCAAAGCATTTATTTACACTACAAGTCCACAATTTGCATAATATCACAGACACCCAAAAGGTACCCTTTTGCTGTCTTTTTATCTCAAGTGTTTATACTTGAGTATCTGCAATGCAGGCAGGCTGTTTCACTTACCATCTCTTCCCCCTGAGCCTGCAGCGAGTGCTCCTCCCCACGACCATCTCTTCTGTTTCTGTTCCAGCTGCTGACTACGTTCAAGGGACCGACGCATCATGGCCTCTAAACGTTCCTGAGAAATTGTTGTGAAAATGAATTTTAAAAAATGATAACCAAAATCCAGTCAGTTTCACCTGATCTGGCTCCTGTTTAGCTGATACACAAACTCCACTATTTATTCTGCAACCCCATTTACTCTGATTTAGGATGATTGCAGGAACCTGTTACCAATACAAGGTAAAGGACTGCATAATGAAGGTATCCATTTATCTCCCTACGTACCTGTAGGAAGTGTATCCTTTGTCTGCAGCCCAATGAGGTCACTTGAGAGGCCTAAGTTAATAACACAAGTTGCATCACTGCCTAGCATCTGCTCCCGCTGGCGAGACTGCTGCTGTGCTATGGACTTGAGCTGTATAAGAATAATGCTCGACAAGCATTAACTCTTTCTTTTCTGAGCAGACCTCCGTTTTTTGCCTTTAGTGGCGAAGCTAAATTGCTGCAATGCCAATAGCTCCTCCTAGCCGCAAAGATAAACAGTCACTTCAAACCTAAAGCAGGTTGTTTGCAAGATGACAACAGATTTTAAAAATCCCTGCTTTCCCAAATTACACATTTAAAAGCATCTTTATCCTCATTTGCTGATGACAAAATTTAGATTTACACACTGTTAAATATCTACTTACAAGGTTTTGCTCTGAATGCCTGCTTCCCACCCCTTGCCTTCTTCTCACATCCTGTGTTGTTTTGGTATCTCTAGAATGCCTCCTTCTTCTTAAAATCTGCCACCGATTTGTCGTCTTTACATCCAACTCCCTTAATCTCTTGGCCCTTATTAAAACCTGAGCTTCTGATGGTGGTTATTTCTCTCACTTTCTGCTTTATTAGGAGAGGTTATTGTATTATATATATATATATATAATGTTACCCCTCCCTTGTTTTCTGACCCATTTTTGTTCATTCCCCTCCCTCCATGTATAGCAAAAACTCCTGGAAGGTGTCCTATCCAGACGCCTTCGGGGAGTATGCTTTTTGTTCAGACTAGACAAGCGTCTGGATATGGAAAGGTAAGGCATAACCAGATCTGAATATCTGAAGTTAGATTACAGCAATCTCCTATCCTTTGTGTTCATGCTCCTTCATTCTGTCAATGTTATCCCCTTTTGTGAACTATATACTCCTGGTCCCTTGCCAACTTCAATGTCCTTGCTGACAATCCCCCAAATTCAATAACTTTCCATCCAGTTTCTCTAACTTCGTTGTCTTATAGCTTTCTGTCAGTTCCTGTATTCTGTGCCTGTGTCACTTCTTCAAAAGGTTTTCCAGCACATTCTGGTTTCTCATTAGCTAAATTCCACTCTCTCTGCCCATTTTAAAAACATATATTTAGAACATTCTAGAGGTTTTTATGTCATTCCAAAGGTGATTGTCTAGGTAGTCGGAACGTTAAAAAATTGTGATGCTTTTGGCTTGCTTGAGGGTTTTAGAACATTTTTGTAAAACACAAGATTTTATCGGAACATTCTAAATCAAGGAAGTTATACAACAGTCATTTTTACCATCTGAGCAGGTAGAACGTTCTAATCCTTTGGACATCCATTAGACATTCAAGAACTTAATACTCTAATAGAATGTCACAACAATGGTCATTCACCCACAGAAACTGGATGGATTTATTAATTATTATTATTTATATAGTGCCAGCAGTGCACCTGGCACTGCACAATCAATAGTTTTAGACATGTCCCTAACTCCAAGAGGCTTTACAATCTAAGACAGACACGGGAGAGGTGAACATTGGGAGGCACAAGGTTACATTCATGAGGCTGAGAAGCTGTTGATGCACATGCTTAACTTAGTTACAGGCAAATAACTTAGTTAGTAACTTAGAGCACTTTTAGATGTGCGTGCAGCACTGCAGTGCCAAATCAATACGAGGTATTTAGTCCACAGCTCTAAAGAATGCGCATGACGTCACGTCTAAACCCTGCTCACTGGATTAACATAGCGCATGATATGACGCTGCGATATCGAGGTATTTAGTCTGCAGCTCTACAGAACGCACGAGCTGCTAATCATGATTGTGATGTCACGTCTAAAGCCCGCCCACAGGATTTTTTTAACATAGCGTGTGATTTGACGCCATGTCGCTACGCACACATCTAAAAGTGGCATCTGTTACAGGGAAGAAATTTTGAAGGGGTGTGGGGAGAGGACATAATTTCACTCATGACAAGTTAGGGAAAGCGTGACTGAAGAACCCTGACAGCAGAGGCAGAATTTCAGGAAGGATTTGAAAATTGGAGGGAGGGAGCAGAATAAATGTATCCAGGGAGGGAGTTCCAGGCATGGGGGGGGGGCAGCGAGAGAGAAGGGGCAAAGATTATTAGAGGAGCAAGGGGATCACGAGCAGGTGAGGGTGGGGACACAGGAGGAGTAAAGTTTCTGGGCAGGAGTGTGGTAGGATACAAGAGTGGAGAGAGATGGGGGAGCAAGGTCATGAAGAGCCTTGAAGGTGAAAACTAGGAGTTTGTACTGAATGCGTTCACGTAGGGGGACCAGTGTAGGGTGGAGAGGAGGGGCTGAATGTGGTCAAAGCGATGGGCAAGGGGGATGACTTTGGCAGCAGGGCACTGAACAGGGATGAGGGGGGTGAGGCCAAAGCAGGGGAAACCAGTAAGGAGGAAGTTACAGTAGTCAAGGCGAGAGAGGACTAGAGCATGGAGTAGGGTTTTTGCGGGGGAAACAGTAAGGTAGGGCCAGATTTTAGCAATATTATGCAGAGTGAAGTGACAAGATTTAACAGCAGCCTGGATCTGAGGCATAATGGTGAGGGAGGAGTCAAAGATGAATCCCAGGCTATGCGCTTGAGGGACAGGCTAGATGGTGACACCCTCAATGGAAATTGAGAGGGAAGAACAAGGGGAATGTTTTGGGAGGAAGGTGAGGAGTTTGGTCTTGGCCTTATTAAGTTTGAGTTGGCAGTGGGACATCTAAGCAGTGATGTCAGAGAGACAGTCAGCAATACGAGACTGGATGGAGGGGGAAAGCGCTGGAGTAGAGAGAGAAAGTTGCATACAGGTGATACTGGAAGCCGTGAGATAATGAGTTTACCCAGAGAAAGAGTGTAAAGGGAGAAGAGGGCCCAGGACAGAGCCCTGGGGAATTCCCACAGAGAGGGGAAGTGATGTAGAGGAGGTACCAGCAAAAGAAACATTGAAGGAGCAATTCAAGAGATACAAAGAGAGCCTGACAAGAACAGAATCCCGGAAAGCAAGGGAGTGTAACAAATCCAGGAGGCGGCCATGGTTGACAGAGCCAAAAGTGGCAGAGAGATCACGGAGGACAAGAATGGAGTAGAGGCCCTTAGACTTAGCTAAGAGAAGGTCATTGGTGATTTTGGTGAGGGCAGTCTCAGTACAGTGAAGAGAGCCGAAGCCTGATTGAAGGGGGTCAAGGGAGGAATCAGAAGAGAGGAAATCAAGACAGAACATGTAGAGAACCCACTCCAGGAGCCTGGAAGTGAAGGGTAGGAGCAAAATGGGGTGGGCCGGAGGGGGTCAAGAGTGGCCTTCTTAAGGATAGGGGAGACAGTCGTGTGTTTGAAAGCCACTGGAAATGACCCTGTAGAGAGACAGACAGAGAGAGATTGATGAAGTGCAGCAGAGAATGCACAGCAGAGGACAATCACTGTCAGGAGGTGAGGGAAGATGGGGACAAGGGTGTAGGTGGAAGGATTGGATGAAGAGAGGAGGGAGGTGACCTCATCAAGGGAAGCCAAGGAGAAGGAGAGGAGAAAATGAGATAAGAGAGGCAGAGGGGGAATAGCAGGGAAGGAAATGCAGTAGGGAAAGGGTTGAGAAGCAATTATGACAATGATGTCATTCCAACAAGTCAGGTAAGAACAAGTCAAATAGTGTGGTCATTTAAAAATAGCCTCTCTGTTCATCACTATTTTCTTAACCATCATTTACTCCTGAAAAACCTTCACCCAGTCTCAAAATCTTTCCATTACCTCCAGTCCATGTATGTCAACAACTGCCTTGAGCTACTCAGCCCTGTCCTCCTTCACCTGTGGCAGATGGCAATTGTTTCTGTCTTTATCTCCACTCTCCTCTCCTTTCTTGCTTTGGTACCTTTGCATCATCATTCCCCAAACTGCTCATCCTTTTGTACTGCTCCCTTTCCTGTCTCCTCTCCATCAATATTTAATAACCACTCTCAAGTATATTACCAAGCCCCCCTTTTTCCAACTTCTGCCATGCACCTAGCTGCTATAATGCACATCCATCAGAATAATCTCAGTCTTCTCATCTTTGCATCCATGCTCATTCAATGCGATTGGTTACATTCCCTGCTTCACTAATTCCCTTTTGGTCCTCTATGATCTATTTTTACCTCTTCATTCCTCTGAAAAATCTCCAAGATCTCCAATGACCTATTTCTGGTCAACTGAAATGCCTCCATGATCCAACGGTAACCACTACTTTTAGCAGTAAGATACTTCATTTTCTAGACTCTATTCTTCTTGCTTTTTCTATCCCTCTGCAACGGGTCCTTTAGCATGTCCCTTTCTACTGTCCTTTTTTCTTTCCTCTCAACATACTACCAGGCACACAGCCTCCCTCTTTTGTGTCTTCTTTCCAACTTCAGACACAAAGGTTATTTGTTATTCTATCTGTCCTTTATCACAGCAGTATCAAAGAAAGATGCAATACCTCATTCATGTCTCTCTGGGTGAAATACTCTTATATCAGTGCTCTTTTGTCTTAATTCTATGGCCACCCAAATTCCATCCTTATTACCCTCCACTATGATCCAACAATACAACTAAAAAATGTTCACCTGATTCTCTGATCATGTCCCCTCTGTAGTCAAAGGACCCTGTGACAAAACCAAACTGACAACTATAACAAAACAAAAACCCCCTGTTGGTTTCCAATTGCCTATTACATCAAGTTCATAGGGTTGCCAACCCTAGACATTAAAAATATTACATGCAAATGAAAAATAATTTAGTTTTGTGACAGGGTCCTTTTACTTGTCTTTTCATTTGAGATTTGATGATACACTGTGGTCAAATTACCTAACTTTCCCCCTCAACTATAATAACTAGAAACCCTTTTTTTTTTTTTTTTTTTTTTAAAAGGTGGTGATATTCTCACATTTTTTGGTGAACTTCATGATTTTATGCTTTCGGACTCAGAATGAAATTGGGTGAGCTGGCAACTTTGACCTCAAGTTTCTCAGTCTCACCTTCAAGATCCTGCTCAACTCCATACTTAGCTATATCTTTCCTCTTATTATAGAGCTGCAGTTGCGGCTCTCTAGTTAAGGAGAGACAGAAATCTCATTGAATCCCCGCCTCTCTATAACATTGGAGTTTTGAGGCACTTTACTTCCAGGTTTGCGACCATATCTGTTGCAGGAGGTTTCTCCATTATTGAAAGCTGCATGTTATCCTGAATCTGTTCAAAAATTAAGTGACACTGTCTACTAAACACTGCCTGAGGTTACAAAAAAAATATTTTAAAAATCATGGTTTCAAAGGAACATTTTATGCTGTAGAAGATAAAATAACTTTTCCTCCACAGAAGATAAGGGCATGTCATGCATGAATTTACGATTCTCCTTCTGGGTTGTTGCTGTTGATTGAACGATGGCACAATTGTACTCTGTGTTTAGCCAAACATACATCACAACATAGATATGGGGGACTAGGAAGGTGAAAAACTATATATCCACTATCACGTACAGCCTTCAAACAAAGGAACAAAGTCCGACAGAGATCAGGAAGATATACATACCGTCATTCAATCTTCATTCTATACTGGTCGTTCAATCTTCATACTTTGTTTGGACAACTACAGAATGATGGAACTATTATACTATGTATTTGGTTGCCAAACATACACCACAACATAGATATGGGGGGCTGGGGAGGTGACCAACTATATACCTGCTATTGTGTACAGTCTTCCAAAAAAAGGAACAAAGCCTGACACAGATGTGTTAGGGAGATATATATATCATTGTTCAATCTTCATTCTGTACTGTCGTTCTATCTTCATACTTTGCTTAGACAAGTACACATCTACATACTAAGGTTTTTACACCCTCAGTTGCTGAGGGTCATACCCAGCCACCTGGGAGAAAATTAAACCCCTGCCCAAGCGCATCCCAGCCAGGGTGCTCTGGGGCAGGGAAGTGCCCTTAAACGTGATAATACAACTTGTTCACATAGATGGATGATACGTACAACAAACGTATGTACATGTTGTGTACATCTCCCTATAGCCTCTCACAGAGAAAAGAAGATAATGGGTACCTGTACATAGCATATACGTGTAGCATCTATGTACAATAACATCTCTACCTATATCCTATGTATAGATACCCATTCACTTATCTTCTATAGGACAGCGTACAGGGAGATGTACATAACATGTTTACATTTGTTGTATGTATAATCCCATGTACATCTTGACATATAATCCCATGTACATTTTAACTAAATTATTTTAAAATCTCGCTCTCTCCATTGGATACCTCTCACCTAAGTAATCCACCCTACAAATTTTGACACTGATAGACTTATCCTGAGTAGAGTTTTCATGATTTTGACAGTGCAAGTTGCCTTAACTATAGAGCTGCTCCCACAGCTCTATAATAAGATATATAGCAATAGCTAGTATTGTCATATTGTTTTATTTATATCGGTGAATGTATGTTCTTATGTTGGGCTCTTTGGAGCTTGTTATGTTTCACGTTTTATTTTGTGTCATGGTCTATGACTGCGCTACAAATAAATATCTATTTATCTATAATAAGATATATAGCAATGGCCATTTTACAGAAAGAAATGGCAATTAACATTTACTTTCTAAGGTAATCCCAATATTTAGCATTCTAAAACAAAAAAATCAGGGAAACAGATTGCTAGGCAGGCTAACTAAAAGCAATATTTAGAATTAGTACTCCTATAAACCATAAGAAAACTATTGCCTTGGAAGAAAAACTACATTCCAGAACAGCTAAATAGTAGGATACAAAAACAGGTCTTTCTGGCAACACACAAAATTACTGGTTTTATAACTTTTCCAGAATTATCCCTAGATACTCTCTGTAATTTTTAATAGCTGGAGTTAAAGTAAACTCTGCTATACAGATGATATGTTGAGCCATCATATATAACCCCATAATGTTCTGTGCACTGTAAGGTTAAATAAAAAATGAGTTCTCGAAGTGTAAATTACGGTAAAATAAATAAATAACCCACCTAAACAACCATCTGCACGTTTACACAGTCCAAAATAATAATTTAAAAACCCTCCTGCAACCAAGACTTCAAAAATCCCCTAGTTTAAGAACGAATAGGATCAGTAAATATAAATATTTTTCCTAATAGTATAAGAAATGGAAATGATTGTAGTAGACATGTTCCCCATCACAAATGAAAACAAAATATGTGCACAAGACACAAAAATTTGCATTCCTTCTCTCACTTAAATAGGAAGTTGATATTATAGGTGTTATTAGGGATGTGCGATCAGAACGGGGTTCGGATGTTTGACTGTTCAGCCCGAAAACGTAGTTCGGGTTCGTGGGTTCGGTCCCGGAGTTTGACACCCCCCGAACGTTCGGAAAATTCGGCCACCTGGAGGCTTGGGGCGCTCCAGAGGTGCCCGTGGGGGCATGGCAGCCTGTCGGACACAGCAGCAGCAGAGACCGGGAAGGCTTGGGGCTTGACACCCCCGGTTGTCCGGGCAGGCAGGCTCGGTGCTTGGCCCCTGGGGGTGCCCATGGGGGCATAAGTAGCCATTTGAGACCCAACAGCGGCGGCAGCAGCAGCAGAGGCTGGGAAGGGTTGAGGCTTGGTGGCTGGCCTGGCACCCCTACTTGGACGGGCACTGCAGGCTGCCAGGCATCGGCGGAGCAGCAGCAGAGGTCTGGCCAGGGCTTGGTGGCTGGCACCCCTACTCGGATGGGCACTGCAGCTTGCCAGGCATCGGCGGAGCAGTGGCAGAGGCCTGGCCAGGGCTTAGTGGCTGGCATTCCTACTTTGCCGGGCATTGCAGGCTGCCAGGCATCGGCGGAGCAGTGGCAGAAGCCTGGACAGGGATTGGTAGCCAGCACCCTTACTGGCCAGGCATTGCAGGCTGCCTGGATTTTTGGTGAGCGCTCTGTGCGTGGTCATGAGAGGGTGCTCTGTGGTATGGTACCTGCCACCAATGCGTTATGCAGTATGGCACCTCTACTTGGCCGCGTGTTCCAGGCTAGCATCACACTCGACCAATCTCAAGAAGCTCTACTGCAAATTGGGCAAGCCTTGCCCGGTGGTGAATCTCATGGACACCCAGCCCCCGCCCGCTGGCGCACTCATCCGAACTATGCCCATCTACAAGAGTAAGGAGCAAGTGGCTGACGTGCAGTACCAGCAGCAGATGTTGGAATGTCAGGGCACAGAGCCCATGGCACAGCAGAGGCGGCATCAGCAGAGGCAGGAGCAGCAGACATTCGATTGCTGGGGCACAGTACCCATGGCATAGCAGTGGCAGCCTCAGCAAAGCAGCAATTAGATTGCCGGACCACAGTACCCATGGCACAGCAACGGCAGCAGCAACGGACATTGGATTGCCAGTGCACAGTAACTGCAGCTGGCACCCATCCAGTGGAGCAGCAGCAGAGGCCCATCCAGGGCTTGGTGGCTGGCACCACTACTCGGCTGGGCATTGCAGGCTGCCAGGCATCGGCAGAGCAGCAGCAGAGGTCCAGCCAGGGATTGGTGACTGGCACCCCTACTTCGCCGGGCATTGCAGGGTGCCAGGCATCAGCGGAGCAGCAGCAGAGGTCCGGCCAGGGCTTGGTGGATGGCACCCCTACTCGGCCGGGCGTTGCAGGCTGCCAGGCATCGGCGGTAGAGCAGCAGCAGAGGCCCGGCCAGGGCTTGGTGGCTGGCACCCTTACTTGGCCAGGCATTGCAGGCTGCCAGGCATCAGTGGCAGCCTGACTCAGGGTGGTGTGCGAAGGCAGCTTAAACTGGGGGGGCCAGGAAGCCAATCAGGCGCCTAAACCCCACGTCCCTGACCACCTAGAAGGACTGCCCATTGAGCGCAATTATTTCCCTAAACATGTGCGCGGCTTTCAGTTGAAAGCCACGCTGCCCTCCACATCCTGCAGCTGCCAATGGACTTGGCAGCTGCCCCAACCCCAGCTTCTCCATGGTGCACTGATGCTTCTGGGCCTCAACTGGCTGCTTCTGCTGCTCCTCTCCCTGCTGTCATTGCCCGGGGATCAGGCCCTGCCTCTTGCAGCCGGGGTGGGATCCACCAGCCCTGGACTGCTGGGAATCACATGAATAATGGGGGACATTGGTGGCCCATGATGAACATCCAACCCTGAAGCACCTGCACCTGCTCCTGCAGCTGCAGCAGAGATAGCCAAAGCCTCCGGGACTGCGGTGGCAGTGGAGGATGCTGGCAGGAGGTGACGCTGAACCACACCCCTAGTGCCACGCAGGCTAGGAAGGCAGGCTGAGGCAGGGTTCAAGCTTTGCCTACAGGGTGGGGAGACAGGCAGTTTGGCATGAGCAGAAGGCAGGCTGAGGCAGGGTTCGAGTTTTGCCCAGAGGGCGAGCAGACAGGCACTTTGTCATGAGAATTGGAAGGCAGACTGAGGCAGGGTTCAAGCTTGGCAACCAGGGCGGACAGACAGGCACCATGGCATGAGAAGCAGTAGGGAAGGCAGGCTGAGGCAGGGTTCAACTTTTGCCCACAGGGTGGGCGGACAGGCACTTTGGCATGAGCAGAAGGCAGGCTGAGGCAGGGTATAACACCTAAATCTATCTAATCTAATCTAAATAAATGAAACTATGAGGTAAATGTGTGGAAATATATGAAATAGGAGGAGGATGGCAATGGATTGGGAGAAACACAAACTGCTGGGAGAGGGAGAATTTTGAAAACGCCTGCTGACTGGCTCAGTGGCTAGCTCAGAACGAATTGGAAGGGGGGAGGGCAATTACTTTTGTTAATTGCTGCGCCCGCCTTAGCACAAACCCCATTGGTTCTGTGTAGCCTAGCCCCTGGCCAATGAGACTGCAAAGCCAGTGGTCTGAGGAAAACAGGGATGGTGATTGGGCAGGCTGGCTGCTAGTCCAAGCCTCTTTCCACCCCTGGGGCCAGGAAGTCTGCTCCTCAGCTGCCCCCCCCCCTCCCTGGGCCTGTCAATCACATTTTCCCCACCTGAACATGTCCGAACTGTTTGGGAGGGTTTCCGCGTTCGGTTCGGGTGTCCAAACTAGCTGAGTTCGGTCTGAATCCTGAACGTCCAAACCGCGTTCGCACATCCCTAGGTGTTATATTACCCATAGACCATTTTTGGACTTAAAATAAATAAATAAAAAAAAAAAAAAAAAAATTTAAAAAAACATTTAAAACTAACTGAAAGACTAGAATCTTGTTTCATTCTTTCCTTTATGCATAACACTACACTTAGTGTACATAGTCAGTCTCACAGTGTTCTTCTGTCACCTATCAGTAAGTTTCCCTTCTTATTTGTATGAATCTTTCAAAACGGCAACAGGGGACAGGATTTTTTTTTTTTAACAAAGGGGTAAAAGTAAATCAGTGACGGGGTACATGCATAGTAGCAAAAAGGGGAGCAGAAGCAGGGTTGTGATATGGTGAGGTTACGGATTTGTGCTTGTCTGTGGAAGCGTGTACACTGTTAGGTGTCTTACCTTTTTGTTTCCCTGCGGAAACCCTAAACACACCACATCAAAGAATTATTTGTGTACATATTGCATTAAATTACATGCACATGAATTAACATAAGTACGCAATACATAAAATTCAGTTATAAATGTATCTGTATTCCATAATTTCAGAAATATTTCCAATGTTTCTTGGAGGATAATCCCTACCAAATATGAATGTCATAAGCATGGAATGTATCCAATAGAGAATATTCAAAGGAGACAAATTCTTCCAATGCTGCAGAATATTTTTATAGTGATTGTTGTTACTCAGATGTCTTAGGAAGGGCAGAGCAATGTATGTTTTTATCTGCCTGTTCTGAACTATTTGCATAAAAACCAAAGTGGTTTCAGGGCTAATTTTGTATGTGTTGATTTAAATATAATCTCAGTCCTTCTGCCTTCCAAATGAATAGCATGGGCTAATCTCATCAGTGGCATCTGGTCAGCTTGGAATAGGCAGTCCAAATGAGAATGGCAGCTCAGCACCACATGTTCTGATTGTTACCCGCAGGAAAAATGAGGGTGATGGACATCCAAGAGAACTAAATTATACTTAAAAGGGAATTACAAATTCTACAGACTTTGCAAGGACACAAATATGATCTACCTCAGTTTAGAAGGCCTATCCCATCTCAAGCACACAGTAAAATTTGTCCAATATACTATCTGAAGGTGTGATACGTATATGACAAAACATACTCTTTGTATAATATTGCTCTGTATAATATTTCTAATATTATATAATCTGTATAATATGCGTACTTTGCTCTGGATAAGGTTGTTAAAATCTGGCCCTGCCTTATTGTTTCCACCGCAAAAGCCCTAGTCCCTGCTCTAGTCATCGCTTGCCTTGACTACTGTAACTTCCTCCTTACTGCTTTCCCCTGTTCTTATCTCACCCCCCTCATCTATGTTCAACATGTAATGGAAGGAGTTAAGTGGGAGGGGCCTCCTAAGCTCGGCAACTGGAAGAGACAGCCTGGGGGTTTGTGCGCCAAGACACCAGTCGGAGGAGGGACAGCAAATGAAGCAGCAGTCTCCTGCATGCCATCCAGGCAGATGTAACCTACTAAAGCAACCATTATACTTTTATTCACCGGTGTTGCTCCTGCTTCGTGACACATGGTAGCAGTGGTTAGCTTTTCATTCTCTGACAGGGTTTGAGGAACAAGACCAGCATGGCCCACACATTGAAACCTCCGTCATCCTTGGACTTTGCAGATCAAAACCTGGCGCAGGAATGGTCATGTTGGAAGCATGAATTTGAGCTGTACATGGATCTAGCCATGATGGAGGCAGAAGAATTCACAAAAGTAAAGCTGCTATTTTACCTTATCAGGCCCCAAGGCAGGAATGTATGTACTAGCGAAAGCTGACCCCAACCTCCCCTTTGTCAGTGATTCTACACTTGCTAGAATTTCAAGACGCAATGAGACAGTGGAGCGCTACAAGTTCTTCACCAGGGAACAGTAGGAGAGAGAAGGTTTGGAGGCTTATGAGATGAAGCCAAGGGCCCTAGCCAACATGTGCGGGTTTGGGGAGCTAGAAAACCTCTTAAAGACAGGATTGTGTGTAGGACCTGGGACAGCTCTGCAAGGGATTACTCCATGAGAGCAACCCGACACTGACCAAATGCCTGGACAATGCCCCTGCTGCAGAAGCCAGTAAAGTACAGATGAAAATCTTGGGAGCACAAGCACCAGACACGGTGCATAGGGTGAGACAGAGGCGACCAGAAAAGGAAGCCAAAAGACATCCATAGGAGCCTCAACACGGAGGGCGATGCGCCTACTACAGGAAACAACATGAGCCACTAAAAGAAAAACGTCTTGTGAGTTCGGCCAGCGCTGCAGTGCATGTAACAAACTGAACCATTTTATGAGAGTTTGTTGGGCGGCACGGTGGGAGAACTCCATGCAGTTTTTGCAGGAAGAGGAAGCAGCCATATCAGATAGTGAGGACAACACAGAAGTAATGACTATCACACTGATCCCCCACCAGCTTCATGTGAGAGCTCTGGAGGACTCGAGGTCAGCAGCCATCTTTGCTGCACTGCATGTGGGAGACAGGCCGATATGCTTTCAGCTAGATAGCAGGGCATCCTGCAATGTAATTCCTCATGAGAAGCTGAGCCCAAGCATGGAGATCAGGAAAAGCAGGAGCTCCCTAATCATGTACAACACGAGCACCCTGTAATCAATAGGGAAATGCAACCTCACAATCTGGAACTCAAAGACGGGGAAAAGTTACAGGTTGCTATTCATAGTGGTGGAAAGGCAGAACCAACAACCCTTGCTGGGATTTGAAACGATCCAGATGATGGACTTGATCCAGGTTCAGCACCACAACTTCATACACTCTCCCCAACAAAGGGCAATTGCTTGGACCAAGGACACAGTCCTAGAGCAATACGGAGATGTCTTCTGAGGTGACGGTTGCCTCAAAGGGAAGGAGCGGTTGGAAATCAATCAGGAAGTACCTCCAGTGTGCCTACTGCGGAGAAAGATTTCAGTGGCACTCAGTGAACCAGTCTGGGAAGCACTATCGAGCCTACGCAAGAGAGGCATAATCACGGTAGGGGAGTCCAATACCCAGGGACCTGTGTTGACTGCATTGCTGCAATTTGCAATTATTTTTGCAGAATCAGCCAATCCTCACAGTGCCAGGCTGAAATTGCAGTGACACTGCAGTGGGTGCTGTCTGCAGGATCTTTAAATCCTGGCTCAGGCATAAACTTGTCACCTGACCCTAAACTAAAACTGCTGCTGCAGCTGCCATCTATCAGGGAGGTGTGACCATGACTTGTGGGTGGGTGGGGTCTGAAGGCCCTATGTTTGGGTGAGGGAGGTCTGGGGTTTTAATATGAGGTGGGAATTCTGGGATGCTGAAATTCCAGAGGATTTGAGTCGTGTTTGATGAAGTTGTGATTCTATGTCAAACCTGTTGCAAATTTGCTTACCAGCATGCATAGTCATGGAAATCAAGTTAATTACGTAAATATTAATGCTTGTGGTGAATTTGCAGAATTTGGCTTCACTGGTTGAAAAATTTAAGATTTTTTGGTGCAGTGAACTCCGGTCCCTGCCAATACCCCATGGGTAAGCAGCATGCTAGTGGTAAAGAAGCTGTCAGGCAAGTTGAAAATCTGCATCGACCTCAAACCTTTGAACAAGGCACTTAAAATGAGCACACTATCCATTATCCACCATCAAGGATGTCTTGTCAGAACGAGCAAAAGCCCGTCTTTTCACTGCCTGTGACATCAGAGATGGCTTCTTGCACATTTGACTGGATGAAATATCCAGCAAACTGACAACATTTGCAACACCCTCTGTTCAGTATAGATGGCTGCATCTCCCAATGTGCAGGTCTCCGTCGCCGGTGATCTTCCAAAGAAGACTGCACCAAGCCCTGGAGGGATTGCCAGGGGTGAAAGTTATTGTTGATGACATCCTTATCTACAGGGGAAGGAGAAAACAACAAGGAAGCAGAACAGGACCATGAAAAGAAACTGAGCAAATTTCTGGAGCAATGCAGAGATAGAAATGTCAAACTCAACCCCGACAAGATGAGGTTGAAACAACGCCAAGTTGCATACATTGGACACATACTATCCACAGAAGGGCTCTGCCCAGCTCCCGAGAAAATAGAAGCAATCTTAGAAATGCTCCCGCCGGTCGATGTAAAGAGGTCCAACATCTAATTGGAATGGTCAACTACCTCTCAAAATACTGCCCACATCTAGCCACAGAGGCTGAGTCAATATGCCAGTTAACCAAGCAAAGTATCACACGGGATTTGGGAGAACTTCAACGTAACGCTTTCCTAAAGATCAAAGTGTTGCTCATGAAGGCACCAGTCTTACAATACTACCAACCAGGACAACAACTAGTCTTACAATGTGACACTTTGGAGAAACGATCGGGCGCTGTCTGCTACAGGACAAACCCATCAAATATGCCAGTCCAGTACTCTTGGACACAGAACAGGCCAAATTGAAAAAGAGCTGCAAGCAGTAGTCTTCGGAGTGGAACGTTTCCACCAATATACGTTTGGACACTCAGTGGTGGTGCTGTCAGATCACAAACCTCTTGAGATTATCATGACAAGACCATTACTGGGAGCCCTGAAACTTCTACAGAGAATGCTGATGAGATTGCAAAAATACGACCTACAGATCAGGCACTGCCCTGGGAAAGCTCTTGTACTAGCAGACATGCTCAGCGAAGCTTACGTCATAAGACCAGAAACATGGGGAGACGAAAACATTGAGTCAATCAATATGCTCCATTACCTACTGATTAAGACAGACAAGCTCCAGGAACTCAAGGAGGCCACTGAACAAGACAAGTTACTCCCAACACTCAAAAACACAATACTGAAAGGCTGACCAGCAGATAAAGCCCAAACGCCAGTAGGCTCAGAACCCTATTTCCATTGTAGATCTGAGCTGAGCGTGCACTACGGCCTGATATACAGGGGACCAATCCTCATAACCAGGGCCCCGAGCAAAACGCGCTGCCGCGATTCGCGGTTTTTGCGCAGAATCCTGCCTTAGGCAGGATTAGCGCAGAAACCAGGGAAATCCCCGCGGATTTCCCTTTCACTGCCGGTGAATCAGGGGCTTGCTTTGACTCACC
>QEPC01001478.1:4881092-4898879 GCA_003113815.1 Sphenodon punctatus
CCCCCCCAGGCTGTTCCCCCCCCACCCTGCATCCTCCCCCTAGGCTGTTGATCTTAGGAAGTTAGGTGTGGTCACAGTGCTGGAAATGTTGTGCTTTTGGGTTTATACATTATTTATTTTAAGCTTGATGTGCATGTAGACTGTGTTTTCTTCCATCAGATGTTAACCCTGGGAACTCCTTGCTGCTGTGTTTTGCCAGTGTTTTCTGTGTTTCCCTGTGTTTTGGGTTTACACATTATTTATTTTAAGCTTGATGTGCATGTAGACAGTGTTTTCTTCCATCCGATGTTAACCCTGGGAACTCCTTGCTGCTGGGTTATGCCATGCCACTGCCTTACCGTCCCCCTGGCTCCGCCTACCATCCCCCTGGCTCCGCCCCTAGGCCCGCCGGCCCTACTGACCCAGTGCCCCTCCAACATCAAAACCCACCAGCCGCCCCTGCTCACACTGTCGTCTTTCCCACGAGATGGGAGCTGCGCATCATTTGACTCACGCAGGCTCTCGCAGTGTCAAAGGCTCATAGGAAAGGTAACACTCAGGGCTGAGACTGATGGCAGACTAATCCATCTGCCTCTCTCCCTCACAAACCCTCTCTGACCCTGCCTACAGAAAAGTATATCCTCTATAACAGGGTGCCCCCTCAGAGGTTATATACATGCAGCATCAAGCCCTCCCCAAAAGCCAGTCCACAGCAGGATCCTCGCTTAAAATGTTTTATTCAAACACAGTGCTCTCATTCATCACCAAACAGTCTATATACAGGAACCGGGGTAAGGTGCCTCTTTACTAGGCTCACCTGGCTAGGCCCTCTCTCTCCTGGCCAGGATGCCACACACCCCTCCCCCCCCAGTTCTTTCCAGATACCTTCCACCTATCAGAAAGATCCTGGTGGGAAGAGTCTGGAACTGTCCTTCTGGAATGTGCTCTGTACCCTCACTGAGCTCCAAACACTGTATTTTGAGCACCGGGTTGTTTTTACCACTCCCAGGCTCACTGGCACTAATCAGCCCCCTTAGTTAGCCTGGTGATGAAGGCTGTGGCTCATTAAGGTGCTGTTCTACGCTGCCACAGTGCCTGTGCTACCCAGGCCAGTACTAACCTGTTTAAAGGGCCAGTGGCCTACAATATGGATCAGTGTCATGGATTCAGATTAATCTGTAACTGCTTGTAACGGGCAGTTATGGATTCATCCATATTAATCCATACTGAAGCACAACATACCTGTTGCAGTTTCGGTTAAAATCTATACATAAATAAAAAAATAACTGCACACGTGCAAAATGGCCATGGAACCTTCTGCACATGTGGCCTTTTCCAAAATGCCACTATTTTGGAAAAGGGCAGCCGGTCCACACATGCACAGTGGCTATTCTGCACATGTGCGGCTGGCTGCCCTTTTCCAAAATGGCAGCAATGCTGTTGCCGCTATTTTATAAAAGGCCGCTCATGCGCCAAATGGTCCAGCGGCTATTTTGCACATGCACGGTTATTTTTTTGTTATTTTTTAAAACTGATTTGAATACAGATCTGAAATTAAATCCACAATTAAAGATCCAGATCAGTAATACTGATCCGGATCTGTAATTCCCTCCAGACACCCACTGCTAGCTAGGGGTGTGTATGTCATTTTTGTTATTACAATAATGATAATGAAAACTCATTTTCATTATCGTTATTGCAATAATGAAAATGACAAATAATAACGGAAATAGAAATGAAAACAGCTTTTTGTTTTTGAAATAAAGGAACTGAAAAACGTATTTCCAGCTGTAACTTTTTTGATTCATATTCAGTTCTGATGTAACTTGGGGAGATTGTACCCTCAATGGAGGGCACTATGTGTACCAATATTCAAAAAGATTAGATAAAGGGAACCGATATTAGAAGCAATTGAATATCATGATTTTAATAAAAGCTCCATACACATTCATGGCTACAACCTCTTCTTCCATCCAATTTGCATGAAATCTGTGAATATTATCTCTCTCCACAGGCTTAACACTCGTGCCGATTTTCAGAAAGAGTGGATAAAGGGTCCTGATGGTATAAGACATTAACATGAAAATACATTTCCAGCTGTAACATTTTTAAATTCCATCCTGTTTACAAGACATTTGGTAGAAATGTATCACATACCTTCCCTGTCATCTCTGCCAAACTACAGGACAATTTGATAAAGGGGCCCAATTTTATAAGCAATTGACGTTGTCCCCTTGAAGACCATTATTCAGATAAATAGCAGCACATGCAGTGTCAGTCAGACACAGGCACCTGGCATGGCAGGGGGAAGGAGGTTGCAGGAGGGAGGATGTGGAACAACCCAAAAGACTGACAGACACATTCACTGGCCAATTACTGCATGCTTCCAGCTTTACAGGACCAATCGGTAGTGGCTTCAAGGTGGGCATAGGGGGCGGCCCTCAGGCGGGCATAGAAGGGACATAACTGGGACTCTGGGGATAACATTCCAGCAATCAGTAGACATAGGCTGCTTTTAAAGAAGGTGCTTAGAAGCACCTCCTGAGCCCTGCGTTCAGAGGAAAGCCGCACAGGGAGTGTTTACACGCTCCCCGCACTGCCGGAAGCAACATGCTCCCCTTTCTCAGCAGCGGCTGGAAATGCGGGGGTTTGAAGAGGCACGTTCTGAAGGCCTGAAAAGTGAGGCTTTCAGAATGCGCCTCTTCAAAGCCCCACGTTTCCAGCTGCCGCTGCTGCCAGCAACAAGCAAGACCTCACTTACGAGGGCCAATTGGCATCACAAACCGATCTTATACCACAGTGACACGTAAGAGAATCCCTGGCATAGACTCATTCTCTGTATATGCTGTGCAGGCTTATAAAATTGGAACCCTTTAATCATCTTTCTGATATTTGGCAGAGATGATCGTGAAAGTGTGATATACAGCCCTGCCAAATTTCATGAACACTGGTTGGACTACAAAGATGTTACAGTCAGACATACCTTTATAAGTTAATTGCTTATATCACCAGGACCCTTTATCCAATCCTTCTAAAAGTTGGCAGAGATAGTAAATATGGGAAGGGGTATAAACTTGCCAAATTTCATCTACATTCAACGTGAGGTACAGTACCGTATATTCTGTGTTAGATTGGTTGGCGTTTGCTTGCATGTTATATGTCGTATTGTCTTGTTTGTGGACAATGACTAATTGTCACGTCTGAAATAAATAAATTGAATTGAAATGTGAGAAAAAGTAGTTACAGCTAAGAATGTATATGAAGATTTTTCCAAAATAATATAATTTAACTGCTTATATGATTGGATTCCTTTATCCAATCTTTTTGGAATTTGGTACACTTAATGCCTTCCATAGAAGGTACAATCCCTCCAAGTTTCAGTCAAAGATAATGAAAAACAAAAAGGTACAGCCAAACCAATGGAAAACAAAAACGAAAGCAAAAACGAAAACTTGATATTTATGAAAACGATATTTAAATAACGAAAATGAAAAATGACATGGGCCCCTGGTGCACACCTCTACTGCTAGCCCACAGGCACCTTGTCCCTGCTATATCCTCCAATCAGGATATTACAAGCTAAAAGGAAAGTGTCCAGAATTCTTTTTTTTAAATTCTTTTTATTTTTTTAAAAGTAAGGGGGGTGGGGGAATGAATACAGGCTGAGAAAGTGTGAAATGTTTAACAAATTAGATGTATCTATTGCAAAGATGTTTGTTCCAAACTGGAAATGACTGAGAATTCCTAGCTACCCTCTCTGCACAAAACAGGAAATTCAAATCCATCTTTTTTCACTCTTCTCTTTTCCGAAGTATTTCTAGGTGAGATTTTCAAAAGCACTTCTGTTGAGTCTCTTAAGTGCTACTTAAATCTCATAAGTTTCTGCAGAACTTAACTTTAATACCCCAATTCTATGATGGGCACTCATTTCCCCCAGACAGCCACTCCATATCTAATCTCTCAGTCCTTGCCCTGAACGGAAACCTGTACACCACCTTTTAAAAATGGTCCTGGTAACTAACGTTCATAACTTTCTAGGATACTAAATATAATGGACTTAATTTAGAGAAAGTGTGAAATGTGAAGTGTGAGGAACTCCCCCCTCCCCACCTGCTGCTGCCTCCACCCCAAACTAATTCCCTTGCCCCTATTTCCTACCTCCGCCCCCCACCCCCATGCAACTTCTCCAGGGAGTGATGGGGAGCTGGAGCAGAAAGGGACACAGGACAAGTCATATTAGAGCAGCAGCTTCAGAGTCAATCAATCCTCAAAACAGTCAGGTGCTTCTGAAACTGACTGGCAGCGGAGGGGGAGGGAGGGGACAATCTCTTCACTTCAAAACCTGCCCTATGCCTTTTAAGCCCTTTTAGCCTACGATCTTCACATTAACATTTGTCAGTCGCTTATTAACCTTTGACCAAAACAAGCAGTGTTCAAACTACTGTGCATTATTACGCACAAGCAGTATAAAGATGTTGGTGACGTACCTGCAGGACTGTGCAGGGGTGGGCGGGACTGTTCTTGAATGTTTCCGCTCTTTCCTGATTGGAAGAACCCAGCGGGTGGTGCTCGGGGATTATTTTTCATCATACCGAGACCTCTTGTGTAGAGTGCCACAGGGTTCTGTTTTGTTCCCTCTCCTGTTCAACATGCATATGGAGCTGCTCGGCAAGGTGATTAGGGGGTTCGGTGTGAGGTGTCATCAATATGCTGATGACACCCAGCTGTACCTCTCATTTTCAACAGACCCAGGCCTGGCAGTCTCAGTGCTTACTCAGTGTCTGGCGGCTGTTGGGGACTGGATGAGGGCTAATCAACTAAGGCTGAATCTTGACAAGATGGAGCTGACGTCAGTGGCGATGGAGTTGGCGGCCCCCATTATTGATGGGGGTCTACCCTCCATTGGCCTCCCAGGTACGGAGTCTGGGGGTGCTCCTCGATGCACGGCTCCGCTTGGATCTCCAGGTGGAGGCTGTGGCGAGGAGTGCCTTCTGCCAATTGCATCTGGGGCGACAGCTTCGGCCATTTGTTTCGGACTCTGACCTGGCCACTGTCATCCATGCTTTCATCACCTCTAGATTAGACTACTGCCTGTAACACACTCTACGTGGGGCTCGGAAAGTGATGGCTCGGAAATTGCAGCTGGTGCAGAATGTGGTGTCCCGTCTCTTAGTGGGACTGGGCCACCGGGAGCATATCACACCAGTGCTCCGTTCTCTGCACTGGCTGCCGGTGGTTTTCCGTGCCCGATTCAAGGTGTTGGTCTTGGCCTATAAAGCCCTAAACAGCCTTGGACCTATCTGTGAGATCGTCTCACTCTCTGGGTCCTCGATCGGCCCCTGCGGTCATCCGGGGGTGCCCTGCTCAAGGTCCCCTGAGTTTTCCACGGGGCCATGCAGGGGAGGGCATTCTCAGTGGCCACGCCACAGCTGTGGATTGAACTCCCTTCCGGTAGAAGCCTGGCTGGCCCCGGATCTTCCCTTCTTTTGGAGAAGTTGTAAGAACTGGCTGTTCTGGCAGACGTTTGGTGAGGGAGATGGGTAATGGGGGGGAGGGGGCTGGGATAGTTATTTTTTCTCCTTTTATGTTATTTTAATTGATGTTTTTAGTATTTGTAAGCTGCCCCGAGCTGCCTGTGGCAGGAGGGGTGGGGTAGAAAATCTTTTAAATAAAATAAAATAAATCAATAAATGGGGTGGGAGGGGGGAAGAGGTTCAAACCCGCAACAGAGTGAGCGTGCAATCTACAAACCACTTTCTCGGCATAGCCCAAATCAAGTCCGAAATAAGTGCTTTGTGAATCTGATTGCAGCCCTTGTCTATAATCTCTCTCTCAGGTATTCACGTGCACAGAGTGTTTAAAAATCTTCCCTGGGCACTTTGCTAATTTCTCTAGCAGGTTGCAACAAATACATGAGCAAAACAAAATCAATCGTTTATTTTACTCCAAGAGCCCCAAGTCCAGCACAGGCTGCTTTCCCTGCTGCCGCCCGCTCAAACGTCCCTGGTGCTGCTAAGAATAGATTAATGACGTTTTAAAGGGAAAGATCGGGTCAGTTTAATGGCTATCAGAGCGCCTCTCCCTTTCCCCCTTCTGATCACTTTTTTTTGGGGATGGTCTATAATTAAAACAGAGACAAAGAGCACAATGGGCTTTTGCCAAAACGTGACCCAACTTCCTGATTTTCTAGTTAAACCACCTACAGCTCCACTGCTTGCCCAGAACATGCTGTCAAGGACTGGGGGTAGGATGAATGGCTGGCTATTAGCTTCACAATTTGCTATTAAACTAGCTTCCAGAAGAATGGAAAACATGTCTCTCTCCCGTGCCTCCCTCCCCTCTGCCCCCCACACCTTGCAGACGAAAAGAGAGAGCGCTTTTGAAGAAGCTGGTGTAAACTACTAGGGACTTGGATCTAGAAAGGGGATGAGTCTGGCTGGGTCCCGAGATCCGCTCGGCACTTCAGTCCCCCCGCCCCATCGGCTGCGCTGCTCCCCCACTCCCCATCGACCTGGGGCTAGTGACAGGTGGCTGCCCAGGCGACCTGTCAGGGTCCTTAGCCACAGGGGGACCTTGAGGCCCCCCCACCATTGGATTGTACCTGGGCAGAGAGGCAGCCGACAGCTCCTGGCCTCCTTGAGGCCCCCCCCCCCGGAACAGATGACAAATGCCCTTGGAAAGCCTGCTGGAACGGCACAGGGCAGGATTCAGGGAGTCCGTTCAGCAGGTACAGAACTAGTCCTCGCTTGCCTACCAACCCGGGCAGGCTCCATGCTCATCCCCAAGGTCTCCCTCCCTTCCCCATCCCCACACTTGTCCCCCATCCCTGCACAACTTTCCCATCCCCTACACTTACCTACCTCCCCTCCCCCAGATGAGTTGAATCCCCAGAATTCACAGCCTTGGAGTATGAGATGGCCACCAAGTGCTACTGTAACATGATAGTACTTGGTGCAGTGAAAACCGAGTTATTGAACGTTTAAAAAATCAGTTCTCCTGGCTGGCACCTGCACAATGGTATGGAAAGTTGCATGGCTTTCAATAACCATGTTTGCTAACATCACAGAGTTCCTTATCAATGGGTTTTACATTCCCACACTCTTGCAAAAACAACACCAAGACTAAGGGCATTTTCAAACAAGACACACTCCACCCACTACCCACCCACTATACATGTACAGGGCACCCATAGAGCAACACTGCAGCATTAATTTATCATAATTCGACGATGAACAGTTTTTTCAAACTGCCTTAACTGTCCTTTTGCAATGAATTGCATTCTAGCTAAACGATTCTAAACAGTTGTCTACACTGACAGCGTCAACAGTTCATTGTATAAAATGTACACAATTTGTATACATATAAAAGACAGAGTTCAGGCAGTTTGAAAAAATTGTTTGTCGTTGAATTATGATAATAAATTAATGCTTAATAAAGAAAAATGTGATAGTGATAAATATTAATAAGAGAAAGTATGTATGGTAAGGAATTAAGTACATATCTTACGTTTATGTTGATGGTAAATTATGAAATATAGATAGAAAATCTTGAAATAATTTCCATGCTTTTTGGTGTTTAATTTTTGTTGTAATATATGTTGTTAAATGTTTTTTGAATAGCAATTGTAATTCATTTTCATGTTCTTTTTGGAGTTTAAGTTAGGGTAAAAGGTATTTTATGAAATGTTTTTAAAAAATAAAGTTTTTTGTTTTAGAAATGGATCTGCGTTTAACTGTTTTTTAAAACTGAGATTTTTTGTTTTGGAAAAATTATATAGCACCAATAATGATTTGTACTGTACAATTATTAATTAGAGGCAGGTCCCTACCCCAAGAGACTCCAGATATTACTTTGTCTCCATCTCTTATATTTGGGACCAACATGGAAATCACTCTCTCTCCTGAGTTTTCTTTTGCAATCTTCAACCCTTTATGATTTGTGAAAAATTTCCTAATAGGGTAGTATTGTAGTTTTCACCCTTCTACATTTCCCTGTTTGTCAACAGTCAAACATTAGCTCTAGATACGAGCATGCCCACTGGAAATTTGATGGACGTAACTCTGAAGTGCAACGGCCACAGTGCAAAACCTCTATTTTTAGGGATTTTGTTTTTCAGTTTGTATTCTTACACATCTCCACATTTATAGTGGTCAGTAACTTCATACAAAAATTATTTTGTATTGGTTTAGCTGAATCATAACTACATCATTTTAAAAAAACAAAAAACTGTTGCTTCTTAAAAATGAAATAATCTAAAGAAGTCAAAAAGATGTACTTATAAAAGCATTTTTATTTAGCTTCTGCATGATAGTATGCCAGACCTCCAGCATTAACATACATACACAGTGTGCCACACTGTATTTGGAAAGCTTCATAAGGAGTTACTCCACTGCACACAAGGCCACCACACTTGGGTGGGTGTGGAGAAGCATTCATGCATGTTAGAATACTTTGTTTTGTTTTTTCCTAGGCATTATTTTAAGCTGATCAAAATTGTTCTCATGTTTTCATTGTGATTCCCTTCATTACCCCAAAAGAAACCATCACAGATTTTCAAAATGCAGCAACCATGCAATCTGTGTCCATTTTACACAGCCCTTCATTCCAGAGAAGCCACCTCTAGTAGCTACTATGCCATACAATGTACCTCACCTCTTCTTCTCTTAGCTTCTGTCTTCTCTTCTCTTCAACAGCTGCCCTCTTCTGCTCCTCCCTCTGCCTCTGTTCCTCCAGTTTCTTCCATCGTTCCTCTATTTGCTTTTCATACTGAAGCTTTGCTCTTCTTTCTTTCTCCAAGATTTGCTGCTCCCTGGCAGCTTATATAAAGAAAAACAACTCTCTGAATCTGATCTGCACTCCCCCCCACCCCATTTTACAGGTATCAAATAATATAACAAAATAAAAAGCAAACCATAAAAGTAAATAAAATACATCACACAGTAGTGCAATCTCTGCATCAGCATGCACTGACATAAAAGATTACTTGTAAGAAAGTAAAACACCACCAACAAAAGCAATTAAATATTTAGATATTCTTGCTTATTATCTGAAGGCAATCCATTTCAGTCAGTCAACATAATCTTAAGGCTGTTTAGCACTGATGCTCTTCATGCAGGTGTGAAACTCATTCATTTCAATAGGTCTTGTGATTGCGTGAAATGACAGTGCCATCACTAAGCAACCAGAGGGGTACTAGTCCCAATCATGGGCAGAGAACCTTTGCCCACCCAGCAGCCACTTTGAAAATTAGTACAAGGTCCAGGGACGGCGTAACAGTTGGGGGTGGGTGCTGAAGCGGTGCACACAGGAAGAGGAAGGTCCAGATCTGTCCCCTATCGTTGTGTGTATGTCCTCATCACTGATCCCTTATCTAGATTTAGTCTCTCAGTGCTTGGGGATAGGAACTGGGTTCAAGGGCCAGATCCAGGAAATGGAAAGGGGCCAAGTAAAAACTAGCTGTGGGCCACATTTGGCCTCCAGGCCTGAGGACCTCCATTAAGTGTTCAAAGAAAGTTGCAACATTATAGATAGCTGTGCACACCTGCTGTAGCAGGTAACACAAATAGATACATTTTTAAAAATCCAGTTTAAATGGGAAATAGTTTTGGTAAGAGAGAAAAGATATTCATTCTCTCTCTCATCCAAGTCTTCAAAGTGCTGCACAGGTGTGAACCCCATTGAAATCAATGGGTCTTAAGCCAGCTGGGCAATCTAAAGCCACTTTTACACAAGGCTTAGAAGCACCTCCGGAGCCCTGTATTCAAAAGGAAAACTGCAAGGTGAGTGTTTTCACACTTCCCGCGCTACCGGAAGTGATGTGCCACCCGTTCTCTTCAGCGGTGGCAGCTACAGATGCGGGGCTTTCAAAGAGGTTTGTTCTATAGACCTCAATTTTCAGGTCTATAAGAACACGCCTCTTGAAAGCCCTGCATCTGCAGCCGCTGCTACTGAAGAGAATGGGCGGCACGGCACTTCCAGTAGCATGGGGAGCATGTAAACACTCCCCACGTGGCTTTCCTTTTGAATATGGGGCTCCGGAGGCGCTTCTAAGCGCCTTGTGTAAAAGTGGCCTTAGACTACATTCCCACTGGGCAAGATGCACAGCATTTGCCTCTGGGAAAGATTCGGGGAGGCAAAGGAGTGCGCATGTTTAGTCTGGTGGAAGCAAAGCTGCACGGCTTTGCCTCTGAACATGCAGAGGTTACAGAGCACAATTTTCCAGCTCTGTAACCTCTGCATGTTTGGAGGCAAAGCCGTGTGGCTTTGCTTTCCCACCGGACTAAACATGCACAGCATTTGCCTCCCATAGTTTTTCCCAGAGGCAAATGCTGTGTGCCTTGCCCAGTGAGAACGAAGTCTGAGAATCGGAGTGTAAAGCAGAAGAAACTACACCAGTAAGTGTGAAAAACAATTGTTTCCCACAGCTGAAAAATTAATGTGACAATTAATTCATTCATCTGGCAAATGATAGGAAGATTATTCAACTGTGGGACAGATAAATTTCACATTACTTGTTTCTTTGATCTTTAAAAAAATTGTTAAGTTTCCTGCCTAAAACTAGGAAGTTAGAGCATACGTGGTGCTCGACTCATGCTGAATCGGACCAATTGCAGCATAGATTGTTCTGGAAAGACTATGCCGTGGCTGTGATGGCGTCGAAAGTGGCTTTTTTCGCTGCTATCATAGTGACTGTGAAGTCTCATCCAGAGGAGCTTTTCCAGGTGGTGAGAGGTCTGGTTAATCCAGCCTGTCTCCACCAGGAGTTGGAGTCATCTAATGCCTGCTGTGATGTTTTTATTGATTACTTTGCAGACAAAATTGCTCATATTAACCACAACTTTGGCGCGACCGTTTCTATGGCAGAGTCAGAGTTTGGGGCTGTGGAGGTCCAGCCTTGCCCTTTTTGTTTGGATCAATATCAGTTGCTGTCACCCACCAATGCAGAGGATGTGCTTGGGGCTGTGCGGGCCATCAGTTGTGAATTAGATCCATGCCTGTCCTGGCTGGTGAAAGCCAGCTGGGAGACATTAGGACTGTTACCGGCTGGGGTCATTAATTTTGGGAGGGCAGGATATCAGACTCCCTTAAGATGGCGACTGTCTGGCCTTGACTCAGGAATCCATCCTTGGACGGCAAATCCCCTCCCAGCTATCGGTCTGTCTCTAACCTTCCCTTTTTAGGGAAGGTTACTGAGCGGGTAGTGGAGCATCAGCTCCAGGCTTATCTGGATGCTATCAGATTCCTGGACCCCTTTCAGTCTGGCTTTCATCCTGGGTATAGAATGGAGACTGCGCTTGTGGCCTTGGTCGATAATCTATGCCTGAAGAGTGACAGAGGGAATTCCACCCTGATCCTATTAGATCTATCAGCAACTTTTGACACTGTTGAACACAAGGTGTTGTGGACCCAACTACGGGACCCGGCAGGGGTGCGCAGGACCGCTCTTCAGTGGTTTTGCTCTTTCCTGTCAGGGAGGTCTCAGCAGGTGGTGATGGACGACTGCTCGTCGTCACCTTGTGATCTCTCCTGTGGGGTCCCACAGGGTTCCATCTTGTCCCCCCTCTCGCTGCCTATTATCTTCTGGGCACAATTCAAGGTGCTGATTTTGACCTTTCAAGCCCTAAACAGCTTGGGACCCACTTATCTTGCAAAACACCTGGCCTACCATGTCCCGTAACAGCCTTTGCGGTCAGCCAGGAACGCCTCCCTGGAGGTACAGGTTTTTAACCTGGTCCGCACGGCAAGGAGGGCATTCTTCCCCACAGCTGTGGAACTCCCTCCCCCAGGACGTTCATTTATGTCTGGGCTTGAGCACCTTTAGGAGGCAGTGTGTAGCAGGTGTGGGCTTGCCAGTGGTAAGTGCTTACAGGATCCACACCACGTAAGTCAGTCGCTCATGGGAAGTAGCATAATCGTTAATACTTTATTCTTAGGCACAACACAGGTTCTTCTCTAAGCCAGGCAACAACCTCTGGCTAGTCTCACATAGTCCACAGCAAAACTCACACAGCCTCGGTCCCTCTGTCTTGGTTTCAGGCTCTCAGCCAGACCTCAGCTCTCCAACATAGCTTCCACAGCCTCTGGTCCCTCTGTCTTGAGCTCCAGAGATATCCTCTCTGAGATCCCAAGTGCTTCTGCCTTCCTCTTCCTGCACTGGGCGTGGCTCTGGCCCCACTCTGACTCCCTTAAACGTACCACAGCCTTTTCATACTGCTCCCTGCTACATGGTGCAAGACTGTTCTATTCATAAGAGCGTTTGGCAGTGGGAGTTAGGGGAGAGTGTTGTGGGAGGATAGGGGTGAGTTAGAAGGTTGGGGAGTTGCAGTGGAGAGGGGCTGGGGAATGGTGTAGGGTTGGGAGGGTATTATGTTTTTGTATTTTTGGCTGCTTCTTAGTTGTATTTCATATTTTGGTGTTGAGCTCCATTGGCAGGAAGGGCTGGGTAAAAATTAAGATAAATAAATAAAACTAGAAAATACAGACAATTGATTTACTGCTTTAAATATTATTAAAGGATAGCCTTCAGAACGATAACCTCCTAAACTAGTGTCCCAAGAGTGAAGACTGCACACACACGCATGCGCGCACACACACCCTACACCAGAAGTCAATAGAACATTTGTTCAACAAAACTGTCAGTTACAGAATGGGAAAATGCTGTATGCTGAAATCAACTGAAAGTCTTAGGAAGGTTAGTTTCTACTTTCGTCAGGAACTAAAGCAGTTTTCTATTACAATTTATTTTCTAGATAGTTTCTTGGTTATGAGGTAATTTCAGGAGGCAAAAGATCTGGATATTATAAATTAAAATGGGGGTGTTTAGATTTTATTATCTGAAACAACAGGGAAAATTTCAGTTTTCATTGGAAAGGTGATAGGAGAGTAAGTTACTCTGTTGAACACATTTCACACTCTCTCGGATGCAAAGGTGGACTGAAATATAATTGTAAAAAAAATTTTTTGTGGGAGTCTTGCCTTCAATTTCAGTGCAGCTAGGATTTCACACAGTGGGACACTCCTCCTTTCAGTAGTTTAAGCACCACTGAATCTTGCACATAGGACTTGTATCCACAAGGCACACAAATTACCCAGAGCAAAACATACCCCAGAGCATATGCATGGTTCCTGCACAAGGGACGTATCTCTGAATCAAAGCTGGGTAGTTTACACAGGGATAACTAATGCATTAGCCCAGGGTAAGCAGAAGTTTGCGTGAATGATCTGTAAGTTACCTCTGAGGTAATGGCCTCATGTGAATGAGCTCAAAGGTACTTCAAACAGCAGCAGAAATCAACTTACCAAGGTATTTTTCTCTTTCTTCTCTTCTTTCCTTTGCTAATCTTTGCCTTTCGTCAGTTTTGAGAAATCCATCCACAGCTTTAAAGAGAGAGAGAGGGCGGGGAGGGAGAAATCCTGAATTTTAATATAACTGTGCAAGAGAATCCAAGGTCAGTTAATTTTTTTTATTTTTTAAAGATGTCACCAATCCACCATGCATCACATCTTGGCAGGGATGCCAAATGCTAAGTCTTCAACTCTGGCAACATAGGGGTTACTTAACACCACAAACAAGGCTAGAAGAATCTCAAGGCAAAATCAAATGAGACGATAGCACACATTAGTCATCACCAGGTGTGTTCCCGTGTGCCCGTCCATTAGATGTCCACCACGTGGTCACCCCAGAGCCGCCACTCACAGCGGAGTCCAGGGACATCGCAGGCCCACCATGTGGGCCAGTCAGGGCTAATAGGCACCCATGTGTCCACATCTTGCCAATTAGGTTCGCCCACAGTCTCGTCCGTCATCCAAGCTTACCAGCACATTAGAGTCCTGCTTAGTGCACCCGGCCAGCTGAGAGGCAGGAGAATCTTCTTCTCCCATAGCCGTCTCTCAGCTGAGAGGTGAGCTTGAGGTCTCCGTCTCAGCTGAGAGATATACTCAGCCTCCTCAGCTGACAGGCATGCTAAAGTTCTCCCTTCCTCAGTCTCCTTCTTCACCTCTCAGCTGAGAGTCAGCTGTGCGGGAGGGAAATAGAGGGAGAGCTCTACCGCACTTCTGAACTAAGAGGCAGCAGCGCAGGAGGGAGATCGCTAACACCACTGGTAGAAACTGCTGCAAGTACATGACATACTGGCAGGAAGTTACCCATTTATTAGACTAGACGTGCTAAATATGGGAGTAGGGGCTTCATGGACCAAACACAGAATCCAGCGACCTATCATCTCATTTGATTTCACCCTCGGCTTTCATTTTTATAAAAGATTCTAGTCTTCCTGGCTGCCGAGAACAACTGAAAAAGCCATTGCACTGTATTCTAGACGCATAAATAACAAAAGACAAAAAAGACCTCAAGTTTTCAAATTAGCATGATTTTTAACCCAAACAATGTCATCACCACGGTTCCTAGTTTTCTCTTTGTGATGGAAAGCCAGAGAAAAAACAGATTTTGCCTTTTTCCAGACAGTTTTTCAGAACATGGCAAAAACTTACAGGTTTGGGAGGAGGAACAATGAGCATGGGGCAGCGAGGACACAGAGTGGAGCTGGGGGGGAAGCAACTTGAAGGTATGTGTTGGGTGGGGGAGGATTTGCATTTGGAGGGGTGCCACAGACCTCCTGTGGGTTGTGGCAGCAGGGAAACTATGAATTGGGGCAGTCAGGTCTTCTCAGCCTTGGAAGAGGGGACAGGAGGTGGGACTAATTGGGCCTATAGCAGCTTCCCCAAGTGCCAGCCTCTATATGGTCCCCTTTTCTAGTTGGCAGAGCGGTCTGGAACCAGGCCGGGAAGATGAGGCAGCGAGCGCAGGCCAGTGGAGGGGAAGCAACCTAAAGGAATGTGCTGGGGATAGGGGGTGGGGACTCTGCATTTGGAGGGGTACCACAGACCTTAAATTTTATTTTATTTTTGGACTGTTGGTGGGACAGAGCTGCAAAATTGCATTTAATAGGTAACGATGTGTTAAACTGCATTATTTGTACACAGAAAAATGTTATATGGTTGAAGAAGACATATATGTATAACATTTCTGTACAAAAATCAATCAAATAAGTTGGGGGAAAAATTGCATTTAATCACAGAAAACCAGATTTTTTGGGGGGGGTTAATCAGAAAATTTATTTATTTTTTATCGAATTGGGATAATATTATTTTAAAGCCATAGGCTATCACAAAATACAAATAAAAATACATACAACATAAACAATAATGGGGTAGGCTTTAGCTCAGGTGGTAGAGCACATGCTTGCAAGTATAAGGTCCCAAGTTCAATCCCCGGCATTTCCGATTCAGGATCTCTGGTAGCACGTCTGGGTGAGGCCTCTGCCAGGGATCCTGGAGCATCTCAGGTAGAAATGTCTGGGTGAGGCCTTGGCTGGAGACCCTGGAGAGCTGGATTTGTTTTGGTTTTTTTTAAATCAGAGAATTTCCATTTTTTTTTGTCATGGAAAACTAGGAACCCTGGTCATGACTTTCAGGGTTATTGGGAGATTTTAATGTGATTTTTGAACACCTGGTGTTGAGTTGATTTGTTTTGCTTTTTGACTTGCTTATCATCCAAGTTAAGACAAAGTTCCTAATCACTATGTGCTCAAACATGCAATTGTAAGTTTTGCATTTCATCCTGGCATTTTGATTTTCAAATTTTAGATTACTTTACAAAAAAAACCCAAACCCACCACCACCCAAATAATTTTATTACTATATATTCAGCTTTGCCAAGAGTCATGTGCACAAGTCAGAAGCTAAGGTTAAGATATTAAAACAAAATAGCTTAATAAAAATAAATAGCAGCAGAAGCATAACAAGGTGCTTCCTCCCACCCTACCTGATTTGAAAACATTAAATTTTATTATAAATAAAAACAAATAAATATGATACTTGATCACTATTTATGTAATATCATGAACTACCAGCAGATGGCAACATCCAATTCTAGAAAAATCTAATTTCCAAGTAAAAATGGAAAACAAGCAAGCAGGCCACACTGCACAACACTTAAGAAAGGAGAGAAAATACCCTTCAGGGATAAAATGGTGTTTGTATCTCTTTTTCTTGCTTTATTTGGTCCAATTTTTACCCCGCCCTTCTCAAATGGCTCAGGGCAGCTTACAAAACAAAATAAAAACAATACATATAAAAACAGCATTAAAAACCCAAACCCCCAACCTTTCCACTCACCCGTCCCCAACCCCACCACAACTCCATAAAACCCTCCCCAACCGCCCCTTCACACTCCTACTGCAAACACCCATCAAACCACCCCATTCCCTATCCCTGCCTGCCAGATGCCCTCGCAAATAGAAAGGTCTTACACCGCCTCTAGAGGATACCCAGGCTCGGGCTCAAACAAACCTCAGAGGGAAAGGAGTTTCAGCATTGGGGCAGCAACTGAGAACATCTCCCTGTGAGCCCTCACCGTACAAACAAGACTAACAGATGGTATCCACAGGGAGAGGCTCCCAGATGATCACAGGAGCTGCAGTGGGACATGGCAGGACAGGCGGTCTCTCAGATATATGGGACCCAGACTGTTTAGGGTTTTAAAAAGGTCAAAACCAGCACCTTGAATTGTGCCCGGAAAGCTATAGGGAGTCAGCGCAGATTTCAGAACACTGGTGTAATGTGCCCTCAGTGCCTTGTCACCGAAAAGAGTCAAGCTGCCTCATTCTGCACGAGCTGCAGCTTCTGAACAGTCATCAAGGGCAGCCCCACGTAGAGCGCGTTGCAGTAGTCTAGCCTCAAGGTGATGAAAGCATGGATGACAGTGGCCAGATCTGAATTGGAGAGAAAAGGTCACAGTCTCCTCATCAGATGGAGTTGGTGAAAAGCACTCCTGGCCACCGCCACAATCTGACAATCCAGGCGCAACGAGGGATCCAGAAGCACTCGGAGGCTGCAAAACTGACTAACCAGAGTGGACTGGACTCCATCAACAACAAGAGTCCCAATCCCCTCTAGATCACAAGGTCGGCCAACCATCATCACTTCAGTCTTAATTCAGCTTCAGTCAGCTCATCCTCATCCAGTCCCCGACAGCAGCCAGGCATCGGGTAAGCACAGAGACTGCAGGGCCTGGGTCGGATGAAAATGAGAGGTAGAGCCCAGTGTCATCAGCATACTGATGGCACTTCACCTCAAACCTCCAAATGACCTCGCCCAGCAGCCTCATATACATGTTGAACAAGAGGGAAGACAAAATAGAACCTTGCAGGACCCCACAGGGGAGGTCCCAAGAGGACCTAGCAATCACCCATCACCAGTCTGTGGGACTTCCTTGACAGGAAGGAGTGGAACCACTGAAGAGTGGCCCCATGCACTCCCATAAGGTCCTGCAGGGGTGTTGTGACCACCTCATTTTCTACTGTATCAAAGGCCACCAAAAAATCTAACAGGATCAACAGGGTAAAATTCCCCTTGTCAATCTTCAGGCACAGGTCATCAACCAAGGCCACAAGTGCAGTCTATGTATCATACCCAGGACGGAAGCCCACCTGAAATGGCTCCAAGAATCAGACGGTATCGAGATGAGCCTGGAGCTGTCAGACAACCACCTGTTCAATAACCTTCCCTGAAAAGGGAAGGTTAGAGACAGGCTGATAGCTGCCCAGGGAGTCAATGTCCAAAGATGGCTTCTTAAGCATTAGGGGTGGGACCCCGGACCCATTACCGGCTACCGGATTTACCGGTTACCGGTTCTGGGAAAACCGGATTCCCGGATTAAATCCGGTATACCGGTACCGGATTTAATCCATTGGTTTCAATGGGGCGCTGTGTCCCCATTGAAACCAATGAAATATCCCTCCCCCTCCC
>QEPC01001478.1:4923540-4956308 GCA_003113815.1 Sphenodon punctatus
ATCGGATACCGGTAGATCCGGTAGTCCCACCCCTACTGAACAGCATACCTGGCTGGAATGAGCTCCGCTAAAGCTGGTCCTGCCCCCTCATCCAGCCAGGTTTCTGTGATACATGCAAGGTCTGCTGCCCCATCCAGGATCAAATCCCGGATCACTGGGGCCTTATTCGCTATGGACCGATTAAACAGCAGCAGCCCTTTACAGGCGGACCTTAGACCCTGATCCTCTTTCATCCTCAGTGGGGAGGTGACTCTCTTAACCTCCACCAGGAACCTTGGTCCCGTGGGAGGACGAGTCACCCATCCCCTCGGACCATACCGTCCACGCCCCATAACCACCCCTATAGCCGTTCCCCCCCCTCTCACATCTGTTCCTTCCTAACCCCTAACCCTTGGCTGTTCGCCCTTCCTCCAGAGTTGCCCCCCACTCCCACCCCATTTCTCCTCCCCCCAACCCCCCTTCCTCTCCCCATCCCCTGAGGCATGGGGGGTGGCATATAAATATAATGAAATAAATAAAATAAATAAATAAATAAATAAATAAAATGTATTATTATGGTTGACAGTTCATGATGGCCTCAACAAAAGATTTCCTTGTTTTTTGGTGCTTGCATTGTGTAAACAATGTGATAGGCAAGTACACTACAGTCAACTGGAATTTTACTGGCTTTTAAAGCAAAGTTAATTTTGGGGCTGGGAATTTCACAGATATTATAGCTTTTATTTAGATACAGGTATTTTTATTTAGATACAGGTATTTTTATGTATGCATTTTCTAAACTGCATTCAATTAATAGAGGGAAGCATGCTCACATATTTACACGAGAATATTTTCAGCTAGTTTAAAATTGGTGTTCTTTAATGAAGTGGCATTGCTGCTGCTGGAGTTATGCCAGTTTGCATAATCTGACAATCTATTTTATAGTATCCAAATTTGGTGCTCTCAAGGCACATCCACTTCTCCCTCCCCTGCATTAATACGAAGAGGATTAGAACCAAAAAGAAAGTAAGTAGGTGACAAAAGAAAGTAAGTAGGTGAAACCATAACTACAGTGGGACTTTCTCCTCCATAATAAGAAATTATACTCCAAAATATTAACTAGAAGATCACAGTGTAGTATTTATCCTGGTCAAGTATTATACTGGATACAGTCAACCTTGATCATCAGTTGTAAAAAATTGCAATACATGAACAATGGCTTTTTGAGCTTGTATTACATACATGTAAAACCTGTATCTAAACAATGCCATGTCTTCATATTCTTTCTGAGCAACTAGACTATCACAAAATTATGTACCTAAATTCTACTTGCATGCTCAGAGTCTCCTGAGGCATGTCAGTCTTTTAAAACATGATGAATGCAGATCAGGTCAAGTCAAGGAAAAAATCAATTGTATCTATGGCTCCAAATAATTACTACCACCAGCTGATGACTTACTGCTCTAAAGTAGCTATGAGACTTGGGTAGCAACCACCTTTGCTTTAGAAGCCAATAACAATCCAATTGACAGCAAGATTGATGTTTGCTAGTACATGTACTAGAATATGACTTTTTAAATTATTTAGACTCACCAACATGTGCATAAAGCCCATAGGAAAAAGTGTTATCAGTATCTCTGTCCTTCCTCAACTCTTAAAGCTTCTCTCTTATTTTCCATTACAATCATTTGTTAAATCTTGTCTCAAGTTTGACTGTGAGATCTTATGTCAAATAGCGTTTGACACTACACGTCCTCAATACTGACTGGAACTTCTGGCTCTGAGAACAAATAAATTCCTGTTTGTATTACAGAAGCACTCAGAAGCCTCAAATAAACTTGAAGCCCCGTTGTGCTAAGCATGATGATAACACAACAGAGGCTGTGTCTGCCACTTAGGCCACAGAGAGGTGACATTCCTGAGGTCAAAGAGTAGATCTGTGGCACAGTCAGAAGGGGGAAACGAACACCACAAACCCTAGGTCTTCTGGGTCCTTCCCTATCCTTTAACTTGAGGAGAGTGAGGACAGGTGCTCAGCATATCTTCTGAAGACCTTTGATAAAAACTCCTCATAGAAAACCAACTTTACTTATTGGGTTACTCTTCCCAGTAAACCTGTCCTAGTACCTCAATTTCCTTTCTCAATGATCTCTGTCTGGGTTCAAAAGAGTCATCTTAGAACAATATACCACAAATTTGACATGTTACAATATACCATAAATTTTACACGTTACACCGAGGTCACTACATATTTTACTACAAACCTTGTGATTGATATTAGTTTATATGAACTCCAAATTATCTTTATTATTTAGGGTGAAAATAAAGGAGATAATAGCCCACATTAGCACACATCAGGTGGGTGTTCACCTGCCCATCGATTAAGAGTCCGCCAGATATTAGGGGCAGTAGGGGAAGAGGGGATTAGGGGCAGTAGGGGAAGAGCGCGAGGGGACGGAGGCCCTGTCCGGTCCAGCTTTGTGGGGGAGTTTCAGGAAGTGACACCGGCTGATGCAGCGGATGTCCTGGGGTCTTTGAGGGCCACATGTTGTGAACTTGATCCGTGCCCGTCCTGGTTAGTAAAAGCTTCCAGGGAGACGTTGGGGACGGTGCTGGTGAGGGTAGTGAACGCGTCCTTGCAGCAGGGGAGGTTGTCGCCCTGACTCAAGGAGGCTGTGGTGCGCCCCCTGCTGAAAAAAACATCTTTGGACGTGGATGTGCTCGCCAGCTACCGACCTGTCTCTAACCTTCCCTTTTTAGGGAAGATTATTGAGTGGGCGGTGGAACTCCAGCTCCAGGTGCATCTGGATAGCATCGGTTTTCTAGACCCTTTTCAATCTGGGTTCCGCCCCGGCTATGGCACTGAGACGGCGTTGGTGGCCTTGGTAGACGACCTCCGCCGGGAGATGGACGCAGGATGTTCAACATTTCTCATCCTGCTAGATCTCTCGGCCGCTTTTGATACCGTGGACCATGGGCTGCTATTGAGGCTGCTGCGTGACCTGGGGGGTCTGGACGGGACTGTTCTTGAATGGTTCCGTTAATTCCTCTCGGGGAGGAGCCAGGGGGTGGTGTTGGGGGAGGAAACATCGAGCCCCCGCGCCTTACCGTGTGGCGTTCCGCAGGGATCGATCTTGTCTCCATTATTATTTAACATCTATATGCAGCCCTTGGGGGAGGTCGTGAGAGGGTTCGGGGTGCGATGTCACCAGTATGCTGATGATACTCAGCTGTACCTCTCCTTTTCTACTGACCCAGACCCTGCTATCTCGGTGCTATCCCAATGTTTGGAGGCCGTGGCGGATTGGATGCGGCTGAGCAGACTGAAGCTCAACCCAGATAAGACGGAGGTGATGGTGGTGGGGAGGGCGAAGGGGGTGGTGGCCCCCCTGGTTGGGGGGGTTTGCCCCCCTGTAGCTCAGCAGGTCCGGAGTCTGGGGGTCATATTGGACGCAGACCTGCGGCTGGAGCGGCAGGTGGAGGCAGTCGCTAAGGCTGCCTTCCGCCAGCTTTATCTGGTACGTAGGCTGCGTCCGTATGTCTCTGGCCCGGACCTGGCCTCCCTCATCCATGCCTTCGTCACCTCGAGGCTGGACTACTGCAACGCGCTCTACGTGGGGCTTCCCTTGTTCCTGGTTCGGAGGCTGCAGCTAGTGCAGAATGCGGCGGCTCGTCTCCTTACGGGGACGGGCCGTCGGGAGCATATTACACCTGTGCTCCGAGCTCTGCACTGGTTGCCGATAGCGTGCCGAGCCAGGTTCAAGGTTTTGGTGTTGATCTATAAAGCCCTACACGGTCTGGGCCCCTCATACCTCAGGGACCGCCTCGCCCTCCGCGCCCCAGAGCGGCTCCTTCGGTCTGCCGGGGGTGCCTTCTTGGAGGTCCCCCGTGTTAAGCGGGGGGCCACAATGGAGAGGGCATTCTCGGTGGCCGTGCCGCGCCTTTGGAACTCCCTTCCAGAGGAAGCTCGCCTGGCCCCTAGCCTGTTGACATTCCGGCGAAGTTGTAAAACCTGGCTGTTCGCCCAGGCCTTTGGGGAGGGTGGGAGGGTAGGGTGAGGGGTTTTTAGCTCCCCCACCTATCTATTATTTATTATCTTATTTGTTATTTTAGCCCTGTTTTAATATTGTTACATTGTATGTTTTAAATTGTTTTTATTATGCTTTTAGTGTTGTAAGTCGCCCCGGGCTGCTTTTGCAGGAGTCGTCGGGTATAAATCTTCTAAATAAATAAATAAATAAATAATTAGCCTGCACCCCCTAGAAAGTCCCCATTTGCCCACCACTCATGGCCTTGTCCAGGGACACCGCAGGCCAACTATGTGGGCCAGTGCATGCTAGACGGGTTGGGCCTCGCCTATCTGCAGGACCACCTCACCCTCCGGGACCTGGAGCTGCCCCTGCAGTCGGCTGGGGGCGCCCTCCTCGGGGTTCCCCGGGTTTCTACTATGAGGAGGGCGTTCTCCGTGGCTGCACTGCGGCTGTGGAACTCCCTCCTGTTGGAGATCCGCTTGGCTGCCAACCTCCCCTCTTTCCGCAGACAATGTAAGACCCGGCTGTTCTACCAGACCTTTTCCGAGGGAGATGGGGTGGGTGGGTTGGGTTTAGGGTAGGGAGGGGATGGGGCTTTTTATTGTTTTAACTGAAATTGATATGGTTTATTTTAATGTTTCAATATATTGTGAGCTGCCCCAAGATGCCTGAGGCAGGAGAGGGCAGCATGTAAATTGTAAAAATAAATAAACAAAATAAATAATAATGCGCACCAATGTGGACATGTCTTGTTAATTAGGTTGTGTGCAGCCTTGTCAGCATCTAGATCTGCCAGCACCACAGAGTTATGCCTAGGGCGTTCTCTCAGCTGAGAGGTGGCTGCTAAAGGAGAGAGTGATCATGCTCTCTCAGCGGACAGCCAGCAGTGAGAGGAGAGATCAAGGCAGGAGTGCAGAAAGGACATTCTCCAGAGGATCTGCATCCACACTCCTCTCTCTGTTTGGGAAAGGAACCAAGGGGAGCACAGGAGCCCTGTGGCTTGTCTGGAGCAGCCTAGCCTCTCTCTTGCTCCTTTCAGTTCCTTTTCCAAACAGAGAGAGGAGTGCGGGTACTAATCTTCTGGAGAAAGTCCTTCTTGCACCCTCTGCCTCATTATCTCCTCTTGCAGCTGCCTCTCAGCCAGGGCTGGCCTTAGAAATTGCGGGGCCCAGGGCAAAGACTAAATTGCCATTACATAAATTGCCATGGCAGTGGGTGGGCCAGGAGGCAAAGTGAAGCCTCTCTCCTCACTGACTGACACTGACTAGTTTAGTAGGGCCCCTCCTCCACAGCAGCTAATTGGCTAGCTTGAAGGGTGGGGGGGCTGCACAATTAGTGCAACTGACCGACCGGTGCTGCAGGACCCATAAGCTGCCGGCCTGTTGCTGTGGCAGCAGAACACCGTGCACACAGGGAGGGAGGACAGATGAGCCTGCCTGGCCCTGGGAAGTGCAAAGCAGCTGGAGCCGAGCCACTAGCTCAGCTCAGCTCAGCAGCGGCCAAATCCCACAAAGATGCAGAACTAGGCAGGAAGTGTGGGGTCCCCCAGGGAGTGGGGCCCGGCCCGCGGTAAGGCCAGCCCTGCTCTCAGCTGAGAGAGCACAATCATTCTCTTCTGTATCAGCTGTCTCTTAGCTGGGAGAGTGCGCTAGTGCTACTTCTGATGGAAAGGGGGTGAGGGGGGTCACAGCCAGGGAAAATTTCTTAATTTAAAATGACACTGACCATAATTACAAACCCCTCATTTAGGTACATTTATTCTCATTGCTATTAAATGGAATTCTAGAAGTATATAGGAGGACCCAGCCTAGATCAGTCCTGACTGACGGATTCCTGTGTTTGAGTACAAAGATGGAAGCTGTAACTCCAAATCCCATGTATATAAATGCTTGAAGTCAGAGCTGTATTTGCCAAAGCATACCAGAGGCTGTACAGAAGGTAATAAGGATAATCTTCTTCTCTTGTTCCATCATTTCCTCCCACTGCAATATATTCTCAGGCCCCAGACCAAACCTACCCTTGTGTGCGCACATTGTTTGCATGCAGCAAAGTCATCTCCCTCCCAACCGCACTGTCACTCGGGAGAGGGGGGAATGCAACAGCGGATGCAGGTGGTGGCACAGTTGGGAGGCAGGGGCTTTGCCAGGGGCATCATTTGTGTACACACTGTGTGCATGTGCGCAAGGGTAGACTGGGTCCACATCCACAATATGCACAGACTATGGATCGGGACCTTCGAATGTAGTTAACATACAGCCAAGACAAGGAAGGACAAGAAAATCAGAACACTGCTCTTCTGGCTGCAAGTCTTACTGTAATCTCTACAGCAGCCTGATTCTACAGTCTTAGGTAGCCCCCATGTGGAGACAGGGATGCTTTGCAGTCAGCCAAGTCCTATTTGAGATCAACCAAAATAATTTGCATGCTATTCTCTTAAATATTGCTATTTAGCAAACAGATAAAGAATTAAGAAGGCTACTCTGAAAATGTGAGCTATTCTTTGTCTCCTTTAAAAAATATATTATTGGCAGCTTGTTGAGAATACCAGACTTCTTTGTATTCAGGGATTGAACATGCTGCTCCATAGATTTCCAGCCTGTGAACCCACGTGCTGTTCCACACAGAAGGGAATGATGCTAACACCACTGTAATGGGAAGCTCTCTCCTATATTACAAGATTCAGTCTATGGGAGCTTACATAGAAATTTTGGCATCACAGTAAATGGAAAGATAATATGATTTTTCCTTCCAATGATAATAGTGATGGGACACCGTCCGAATACTATTATTTCTATACCCAGGGTTCATTTCACGTTTGAAAAATCTTGCAGAAGTCACTTTTTAAAAATACCAGTGCATTACTTTAAGTGGAAATCCTTATGTTGATAGTGCATTTTCTAATCTTAGAGGAAAGCAGTTCTGTGAGAGACAAGAAGGCTCTCAAGTTATTGACTTCACATATATGCCCTGCCTGCATTTACTCAGTATACAGTTCTGAGTTGTTACATGCTTAAGGAAGGACCCCATATGGCCCAAAAGTTTGCATATTCTCACCAACAGTAGTTGATCTAATAAAAAGATATCATCTGAACTACTTTGTCTCTTTGTATATCAGGGGTGAGGAACATTTAACCTCTCAGGGACCCTTTCAATATTAGTACTTCTGGGGTCTACACAGAAGTTGGAGGTAGGGATCTTTAAGGGGTGCACTCAGGAAGGAGAGCATCCAGATCAAGGATATGTGCCCTGAAACTGTTCCTTATCTGTGCATGCCCTCATCTCTGAGCTCACTTCTTTCAGGGCTTGAGGCTAGGAACTGGATCCAGGGGCCAGATCCAGGAACTGGGAGGGGGCCCCATTTCATAGATTTTAAGGTCAGAAAGTATTGTAGAGGTCATCTAGTCTGATCTCTTGTATAGCACTGGCCAACTGAATTCCTTACATCAAGCACACAGACCTACACTCAGATGTTCTTATTTGCACCACCACGGCTTTGCTTCTGGCTTACTCGTGACAACCAAATGGACCACGCAGCAGGACAGAGGCCTTCATGGCAGAGAATCACAGGATATTTCTCAGCTGCCAGCCCAGGCATAAGAGATGTAAAAAGGGCTACACCAACAGCTGTTTAATAGATTCCCCTCTCCTTCCTTGTCCCCACCCACCATCAAGTTCCAAAACAGGCCTCTGTACTTCAGGGAGGGTGACTCCACTACGCCTTGACCCCCAAGTTGGTGGCTGAAAATAATGGGGTCGAGGAGGGCAGCAGCTGTATTTATTTCTCCTAGGGTGGCAAAATAGCTGTGGCCAGTCCCTGAATGTTTTCTAAAGAATCATACAAGTTAGAATCACATTAAAAGATAAGAGTAGCATTTGCGTTAGTTGGCTGCTAATGCGATGTAGCTGCTGGAGAAGACTGGTGACTCATTGCGTGTTACTGTTGTCCCACCCCTGCAAATGTGGGGTAATGAGCTGCCTCCCATCTGGTCTGTCCATGTGGCCCTGATGCAAGACAAAGGGTAAACGCGGAAGTGATGGCTGTGTGGCAGCAGCTGCAGCAGTCACAATCAGGACAAGATCAGGGCACTGAACAGACATGACCACGGCCGGGGTGCTGGGGAGGGAGTGGAGCATGCTGAACCTGTGGCCAGCCGTCCCCATCCCCCCACTGTGCCCAGCACCCAGTCACTCAAAGTGACGGGCAGCCATGGTGGCCAATGCCAACCAGACATGACGGACCCAACCTGGGCTGTGTTGGTGGTCCAGAAGAGACACAATAGCCCATGGCCCACTTTGGCCAAGTTAGGTGGGCCTTAGCTGTAACTTCAGGGGTTTCCCAAGATCAGAGCCAAGGCTAACTGCCAACATGGCCCATGGCAATCAAGGGCCAAAATATGGCAGTGTCTGCACATACATGTGGGGGGGACTGGAGGCGCACGCACACTCTCCCCACCCATTAAACAGCTGATTGGGGGAAGGGGACCTGAAGGAACTCTCCTCCGGACAACCCTTCCCCCGATTAACTGTTTAGCAGACGTGGAGAGTGTGTACGCTCCTCCGGGAGTCACCTTTGCTCATCAGCTGTTCAGCAGGTGGAGAGCACGCATGCATTCTCCTCCGGGGGGGGGCCCCTCCCCTGATCAGCTGTTTAGCGAGCAGAGACAGTATGCGCTTTTCTCTGGACTCCCCCCTTCCCCAATCATCTGTTTAGCAGGCAGGGAGCGTGAACACATTCCTCTGTCCCCTCCCCCAACAGCCGTCTAGTGGCAGCAGGTGTGATTTTGCAGCACAGCAGTAGTTCAGGTGTCCAGCCCCGTGCAGCTGGCTCCTTGGCCCAACACGTAGTGCAGGGAGCTGCTCATTTGGATTGCCCTTCCCACTGGCCCAAAGTGTGGTGGCTGCATTTGCTTCCATGGGACAGGTTGGGGATCCAGCCAGCACTTCAGTGGCATAACCAAGGTCTCGGAGATGGGGGCACAACTAGGAGGAGGGTGATAGAGAGAGGAGAAAAATGAATTGGGGGGGTGGGGCGGTGATTTACTAGCATTGAATCGTGCGGCACAGGCTTCTCCTTGGTTATGCCCAATGACTACAGGCACATGAGCAGAATGTGTTAAAAAGGATTACAAGTTATAGATATAAACAACCTGTTGATCTCAAGCCACCTGTAACAACCGATTACACATTTATTGAGACATTACTTATTAACCTTATATGTTTATTTATAAAAGGAAGTATAAAGGTTGACACTGAGAAGTATTACCAAAATAAATTGTCTAGCTCAGATGGGAGAGTACAGACCTATGAGTCCAATATTTAATTTCATGTCCTCTTAAAAAAAAAAAAAAAAAAAAAAATCCACGACAGGAAACTATATTTGTTGTAAGATTTTGAAGTGTCTGTAGAGGTTTCACTGTACTACAATATGAAGAGAAAGCAAAGTCCCTGGAGAGGGGCCTAGATCAAAAAGCACATAACATGCACAGTTTCCAGAGTTTGGGTTGTCCATTCCACACTTGTTCCAACAGAAAATCAAGAACCAATTAACACACAGCAAGATCACTAAGCTTTCTATTTAAGTTGTGCTTACTACAAAGTCAAGGCACACTGTGTACTCTGATTCTGTCAAAATACATCAAAACTTCAAGTTCACTAAATAAGTGCAATGAGGTGTAGCAAGAACGTAGTACTAGAGTTACAGTAGATCTCTGGCTAGCTTTACTTCATTAAATACACACAGTTCTTGAGTTACGTAAGTCTGCTGTCTCACACACTGGCTTTAATCAGCTTAATAACTCTATGCATTAAAGGCACTAGTTCTTTCCAAGACATCTATCATTTTTAAAAGTTATTGATACATCCAAGTCTCCATAAGGAAAGATAGACCACAAGGTATTATAGACATCCTGCTTAGGTCAGAAGTGAAACTGAGCTTGGCAATTCTTTCTAAATGACCGCTATTGACAAATGCCCACAAAAAGGCTAGACATCGTCACGCTACTATTGGCCTTTGTTGAAGAAAACCAGGTCAGGAATGTGTGTACACATGCATTGGAGAAACTAAGGAAGAAAATTTGAACAGTAGTTCCTCGATGCAAACTGTTCCCTCAAAATAATACATTAGTAAACATATAGTACTGATTATAAACCAATTATTCAGCCAGCCTTATATAGGGTTAACCTATGCTGACATTGTGCAATTACCCTTCCAATTTGAAAATAATATTTGGGCTTCAAGGCATTTTATTTGACTTTAGTTTGTTCTCTCAGTAGCCGGGTGCAGAAATGTGCACCATTTACTAAATTTATGATCCAAAATTAGTACACAGGAACCAACACCTAAAACGTTTAGAGCTGGAATGGGTACAACATTTCATACCCATGGGTAATACCCGCTTTTCTGGATATCGCATCAGGAACCCGACGAGTTACCTGGACACCGATCAGGTACCGGAATACCGGAAAACCTGAGTACTCCAGTACGGATTTTTCAATATACAGATTCCCAATTGATATACTGAGTTGGTAAACCAAAACATTGGCATGAAATTTTTTTTTAAAAAAATGACCAGAAGTAGTTTCCTGGGACCAGACATTGACGTTCCAGGACAGGAAAGTTCACTTTCTGGGATGGAAAACCATAAATAAGTGTTTTAAGAAAATTTGAAGGGGGAAAAAAAAACCACTTACAAAAATTGGAACTGGAAGTTGCCAAAAAATTGTCAGAACTTTATGGAAACCCTATCAGTACCAGAAGTCAACAACATTTCAGGAAACCAGGTATCCAATTGGGTCGTAATCAGATACCACATGGTACCCAATCGTTACTAGTTCAAATCAGGTACTGGAAACTCAACGTGTTACCCAATTTTGCAGGTACCCTTCTTCAGCTATACTAAAGTTGTGTATATAGGAGAGAGCAGATTCCTTATATCAACAGAACTTGCTCATCCTGCTTGCAGAAAGTGGATACGTTGAGCCATGTCATTTTTATCTGCCCCAAATATGATGATCTTAGGAACACATGGATCGCACCTCTATTTGAGAATCTCTCCCTATCTATAGAGGAGAAGATGAAAACAGTAAATGCATCAACAAATATACCATTAACTAAGGCAATCTCTTTCTTCCTTACGCTCATAGAGAGAAGGATAGAAACATCTAACGATGTCCACACTATTGAGAATTGAGACAGTCCCTTGGAGTTTATTTTCCGAGTATACTTGTATATCGACTTCTATCTCTTTCCCTTTTTAAGAATATATGTTTAAGCTGGGAAATTTACTTGGGAGTGTTTTGATTAAACCTGGCATATCTGCTGGAATTTCAACTGTTGTGATCCCTTTATGGTCTGACCAGTTAGAAATATTGCCAGCTCCCGAGATGGGTTCTTTTAGGATTTCTTTGTTATAGCAAAAACGCTGGAAACAATAAAGAAATTGTATTTATTTATTTGTGCATGTCGCTGTAAAATACAATTGATTCTTTCACTGAACAAGTCTGTTTCACAAGTGTGGTCAGGGTCCTTGCTCCTTCTAGGAACATACAGGACCCCATCACTACCATGGATCAGTGGTGATGTTTTACCACTTTGTCATTACTTATTTTAAAGAGATTTGATTGCAGCAGGTGCTACAGTCTAACACATCAGTATAGTTCCACAATTCCGGGCAGCAATGAAGACATGCAAAGGGATACGAAATACCAATCCAGATCATGACCCCTGTCTGTAGATGGTCTGACTTCACCTGGGATCCTAATCCCAGCTCGGGAAACTTGGCCAGAAAGTGTACTGACTGATGTATTTTATTTATTTATTTATTTTTCAATTTAATACCCCGCCCTTCCTGCCATCAGGCAGCCCGGGGCGGCTTACAATATAAAAACACAAATAAAATTCAATATAAAACATTTTTTAAAACTGTCAAAAGGAGGGCGACATTTAACACCACCACCATCCCCCCGCCACCCGTCTCCCCCACCAAATGCCTGGCGGAATAGCCAGGTCTGACAACTTTTCCGAAAAGAGGGGCGGTCCGGAGCCAGCTGCACCCCCACTGGAAGGAATTACACACTCGTGGCGCAGCCACCGAGAATGCCCTGTCCTGCGTGGGCCCTCGGAAGACCTCAAGCAGGGCACCCCCAGACGACTGCAGGGGTCAATCCAGCACCTGGGGGGTGAGGTGGTCCCGCAGGTAGGCAGGGCCTAGAACGTTTAGAACTATTCCCTGCCTCAACGTTCCTTCTTCCACCAAAGCCAGGTTCTGCTTTCAGTTACACCTACACCACCTCCTGACTGTCTGACCCACAAAAATCTCTCTCTAATGGCTTGTCAGAGCCTAGAATATTCCAGAGGCAGTGTAAAAGTTTTCCTTTTTGTCAAAGCACTTGGTAGGTGGTGATAGGGATGAGTGTGGTTTTCGTTTAAGGGATTTAAATGTATTTTGTGTTTTTAATGCTGTAAGATGCCCTGAAAATTAGGGGAAGGTAGGGGTAGAAATTTAAATAAATAAATGATGCTGGCTATCCCTAATACTACCCTGACAGGCAAATGCACAGGTCAGAAAACAAAACTATGCCTCAGATAGCAGGCTTGGCTTTCAGGTGTGGTATGTTAGGTTAGCTGCTATGCACACTAATTTCAACATTGAGGCCTAACAAGTAACAAACTCCCATTTCAAAAGGACAAAAAAAACCAAAAAAACCAACCCCACTCTAAAGCAAGGGGGACCCCCCAAAAGGAAGCTTGACTAAGAATTTTGCTGCTCTTAAGAGTAAGTTCAAGAAGCATGGGACCTTGCTACCCAAACTCTGTGTTTGCTATGTTAAGAACCAGGTGTGTGACTCCACCAATTCATGGCAGGGCTGGCTGTTAGAAAAGCAATCTTGCTATAACCAAACAATTTAGAGGATATTGACACACTAACATGGAATCCTATAATGCAATTTTAGCATTTTTCAGAGCCAAATCAAACTTCTACATAATTTTCTTCTAAGCAGTTTTAGTAAGAGAAAAGCCAAGTGTCTCTCATAAGACGATACATGGGCAATGCCTTCTCTGCAGCCATCACATCAGGAACCACTAGATCATGAAACGCAAGTCTATACAACTTGTATTATAAAGCTAAGGCTCCACAGATGGGCTGCAACAGACTTGCTTATTGTATAGATTGAATTCAAGAGCAGGACTTTTACTTCATCCTCATGCGAGTTATTGATTAATATGCCAAAATGACAATGCAGGTTTTATTTTCGTATAATTTTCAAACGGATCAGTTTGATCTATTAAGAAATACAACAAATGCAGATTACTGGCGTCTGACAACATTTGTCAGATGTTGAAATGAGACAGCTAATTCTAGGTCAGCTAGGTTTAGAGAGCAGTAGCCCATCACAATGGCATTAAATTGTCAATATGAAACTCCCTAGAAGTATTTGGAATTCTGGTTTTCAGTAGCAAAATGAACTGCAATTATTTGGGAAAAGTTGGATAAATTGTTGATGTTAACTAGATTCTATCAAAACGTCAGGTTAGTCATAGAACAGATGAAGCTAACAGCTAACAAACCTATATGTATGTTTGCACAGAACATGATAAAACCAGCAACAGGAAGTATAGACTCAATATCTGCACGAGTGACAATTTGCAATATTTATTTATATATTTTAAATTCTTATACCCCGCCCTCTCTGACCATAGGCGGCTCCGGACAGGTAACAACAATAAAAACAGAGAAAACAAGGGAATACAATGTAGCCAAGAATGGCTCCTGCTCAGCATTCACACAGTTGATTTTACACCAGACAGAGCATTACAGAAGAAAGTAAGCATTGATCTCTGCAAGAGCTTATATTACCATTGAGAGCAGGCTATATAAGGATTTTTTTTTTCCTTTATGAATTTTTAAAGCCAAAGGAGTTAATGTTTTGTCAGATTTCAATTGCACCCCAGAAGAAGGGAAAGTTCCCGAAACGCGCCCGGCTGTGATCATCATTGTATTGATTGGGAACATTATGTATGTTCATGGTTGATTTTATTTTTATGATTATTGTTATTGTATTTTTATAGTAAAATTTATTCTTTGTAGCCTTGTTTGTTCTCTACAACAATAAAAATAAAACAACAATAATTCAATTAAAATATGACATAATATAAAATCCCCCCATCATCCCTCCTCACCCCCCTCACCCCCCAATCCCATCCCTCCCTCACCCATCCCCGCCACCAAATGCCTGAGAAAAAGTCAGCAGGTCTGGGGTCAGGGGTAAGGTTAATGACATTTGGTGAATTAGAACATGAACTATAGTTTTCTCTCTCACCCTTTTCCCAGGAGTTAACAAAATCAGACATGCCAATTTGATCTTGCACAAAAAGCTTCCTCTTGACGTACAATACTTGATCATGTGCAAAATCTACTAACTCTACATATAAGCACATAAAATAGGACTTAATTTGTGGGGCAGCCCTTGCAAGTAAATTCAAGGATAGGGATGAGCCCCAAGAAATGTTTCCAGTAGGAGCGTACAGTTCCAAATGTGAAAGATCAGGAAAAGGCCAATACTGGCCATTTCAGGGTTGGAAATGAGAGCCAGAAAAAAAATGGATGGTTTATTCGGCTTTTGTTAATAACTTTCTTGGCTCTTGCCCCACTGCCTCTACTGGTCATCATAGAAGAACTCCTGTTTTATATTCAGCTGTACAATGGCAGGGTGATCCAGTGGTTGGTTTGATAGCTGGAAACTAGGGTTCCGTTTTGATAAGCTCTGAGGTGGGGGGCATGGCTGCTGGCACCACCTTTGGCCCTGGTCATCCATTTTTATTTATTAAAACCACAAACAAATCAAGCATTGCACAAAACAGTCCTGCAAAGAAAATGTCAGAAATTAGAAAAGAGATTAGCAAGTGAAATACTATGAATCTAAAGGTCATTTTTCAATCCACTTACAGTCAAGAAGATGTGTTTTGGAAGTTTGAGAGAGTTAGCTTTGTTAGCAACCAGTGTCTTTTTTTAATGTGTGTTTGGAATTCAATTGGTGTGTCAGCTCCCACAGGATCTGATGCTTTAAATGGCATATGCAATTTTAATTGCAATTTCCCCTTAGTAAAATAGGCAACTAAACATTATTTCCTCATTTCTCTCTCTTATTTTCCTACTTCTTTATAATAATTGTGCCTTTACAGCAATTTCTTAGCAGGAATATGAACTCTGTCGGCCAATTCTGTACAGAAGAAGGAAGATCTAGTGAATAAAAATAGTTTTATTTGGCTATCATATGCACCAGTGTGGGTGTTGAATGTGAAAAACTGGTTTAGTAATTATATTTTCAAATCCACTTGGCAAAAATATGCAAAATGAAGCCATATAATATTCAAACAGGATGTTTGTCTTTTCTCTTTGCTTTAATAAGTCAAATATCTTACTTAGAAAGACTAGGTTTTTCTACTTCTCAGTAATTTAATTTCTCTTCTCTCACCAAAAAACAATATTTTGAAAAAGACTGACATATCTAAATTTATCAGATACTTCAGCTATTCATATTGATATTTATTTTTCCAATTTTTACAGCACTTCTAGATAAGGCACAGGGCGGCTTACAACACATGTAAAAACATATAAAAGCAGCTAAGCATCCACACCCACCAACCCTCTCCATAACCCCTCCACCCAATCCCACTCAGCCCAATCCCTGTCTTCCAAATGCCTGGCCAAACAAAAAGGTCTTGCATCTCTTCCGAAAGGTAAGCAATCTTGGGGCTTAGGCAGATCTCCAAGGGGAGAGAGTTCCATAATTGCGGAGCAGCCACTGGGGACGGTTCTCTGCGTGCCTGCGTTGTACGAACTTCATGGGCAGCTGGTACTCGTACGAGGGCACCCTTGGCTGACCTCGGAGGCTGTGATGGAATATAAGGGAAGAGGCAGTCTTTCAAATACCCAGAGTCCAAGCCGTTTTAGGACTTTAAAGGTCAAGGCTAGCACCATGAATCATGCCCAGAAAGCTATTAGCAGTCAGTGCAGAATCCAAAGCACCACTGTAATATGCTCCCGGCAACCCAACCCCAACAGAAGGTGAGCTGTTGTGTTCTGCACCAACTGCAGCTTCCGAACAGTCATCAAGGACAGCCCTATGTAGAGTGCATTGCAGTAGTCTAGCCTTGAGATTACAAAGGCATGGATGACTGTAGCCAAATCAGAGTCTGATAGAAAAGGTCACAGCCTTCTCACCAGATAAGGTTGGTGAAAGAGGCTTTTGGCCACAGCCGCAACATGACCAGTACGGTGCAGCAATGGATCCCAGAGCATCACAAGGCTGCAAACCTGAGTGACCAAAGGAGGCTGGACACCATCAATAACAGGGGTCCCTATGCCTCCAGGTCACATGGCTGGCCAACCGTCACCACCTTGATCTTCTCTGGATTCAGCTTCAATCAGCTCGCCCACATCCAGTCCCCAATGAAAGACAGGTACCTGGTAAGCACCAAGACTGCAGGGCCTGTGTCAGATGAAAGAGAGAGATAGAGTGGGTGACATCAGCGTAATGATGGCATTTCACTCCAAATCCTGTAAAGGGCTCTCCCAGGGATCTCAGATACATAAGGAACAGGAGTGGGGACAAGACGAAAACTTGCGTGACCCCCACAAGGGAGCTTCCGGGAGGATGATCATCACCGCCTATCACCACTCTCTGGGTACTCCCAGCTAGAAATGAGTGGAACCACCCAAGAGCTGTCGCACGTACCCCCACCAGGTTCTGCGACAGCGTCAACACCACTTTGCAGACCAGTACCAAACTTTTACAAAAGAAAAGAAAAGAAAGGAGGAAAAACGAAGTCTTATTTTAGTTTGACAGTGATACCTTATTGAGTTTCTGTCCTAATACTTTGTGAGAATAATTATTTCCTCTATTTTTGGTATGGGACATCTGATTAAAAATGACAATTCTGGAATTTGATGCAGTGCATCCCAAAATATGATGTTTATTTTTATATTTATTTTATTTATATTTATTTATAAAATAATTTACTACCCCGCCCCTCCTGCTCAAAGCACCCCAGGGCAGCTTACAACGATTTACATTTGCAACCTGTGTGTCAATTACTAATATAGCACTGTCTGGACCACTTACTAGATTGCAAGTTTTCTGACTAGATTGCAAAATCATGAAGTTTTTGCCAAAAGCAAAGTAAATCCTAAGGACAATGATATTCACATGATTAAGTTGACCTCCAGCCAAAAATACAAGTGTCAAGAGAGAGAGGCCCATTTAACTTGTTTGGCATCACTGCTACTCTTTTGTACATGAATGCCCTGGTTCACTTTTAGCTAAGCTTGCAGGTCAAGATTCAAAGTGAGAGATTGCCAGAATCAAAGTGAATAAAGAGAGAGAAATAGCAGTGAAGTGTGATGGTGTGAATATGCGTTCTAGTTTCCCCAAACTAGTTAAGATGGTCAATCATAGGGAGGCAAGAACCAAAAGGAAGCAGGGTTGCCTGTAATCACTTATCTACCCTTGATACTGGCTGCTTGCTCTTCCCCATCTACCTACCCATAAAGCCCTTATGACTAGGGGAAGGAAAGAGCTCTCACTGTACCCCTCTGGTTATCTTTCCCAGAAGGCAGGAGGACACTACAGTCAAGATAGTGCTATTCCTGTGGAGTAGAGGGAGAATCAGCAAGGTTGGCAGAATATCTACAAACATGCTTCACCTCCCCCCACCCTTTCTAAATCAGTTGTATATATAGCAGAGAAATACAAGCAGAGCCTTCTTTAAGGTGGGGCAGACAGGGTAGTCACCCTGGGCACCGGGTTGTGTGGGGGTCCTCCAGGAAGTGCTTCCTGGTGGACCTCAGGAGCAGTGTACCATTGCTGCTGGTCCTGGGAGCACCCACCCCTGCTGCTCCTGAGGTCCTGCTGCTCCCAAATTTCTCAGTGGCACAGTCCCAGGGCCCCATGAAGAGCAGCTGCAGGGGTCCGTCAGGAGCTGTGGTGACAACAGCCACAGAGGTAGGGCTCCCTGGCCCTCACCACGCTGCTCCTGAGAAGCCCCTGATTATGTACTTCCTACAAGGACCTCCACCCATCCTTGCCTCAGCAATCCTACTTCCTATGACCAGGCCCTGCCCACCCCAGGTCCTGTCAGTTCTAAAGCCATCACAGGATAGAGATCAAAGGGTGTTTTTAGACCAGCGGGGGAATCTAGCGGATTGACAAACCTGCTCTTTAAAAAGTCACGCAGGGAGCAGTTACATGTACCAGAAGTTGCTGGCTGCCATTGGAAACAGCAGTGCCCGGTGGCTCACACATTATTTTTAAATATGCATGAGCTGCCGGGCTGTGAGAGTGCTTAAGGGTTTTAAAAATAATTGATAGGAATATTTTGGTGGGGTCATACTGTAGAAAAAAACACAGGGGTAGGAGTTTGGGTTTGTTCCCCCCACCCCACCCCACCCCACCCCAGAGTTTTGCATTTTGCTCACTACTGCATGCCACCACCATTGTATAGTTTTTCATGCTGCATACACTGTGGGTTTTTTCATTCATTGTGTGTTTTATTCCCGATCAGCTGTGAAATTTTAATGATGCCCACCGCCACACCAACCTAAAAGTCCACCAGCCACCACTGCTCTATGTAATGAATATACAGATTTTAAAAACACTACATTATTTAATACTGCATAATGTGCATTACTATGAACCTATTACAAGTTTTTATTTTGTAAAACCTTGACTTAACCCCTCTGTGTTAATTTTGCTTCTTTGTCCCTTAGTCACTGTCAAAGACACTTAGGGTGTTTTTAGACGAGCGGGGGAACTGACAAATCTGCTCTTTAAAAAGTTGTGCAGGGAGCGTTTACACCTAGGGAACCTCTTCCCTCCCAGGGGTCACTCTGAAAGCTTGCACAAGCTCCGAGGGCTGCACAGACGTTGAGGTGGGAGTGCTTAATGAATGCACTCAAAGAATGGAGGGCCCAAATCATGGATTTGTGCCATGGATGTATCCCCTATCCTTGTTTGCATGCCTTCATCTCTGCTCCCTTCCCTTAAGCTCAGTTTTTCAGTGACTGGAGGTAAGAACTGGATCCAAGGGCCAGATCCAGGAAGTGGAAAAGGGCCACATAAAAACTTGCCGCAGGCCACGTTTGGCTCCCGGGTCTGAGGTTCCCACCACTGGTTTACATGTACCAGAAGTTGCCGACCATTTAAAACAGCAGTGCCTAGTAGCTTGCGCCTTGTTTTTAAAAACGGATTTGTAAAAGCTCGATTTGCCAACCTGCTAGTTTCCCCCGCTTGTCTAAAAACACACTAAGCGTCTCTGACAGTGGCCGAGGGACAACGAAGCAAAATTAATGCAGAGGGGTAAAGCAGAGTGGCAAACACATGCAGAGATACAGAAAACCAGCTGGATTTCCTGCTCTTCGTGGGCTTTCTACTTTCAGACCAGACGAACCCCATGCAGATTCTGGCTCACACAGTCTCTCATGGAGTTAAAATATGCACGGGGGAGGTGGTGTGAAAGCGGTCTAAGAGGCGGCTGGGGCTGGTAGCAGGGAGTTCAAGGGTCAGGAAAGCAAGGCAGGCAGGGGGACACAGGAAAGGGGCGTTTTCCCTCCCTGTCCATGTCCACCAGCCACCCTTATCATAGAGATCTCAAGATTTTTCTCTACAGTGTTTCTATTTTTGCCAGCTAAAATTATATGCCATACAAAATATATGGCCTAATTTATAAAGGCAAACTTTGGGGCAAGACATGTTTACCTACACTACTGTGGGTACTACTAGAAACTATTATTTATTATTGTACTTGCTGCTAACAGCAACAGGACAGGGCAAATTTTAACTCCATGACAGACAGAAATATTCCTTTCATTAATGACTTACAGGCTGGGGTGGTTGTCCTCCTTCCCCTCCCCTGACGCGCGCACACAATTTTCAAGACAGTATTTTGAATCTTACCCAGAACTTTCATTGCTCCTTCTATTTAACAGAAAATCATTATTTGAAATTTTATTAGAAGTGATTTCTTCTGTTTAAATTCAGAACAGGCACATCTAGGATGACTGAACATTAGCTGCTAAATAGACCTTTGTCTCTAAATGCTACTCTAACAGTCAGTTCCAGTTTCTTCCAGGGGAACGCAAAAGTCAGGTCAGTCAAGTGAGAATTATATTAGGATATGTTACGTATTTTATAAAGTAGAATACTAGGCATTTTCATACTTCATTCTCTTAATAAAGTATGTAACTGGCAAATAATGAAAATATGGAACTTTTATTTGATGAGGGTTATTGAATTCATGTTGGTAGCTTTTTAAAGTGTCTCCTAAAAATAGCTGACCTAGTAGAATTATTCCTGCCTTACTCCAGCTTGAGTAATTTACCCAATACAACTCTAATATCAATTCTCTCTCTTTTGTAAAGGAGGTCAGAGGGGAGGGATAAATGAGAGCCATTTAGCCAATTTATCGAGCACAGCAAGAGTTGTCTGAATGAAGGAGTGATTCTTGGTGGAAAGGTGGATATTGGCCTGAATAGTATATCTAATAAATCCATTTCTTCATGTCACTCCTTCTCCAGACTAAATAACAATTTAGTTGCAGGCTTGTCATTCCAGTATACAATATCCTTTAATTGGGCAGCATAAAAATACTTTGTAATATCAGGGAAAGCCAGACCCCTCCTCTCCCACATTTAACAGGTCTGTATAAAATAGCAGCAGCAACCCTAGGCCTTTTATTCTATATGAATTTAATTTTTTAAATTTATTTTGTTATATTTATTAGCTGCCCCCTCATGCCTACGGCATCCCGGGGTGGCTTACAACACTAAAAACAATCACAATTATAATGTATTAATTTTAAAACATTTAAAAAAAAAAAAAGCATCTCTCTCCCCCCCCCTCCCCTCCGAAGGCCTGGGAGAACAGCCAGGTCTTGCAGGCTCGGCGGAACGCCAGCAGACCTTGGGCCAGGCGAGCTTCCTCTGGGAGGGAATTCCAGAGTCGCGGCCCGGTCACCGAGAACGCCTGTTTCATTGTGGCCCCTCATCTAACACGGGGACCTCCAGGAAGGTGCCCCCGGTAGACTGCAGGGATTGTTCTGAGACGCGGAAGGCAAGGTGGTCCCCGAGTTATGAGGGGCCGAGACCATGTAGGGCTTTATATATCAAAACTAACACCTTGAATTTGGCCTGGTACGCTATAGGCAACCAGTGCAAAGTGTGGAGCACAGGTGTTATGTGCTCCCGCCGACCCATCCCTGTACGGAGATGGGCCACCACATTCTGCACTAGCTGCAGCCTCCAGACCAGAAACAAGGGAAGCCCCACGTAGAGCGCGTTGCAGTAGTCCAGCCTCGAGGTGATGAAGGCATGGATGAGAGTGTCCAGGTCGGGCCCAGAGATGTATGGACAGAGCCTCCGTACTAGATACAACTGGCGGAAAGCGGCTTTAGCCACCGCCTCCACCTGCCGATCCAGGTCGGGCCCAGAGATGTATGGACAGAGCCTCCGTACTAGATACAACTGGCGGAAAGCGGCTTTAGTCACCGCCTCCACCTGCCGATCCAGACAGAGGTCCAGATCCAACACCACCCCCAGACGCCGAACCTGCTGGGCTACAGGAGGGCAGACCCCCACCCCCCACCGGAGGAGCCAGCACCCCCCTTGTCCTTCCCATCGCTATCACCTCTGTCTTATCGGGATTAAGTTACAGTCTGCTCTGCTGCATCCAACCCACCACAGTCTCCAAACATTGGGAAAGTATTGAGACAGCAGGACCTGGGTCAGTTGAAAAGGAGAGGTACAGCTGAATATCATCAGCATATTGGTGACATCGCACCCCGAACCCTCTCGTGATCTCCCCCAGGGGCTGCATATATACATTAAATAGTAATTAAGACAGGATTGAACCCTGCGGAATGCCGCAGTTCAAGGCCCAGGGGCTTGATGTTTCAGCCCCCCAACACCACCCGCTGGCTTCTCCCCGAGAGGAATGAGCGGAACCAAGCGAAGATGGTCCTGTCCAGACCCCTCAGGTCTCGCAGCCATCTCAACAGCAGCCCACGGTCCACAGTGTCAAAAGCAGCCGAGAGATCTAGCAGGATCAGAAATGTTGAACATCCTGCGTCCATCTCCCGGCGGAGATCGTCCACCAAGGCCAACGACGCCGTCTCAGTACCATAGCCAGGGCAGAACCCAGACTGAAAAGGGTCAAGGAAACCGATACTATCCAGATACGTCTGGAGCTGCAGTGCCAATGGGGCGGTAGCTGGCAAGTGCACCCACATCCAGAGATGGCTTCTTCAGCAGGGGGTGCACCACAGCCTCCTTGAGACTGGGTGACAACCTCCCCTGATGGAGGGACGCGTTAACCACCCTTGCCAGCACTGTCCCCAATGTCTCCCTGGAGGCTTTCACCAACCAGGATGGGCACGGTTCTAATTCACAACTCATGGCTCTAACAGACCCCAGGACATCCAGCGCATCAGCCGGCATCACTTCCCGAAACTCCTTCCAGAAAAACCGACTAGACAGTGCCTCCAGAACCTTGTGCTCCTCACCTACGGCTTCCAAGCCAGTGTCAAAGTTACTTTGGATCTGAGCAATCTTGTCTGCGAAGTAGATAGCAAACTCCTCACAGCGGGCCTGGGACAAGTCCCCGTCCAGGCGGAGGGAGGCCAGACTGACCAGTCCCCGCACCACCCGAAACAGCTCCGCTGGACGCGACTTCGCAGATGCTATGAGGCCAGCAAAGAACTCTTTCTTTGCTGCCCTGACAGCCTCAACATAGGACCGCAAATGGGCCCTATGGAGAAGTCGATCAGATTCGGAGCGAGTCCGACGCCAGCATCACTCCAGTTTCCTGCCTACCTCAGCAAACCAAGGGGCCCTGCAGTGACGAGACGGAGGCAGAGGACATCTCGGAGTCACCCTGTCAATGACCTCCTCCAGCAAGGCGTTCCAATGCTGAACCAGCACATCAACAGAGTGGCCGTCAGGGTCTAGGGTTACCTCCCTCAGAGCCTCCTGGAACCGCTGCGGTTCCATCAGCCTCCGAGGGCGGACCAACCTAACTGGTCCAGGGACTGTTGCCATGCTTTTAGAACAGTGGCAGCTGGTGGGTTTTACGACTGGTGGTGCCTAGCCCAATTCTGAATTTAATATGGAAATTTACAGCTTCGGTTTCCCACCTGAATTTTGAAATTAATAAGGAAATTTACAGCCTTGGTTCCGTATCTGTTAAAAAAAAGCTCTAAAAATGTGTGTGTGTGTGTGTGTGTGTGTTTTCCCCTCATCCTTGTCCTTCTTTGATTGTAAGCCCACTAGGGCTGGGACCCATCTACAACAACAACTGTAAAGCACCAGCCAAGTACACTGCTGTCACTATATTAATAATAATAAATAAATACATTTTATTTGTCTGTTTAGCGTCCAGCCATAACAAACCAACAAGATTACAAACCAACAACCTAACAGGAGAACAAACTGTACAATACATATTACCTACATAAGTCTCATGTAAAACATTTTAAATTTAAAATTATACTGTATAAACATATCCATATTCACTAAAACACAATATATTTTACAATTGCCTTACCCTTCTCGGGACTTGCATTGGCATTACTTGGCCCCCGATCACAAACTCATTATATTATCTTTGCCCCAATATTCCGCTTTCTAAGCCAATCCATTGTCAATTTTTTTCCTCAGAGAAAAGGCTCTTAGACCAAATTTGGCAACCGTTTTCGTAACCTGAAGAGAATTATCTGACAAACAAAAACTTAGACATTTGTCTGGCTGAGAGGGGGGGAAACCTATCTCACCCCACATCTCTTGTCTTAATCTATCATATATGGGGCAAAGAAGAAGAAAATGAGCTAAATCCTCAACCATCTCTGATCCACAAATGCAAATCCTTTGTTCCAGGAGTATTCTCATATACCTCCCCAAAGTTACAGAAGATTCAAAGCATTGTAGTCGCAGAGTTGTAAAAGCTCTTCTCAATTGAAACTCTTGAATTTCAAATAAATACTGACAACCTTCCTTAGGAGGAAGAAAAAAACCATATTTCGGGGCCGTTTTTGCAGCTAATCCATTCATCCTTTCCTCTTGTAATCTCATATCAAAAATTCTCTCTTTTATCATGTTTTTACTAGTTCTCAATGGGAATTGTATTAGGAAGGAAAGAGATATAGACCCATTTGGTTTAATTGATTATTGATGTATTTCATCCATAAGGAAGTCAAGGAGACCATTTCCACCTTTCAAACTTTGTAAATCAAAGAATCCCCTGGTTTTAAGTTCAAATTCAGGGCATAAACGAATGTACTTTTCTTTAGAAAAGCTTCCATGGTAAGAGAACCCGTTTCCAGCCTTATCAATGCTGATGGAACACTCATTGGAACTCCCAGTATCTTTTTTAAAAATTTCGTTTGTAGGGATTCCAGGATTACGGAAATTTTTGAGGAATACCCCCACACCTGAACCCCATAGGATATTTTTGCTAGCACCTTCTTTTCAAAGATCTCAAGTGCTGGGGTGAAGAGGCGACCCCCTTTTCCAAAATAAATTTTTTCCACCAGCCTTACACTTGAATTCGCCTCTTGCTTTACTGTTTTGATAGGAGGCCCTCAGGAACCGTCATGGGAAAAAATTAACCCCAAATACCTGAAACAATGGACCTGATCAATTCGAACCCCATTTAAGGTCCAGGTCATTTGTTTATATTTTTTAGCAAAAACTAAGATCTTTGTTTTTTGATAATTTATCTGCAACCCTTAATTTATACATTTCCTTTCAAAATCCGACAATAATCTTTTCAGACCAAGTCTCGCTGTAGATAGCAACACCGTGTCATCAGCATACATTAGTAGCGACAACCGCTGGCCCGCTATCTTGGGTGCCAAATAGGCTTCCTTATCCCTATGGAGTACTATCAAGAAGTTAACATAAGGATTAAAGAGGGCAGGGGCCAGAAGACACCCCTGCCTAACTCCCCTAGAGGTTGGAATCCTTTCCATCAAAGCTCCCCTCCTTCCCATCCTGATCTGCAGACTGGTTCCTGTGTACAATGACTGAATCAATTTCAAGAGGCGAGGGTCCATATTCAATTGCTGTAACTTGTCCCATAGCTTATTTCTGTCAACCAGATCAAATGCCGCTGAGAAATCAATAAATGCGGCATAGAGATCTAATCCCTTTTTTTGACACTGGCCAACTAGATGATTTAACACAAAACAATGATCCACTGTGGATCTACCTGCTCTGAAACCAGCTTGCTCTTCTGCAAGAAGATTATGGTCCACTATCCATTGATTCAGCCGAGTCAAGAGAAGCCTAGTATATATTTTGGAGATGATTGATATTAAGCTTATTGGTCTATAATTCAGCGGGTCATCTCTTCTTCCTTTTTTATAGATTGGTATTACGACACACTCCTTCCAATATTTGGACACCTCTGCTGCTTCATTTATTAGTGAAAAAAGATGGGCCAATGCTTCACTCCACCAGCTTACGTTTTGTTTAAATAATTCTGGAGGGAGAAAATCCCCACCGAGAGTCTTTCCCCTTTTTAATAGAGATATCGCCTCCTCTACCTCCCAAACGGCAACCTTCTCCCATTTTGGAAATCCAATCATTGCCACATTGACCTTCTGAAGGCAACTAGCATTGAACATATTGAAAAAATGCTTTATCCACACATCTGATGAAATCGGTGGATCTATTTTAATCATTGTGGATTTCTTTATATAGTTGTTTACCTGGTTCCAGAAAACCCGGGCGTCATTACTTTTAAGCGCATTTAGAATTTTATCCCAGCTATTCATTGCAAAGGCCTGTTTTTTCCCCTTAATAAATACCTTATACTGAGCTCTAGCTTGACTATATTCCTTAATCAGACCCCCAGAATTTTCCCTACTAGATGTCTTGCCAATTGCCGGAGATCTCTTCTTCTTCTTTCACATTCCCTGTCCCACCAGTGAAACGGCGAGAAGGAACCTTGTCCCAAAGATCCTCTCTTGGTTAACCTGGGGAGTAAATGCTTTGAGATTTCCTCTAAAATCTCAAAGCCCCTCTTTATATCTCCTGCCACCAACAGAGAGAGACCTTAGAGAGACCAGTAATACTGAATTTAGGCAACTTGGTATTTCTGTTTCTAGTCTTAAAGACCAGTGTTGCCTTACTAACCCAATATCACACATCTCTCCCAACCTTACCTGCGGGCTGCAATTCTCTTGTGAAAACTGGATTTGCAAAATTAAAGAGAGTGGGAAATGATCACTTTCAATTCTGGAGACCACCCTAAATTCTTTTATATTTTCTATTTTGGACGGAGTGATAATACCATAGTCTATAACACTAGCCCCATTTGAATTAGCAAAGGTATATGCACCCTGATGATCTCCTTGAGCATTCCCATTCAGAATGCAAAGAGAATGTTCCAAAATAAATGTATACATTGACTTAACTTGTTTGTTTACAACCTTGCCCTGTGAAATCCTACCCGCATTCCAGTCTTGATGTTCATCAAAGACTGGACATAACCCCAGGACACTCAGAACCTGCTCGGCATTTGACCCAATCCTTGCGTTTAGATCTCCAAGTATTAGACAGTCATCCAACGGGAAGGCCTCACGATTTTTAACAAAGGAGAGTTCAAACTCTTCCCAAGTGGAAGGGCCTTGCGGCCATGGCGGGATATAGATATTATAAATTAACATTCCTGATGAATGATCAACTAAATATCTTACCAATTGAAATTGAGCCCCCGCCTCTGACAGATTTACTGTCACTATATAAATACAGACATTACAGGAGAAAAACAGCAAGGGAACTGACCAGGTCCCCAAGGTCATTTAAAGAAGAGCCAGAGGCAGTTCAGCCATGACCAGTTCCAGCTGTTGGGCTCACACGCAGTGCAGCATGCACACCACATAGCAAGCAAAAGCAAACGATCTTGATTAATTTAAGTTTCTTCAACAAAGAAAGCCGCAACCAAAACACATGCAGAGTGCAGAAAAAAATCAACAAGTTCTAAAATGCACACCATAAATGCTGCATCCCCGACCATGCTGCACAGTTCGCTGGGTAAAAGCCAGCTTCTGCAGCCAGAGAGGCAGGGTAAAATAGCCAAGAAGCCATTACCCAACATGTGGCCTTCTTGCAGACCCCCCACCCCACCCCAGCCACATCCCACCTACAGCAAACTGCAAGGAACCATTTCAAAATGCACTGCAATAAAATTCAAGGGAAAAAAGAGAAATCCTTCCACTCTTCCACCCTTAACATTAAAAAGCAAAGCAGACAATATGGGAGAAAAACAACAAGGGGCCTGACCATGTCCCCATGGCCGTTTTAAAGAAGAGCCAGAGGCAGCTCAGTTCCAGTTGTTGGGCCCACAAGTAGTGCAGCATGCACACCACACAGGAAACAAAAGCAAACCACTTTCAACTTTCTCAAGGATCAAATCACACAGGAAGGGGGACAAAATTCAAAGGGGCTGTTGCAAGAAAGCAAAACACTAAGACAATGTAAGGTCACATGAAAAGTAGCAGCCCACATGGAGACAACTGGCTACACAAAAAAGCTTACTGAGACTTTGAATAAATTCAGGTAGTACAGCTCATGCACATTAGGTCCTCATCTTGAAAAAACATTTTGATGCCTCGAGTGAAACAGAATCCAATAGAAATAGTTTTACCCTACAAGGATTTGCCTGCTGAGCTAGCTCAATTTGTTGCCTTTTCATAAAATGAGATTATTGCCCTAGAGAAGGATCAATGAAGGACAATGGAGATTTCAGTATGGCCATAGCAAACATTCTCACAGGAAGACAAAACTAAGGTGATGACCTAAAAATAATTATTCAAATGAGGGATTGAATAGAACAAGATCAGTTGTTCCTATGAGTTACTGCAATACAGGCAGCAGCTTAAGATAGGAAGAGAAAGCAAGCACTTCTTGTAGGTACTTGCACTAGTGGACAGTCTACAGAACCTCCGATCAGCCTGATTAGTCAAACTATTCATTTTTCTGAGCAGTGAAAAATAAAAATGAAGTTTACTTAGAAAGTCTTACTTTCTTTTCCTCAGACTTCTGGGTCGGGTCCTCTAAAGCCTCCATTTCACTTGAGTATTTAGGGAATCCATCTTTGAAAAGAAACTAGAACTAGACAAACTCACTTTTAGGCACCAGTCTTGCCACCTGACCTGTCAGTCAATTTGAAGGCACGGCACTGTGAGTGGCTGGGTGCCACCATCTCCCCACCCATTAGGCACTGAGCTGAGAGCTGCTGCTGGCCTGGGCATCTATTTCAGCCACTCAGGCATCGTTTAAAATAGCAGCATTCTATTCCCCATAGGGGCTTTGTCATAGTGCCCCCAACTGGGCAAAAAGTAGAATTGCGTGTTCCCATGCCTGTGGTAGGGACAGCACAAGCTGCTGCCCATACCACAAAATGCACCAATTGTCCCTCAAAGGCATCCATATTAAAGTTCCCATGTGCTATGATCTGTCAATCATCTGAGTTAGCAGCAGAGTCATGCCATCACGCACGCCCGGCTCCACCTCGTGCCTCCTTCTCCCAGGGCTTGTCAGCACCACGGCTCCACCTCTCGCCTCCTCCTCCCAGGGCTTGTCAGTGCCGTGGCTCCACCCCTCTCCCCTCCCACTGGGCTTGTCAGCATTGCAGCTGCACCTCTCGCCGCCTCCTCAGTCCCAGGGCTGGATGAGTAAGTGTGTCTGTGTGTGCAGCGTGTGTCTGGATGGATGGGGGTATTATTATTATCATCATTATATATAAATTAGTTTAACCAAAAGAAATTGTTTGATAGGCACATGGCCATTTTTGGCATTTTAAAAAAATCAGTATCAAGAATGCATGTACATGGATTCTAATAATATTTTTACTTCTCAATATTAAAAACTAAGGGAAAAAATGTAATGCTTAAATTTAAGTGGGATAGAGCCCATTATGCCATATTCCCTTTTGTCACCTTTACTGACTTAAACATTTAACTACTCTCCTTTTCCTTCCGCCCCACTCACAAGGTTCTTTTTTTTCCTTTTTGAAGAGTTCTGAAGAAAACAGCATACACGGAACACCTTTACTAGATTTGCTTCACTGTCCTTCCCCATATACAATACCGGTTAAGTATTTGCTTACAATTCAGTTACAAAGGTAATGGCTGGCACTGTTCCTAAATGGTAGAGAAATTGAAGTGAATTTCATAAACATTTGATCGCGCATAAGTTCTAAAAAAGCATTTTTGTTGTATTTTTACAAGTTGACCAGAATGGATTTTTTCATTAAGCAAATTATTTTTTCAGAATTATGACAAATATTAGTATAGGACACACAGCAGAACAAAGCAAAAGTTAAACAAGTCTTCCTGCTATTGAAAATTGAGGATAATACCCCCTTTATTGTAGCTATATTAAAACAAAGATTCAGCATCACAGACTTCAAAAAAATAGTCAGAAATATTTCTAACACCTAGAAAGTTTGTAACATTATCACAGACAATAGAAATAAGATACTTTCGGGTAGAACTCTTTGTCCTTCCTGTCGGTAAAAGCTCCAGAACCTTTGAAAAAATGACATGAACTCAACAGCATATCTACATTTTTATTTAGCTGGATTGACCTATGTTATCAAGTCTTTCTGCAGATTTGATGCTGTTTTGGGTATTGCTTCTGTTTTGGCTATGTAGTCCCATCCTACAAGTACTTATGCACATTATCTTTTCCAAGATTAGGGCCTTTGCATCCTTTGGTAATGAGCTGAAAAGAAAGGCTTTCGGGAAGAGAGGCTTTATGAGCTAAACATCTAATTTATTTATTTAAATTTAGACCCACCCCCTTCCCCTAAGGCTCAAGGCAGTTCTACATATATTTCAATTATACTAACTGAATGATGGATGTCATTACAAGAGATACCAGAAAGTCACCAAAACAAGAGAAAATCTAAAAGGCTGTACTGATTCAACCTGTGACCTGATTAGAGCTGTGTGTGTTCCTTAACCAATATACACATACGTATTTATTACACCTTGAATGTTTAGTGCCACTGTAGCCTAAAATGCTTCCAAAGGCAAGTTTATTGTGTAAAAATATTCAGAAAAACATGAACAAAAAATCACAAACCAATTCATTCAGTTGAGATCTATATCAAATAATTGTTTTAAGATTAGTTATTGCCAATCTGTGGTGCACAGAGTGTGTTTTCTTTGTTTTCATTTTCTGGGTTAAAGTAGCACCAGGACCATCCAGATTATTCAAGCATGGCTTACATCAGGGGTGAGGAACTTCAAGCCTGGGATCCCAATTGCGTCTCACACCTAGTTTAACTCCTTTCAAGTTCCTGGATCTGGTCCTTGGATTCAGATCCTACCTGCAAGGAGTGAAGGGCTGAGCTCAGGGTAAGGGAGCAGAGATGAGGGCATGCACATGAGGATAGGAGGCAGATCCTTGGCACAGATCCATGATCTGGACCCTCCTCTTCCTGACTACACCCCTGCCCCAAATACTATGTGGCTCTCTGAGCGTGTACTAATTTTCAAACTGGCCTTCAGAGGGGAAAAGTTCCCCATCCCCTGCCTTATGTAAACCAAGCTTCTATCTATACAAACTCATTTTATTCTCCCAGACCTGTTTTTTTGACCCTCAAGACATGTTTGAAAATATTAAGACTTCACATCTCCAGTTACGCAATTTCTTCAGTATCACATTTATTTGAAAAGTATACGCCTATGCATAACACATTTAAGGGGTCGGGGAGGCACAATGTAGATACATTTTAGAATACTTTCCACTGAAATACGAGGAGACACAAAGCTGAGCACCAGAGTGCTAGAGTACTCGAAGCGAAGCCTTAGGCACTAAGGGTACAGTGTTAACAGTGACAGCTCACTGAGCAGAACAGGTTAGGAGCTGTTATTAACCTTTCAGTAGGTTAAAAAAAAATAACACAAAGTTCAAAGCCCTAATTTTGCTTTTGCTGTTTCACCAATTAGAAGTCCTATGATATTGGAGAAACTTTTGGAAAACTATGGAAAGAAGCACATTCAGTTTCACAGACTTAAGACCTCTTACCAATGTAAGAGTATGTACTTACTATTCCTTCTTTTAGATAACCTTTATATACACATCAGAGCAAGCAAGAGTCCATGCACACAGGAGCCTATATTAAACACAGCAGATGTTCTTTTCAGAGGGGACTGTTAACTTCATGTGCCTGACTAGGAATAAGCAGGAAGATGATTCAATCCTTCCAGGAAAGATGGAATAGATTTGTGTTTGTGCATGTGTGGTGCTAAAAGAGTTAACGCCGATTTTTTAACATCAGCTGTGCTTGAAGCAATATTATGGTCTTATCAGTTATAATTCATTACAGTAGCAAAGTCACATTACTTAGATGAAAATGCTTCTACGCTGCTACAGCTCGAAGACAAAGAGATTACTTGCTAGGAAATATCTGGCCCCTTATAAGAAAAAATCATGCCATGGGCAAGTGAAACCATGTAAATTCAAGTAATCAAGTGATCCAGTTAGATGCATTGCAGTGAAGGTAACACAACTTTCAGCACTGCATGGGAATCTAATCCGGGATTTCATCTTGCAGAATTACAGTAAATTTGTACTATCCTTCAAACAAGTCTCTAATATCTCATGATTGAATTTGTGATGAACAACTTTCAAATTGCAAGCTACATGCAAAAGGGACATAGTGATGCCTGTGTTCTAGACAGAGACAGACTAAAAAGAATAGGTTTGAGAGACATGCAAGTTGCAGCTAGTCATCTCTGTGCTGAGTGACCTCTGATGCATCATAATGATAATGCTTAACTATTTTCAAGGGGTGAAAACAGATGAGACTGGAGCCAGCTGGAGTGCAGGTTTGCTCCATTGACCTCCCCCCCCCCCCATTCTATGGATTGAGCACAGCACCCCAAAAAACAGCCCGGAGTCACACTCGCCCACCCCCCTCCCCCACTACCAAGACTGTCACTCTCTGAACTGCTCTAGCCACTGTTCCTGGGACTCGCATACAGAGGCGGCACGCACTGCAATAAATGGCGACAGACACGTGAGCACACATTGATGCACCCCAACAGATGGCAGGTGGACACAGGGAAGCTTGGTACCCCAGGTTGGCCTGCACAGGCATCATCAGCCTTTCCCAGGATGACGCTGTGAGTAGCAGTTCCGTGGCGGGTGGGTGGTGAACATCTGGTGGCTACCTAATAGAAGGGGCTATGGTCCTGGAGCTACTGCTGGATATTCTAGGCTACCATTTCATCTATTAACACTCAATGTGTTGAGAAGGCGGGTGGGGGAAAAGACTCCTTCGGAAGCAAGTTATTCAGTCCTCTCATGTTGCTCTTATTGGAAGAACAAAAAGGACCAACACAGCCCTGTCTCATTATATCATCCATGGAGAGAGACATAATTGAAACAAACAATGAAAGAAAGTACTGTACAAATTAGCAACAACAACTCTGGTATCCAATATACTACAGCACAACAACAACAAAATATATGAAAATAATAAGTGCCACACTGGGTCAGACCCATGGTCCTTCGAGCACAGCATCCTGTCTCCAACAGTGGCCAGCTACAGCAGTTTGAGAGAGTACCAGTACAAGTCATCAGGGATGGGAATTCCGGATCTACCGGTATCCGATAATGCCGGTATCGGGCGTACCGGCATTATCGGATTCGGCCCGGTAATCCGGCCCCCGGTACCGGATTTCAGTGT
>QEPC01001478.1:4972380-5010861 GCA_003113815.1 Sphenodon punctatus
CTGGAGCTGGAGTGCCACCGCTCGCTCAATAACCTTCCCTAAAAAGGGAAGGTTAGAGACAGGTCGGTAACTGGCGAGCGCATCCACGTCCAAAGATGGTTTCTTCAGCAGGGGGAAGGTTTAAGGAAGGTTACTGAACGGGCAGTGGCCCAGCAGCTCCCTTAGTCAACTAGCCACACAAGGTAGGCTGAAGCACATGCAGGTTACCTTGGGTCACCTGTTCTGGAAGCAGCAAAGAAAGAGTCCTGCAGAGAAGACAGGCAAAGGAGTCTGTAGCCCCAAGCCAAGGAGAGGGCTCATAAGCCATGCAATAGTTTCCCTTGTGAGTCTGAGAGGGCAGTACCTCACTTTGCAGCTCTGGAGGTTAGATGTAAGACATGCCTAAGTAGTAGTAGTGTGCACTGTGGGCAGTCTAAACCTTAGGGCACTCTGGAGACTGACCCAAAGATGTGACCCCAGCAAACTGGCATGCTACAGGATGCAGGTCAGGTCTCAAAGTGGCAGGGAGGAGATGCCAGTAGACCCTGCCACAGAACAGAGTCTCAAAAACATGCTCATATCATCCCATCCTTAGAAGGAGAGGAAGGCAACAGCTTGGAAAGAGTCTCAAGAGACACCCAGCTCAGGGCAGAGAACTCCAGGGATAGGGAATTAAGAGACTGGATCATAACCAAGGAGTGGTGGGGGCCAGCAGCAATGAAGACCCCAGCTAGGTGAGCCTAGGAACTGATCTGGGGTAGCCACCCTGAAGGGACAGGACACTATATTATTATAACAACAACAACAACAATAATACATTTTAGTTATATAGTGACCCAGGTTGAAAGGTGCTCAGAGTGCTTCAGAACATTAGGACAATAAAACATCTGTGTAAGATCTATTTAAAACAGTTTAAAAGGGGAAGGTAAAGGGAGAGAATGAATATATTTATAAGGTCCACTTTTGGTTCCCCTTAAAGCACCTGGAAAATAAAAGAAGTCTTAAAACTATAAAAACAATTGGGATAATCCCAGGAAAGGGCTAGGGACCCCAGTGTATGATATGCCCAGGACTAAGGATTCCGATGAGGGACTCTGAGAGACCATGTGAGACAACAGCATTCATTCAGTGACCCAAGAAAGTGGAAACATCTGGAGGAAGCAGACCAAGGATCCTAGTGCCAGAACCATCCCCATGTGGAAGGGAGCCAATGAACTATCATTCTCAGGCACAGAGGTGACACCAGATAACATAATGAATCAAGAACAACAACACTGGCAAGCAGAGCATCAGCAGCTCACAAGGACAGCAAGAGCAGACTAACAACCAGAGTGGACTGGAAGCAGCTGATCCGCAAGTCCAAGTCCCAGTACGGCAACTAGGTGGGATTCGGCCACATCCTTTTGCAAGCGGTTTTCTATTAAGCAAAGTAGTTCAGTAACCAGACCAACAGCAATTCTAATAAAAAATCCTAGAAACTATTTCATAATTCAGTCACTTAACATACTTGTCTAGTAAACACTATCTAAAGCATTTTAAATTAATTTGCCTAATCCCAAATGACTTATATCAGAGAGAAATTAAGAGGTATGTCTAAGAAAAGGAAATGGGTAAGAGACTCCAGAGAGACCCTACAGATCTAGCACATTCTTGAATGACAATTATCTCCCAAACAAATGTATGGCAACAGACTGCAACATCCCTTACATTAGCTTAAGAGTTTACAAGTGCACATTGGTTCCTCTTTTGTATGCTGTGGCAGGGCGGAGCCCAAAAGGCCATGAGCCTTTAAAAGAGTACTGGGGCCAGCCAGGGGTTAAGTAGCCCGAGCCCAAAGGCCACTGTATGCTAACAGCCTAATCACCAGCGTGGCAGGAGTTAAGGCCAGTAGCCAATATTGGAAGTGACTGTAAAGCATACTGGCCCTTTAAGGGTGAACAGAGTGGCACCTTGACCATGCCCACTCAGGGCTATATAAGAGGCAGCTTCCTGAAGAGGAGACAGTTGGGGCTTGGAAGCTCATGAGTGAGGAGCTCCTGAAAAGTGCTGTCCAGGGTACCGCAAGACTGCTATAAAGGTACTGAAGAGACCCAAGCCTGCAAATAAACACCCTGAGGATTATGTCTGGCCAGGCTTGGGATTAGCAGGGTTGGGGTGCCGGAGGGGTTGCTTGCCCAGCATTAGTCAGGATTGGAAGAGACTATTGTTATACATAGACTGGGCTAAAATAGCATATGTCAATAAAGACTGTGACTGGAGCTAATCCCTGTAGAGACCACATTATTGCACTATAATCCTGACAAGATTTACCCTGGCATAGCTTGACCCTGCCACGTCTTATGTGAGAAAGGAAGCAGATAATGTTGACTTCCATTACCTGTGTTAACACATCACTCGGATGAATGGACAGTTCTCCCCTATCAAAATTCTTTTTCAAAGACTTAGATATAAATTCATGCACTTGTTAAATTCAGTTTGATTTCTCCACAACCATACAGCAGACAGGAACTTTCACACAGAAAAAGAGGAAGCTGCAGTTCTCAAAAACACAGTTATTTCAGAGAACTGCCTGTAAGCTACTGGCACTATGTTCTATACATTAGCTGTTTCCAATTGCTTGCTGAATTCTATATAAGTAGGCAGGTAGTGGGGAGAAATTTTATCCATGAGATAAGATGAAGAGGGCTTGAGGATTAAAAAAACCACTGAGGCACGAAAAATGCTTCTACATCAAAGCTAAAAAATGAAACTAGACCCTTTGAAGAAAACAGAGACAGTGGAATGAAGGATGAATGTGGTGTGTGTACACTACTCTGCATGTTTTGTATATACCTAACATAAGGAGCTGGCGAGACTATTGAGAAAGATATTGCAATAGTGATTGTAAGGTACACAGGCATGAATATTTTATTTCAACAAAGATGGAATCAAAGCAGTAGCACAAAGATGCAACACTACAAAGTGGTATCATACAGATGTTGGAAGATATATTAAGAATTATTCATTTATTTATTGGTTTTTGCATGCTGCCCCCTCATGCCTACGGCATCTCGGGGCAGCTTCCAACAAACATAAAACAGTATAAACAACATAAAACCATATTAAAATCTAATAATTCAATTTATATATAAACAACTAAAAACACTAAAACACCCCCTCATATAAAAATTCAGCCCCCCCCCTCCCCTCCTCTCCTCCGAAGTCTTGGAAAAACAGCCATGTCTTACAGGCCCGGCGGAAGGCCATCAGATTTGGGGTCAGCCATGCTTCCTCTGGGAGTTCCATAGTTGCGGTCCAGCCACTGAGAACGCCCGCTCCATTGTAGCCTCCTGCTTTACATGGGGGATCACCAGGAAGGCGCCCCCCGTGTACCGAAGGGGTTGTCCTAAGTTGTGAAGGGCGAGGCAGTCCCTGAGATATCCAGGTCCAAGACCGAATAGGGCCTTATAGATCAAAATCAACACCTTGAACCTGGCTTGGTGTGTTATAGGTGCCAGTGCAAAGCACGGAGCACTGGTGCTATGTGCTCTCTTCGGCCCGTCCCTGTTAAGAGATGCGCCACCACATTCTGCACTAGCTGCAACCTCTGGGCCAGTATCAAGGGAAGCCCCACATAGAGCACGTTACAGTAGTCCAGCCTTGAGGTGATGAAGGCATGGATCAAGGTGGCAAGGTCAGTTCCCGAGATACATGGGCGCAGTCTCCATACCAGATACAACTGGCGGAAAGCCACCCCAGCCACCTGCTGATCCAGACGGAGGTCTGCGTCCAATAATACCCCCAGACTCTAAACCTGCTGGGCCACGGAGGGGCGCACTCCCTCCATAAGAGGGTGCAACACCTCCCCTGCTCGGCCTACCACAATCACCTCCGTCTAATCAGGATTTAGCTTAGTCTGCTCTGCCATAACCAAACTGCCACAGCCTCCAAACATTGGGATAGCACGGAGATGGCAGAACCTGGGTCAGCTGAAAAGGAGAGGTACAGGTGAGTGTCATCTGCATATTGGTGGCAGTGCACACCAAAACCTCTCACAATCTCCCCCAAGGGCTGCGTGTATACATTAAACAATAAAGGAGACAAGATTGAACCTTGCGGAACGCCACAGTCCAGGACCCGGGGGCTAGATGTTTCTGCCCCGAGGACAACCCGCTGGGTCCTCCCCGAGAGGAATGACTGGAACCAACCCAAGGTGGTCCCATCCAGACCCCCAGGTCACGCAACCATCTCAACAGCAGCCCATGGTCCACCATATCAAACGTGGCCAAGAGATCTCGCAGGACCAGTAGTGTCGAACGTCCTGCGTCCATCTCCAGGCGGAGATCGTCCACCAAAGCCACCAGAACACTCTCCATGCCATTGCCAGGTCGGAACCTGGTTGAAACGGGTCCAGAAAACCGATGCTGTCTAGGTGATCCTGGAGCTGTAAGGCCACCGCCCATTCAATAACCTTCCCTAAAAAGGGAAGGTTAGAGATAGAGGAATTGGGTTCCTTACCTTGGGAATTCCTTTTCTATGTCCCTCGAGGGAGGTCATTCGGACAGTGGGAGCGATCTCCCTGACGACCACTAGGAGGCAGCACAACTTTTGCTGGGAGCACGTAGGGAGGACGCTCCCCCGCCATCCCAGTAGTAATAAGCCGAGGACCAAGCTTATCTGAAAAACTTAGCATATATTAGTAAAACAGACCCCCGAAGGGGTAACATATAACTAAACATTACAAGATTAAATTCAGTGCCCAGGAATAACTCCGGGTGGGCCGAATGACCTCCCTCGAGGGACATAGAAAAGGAATTCCCAAGGTAAGGAACCCAATTCCTCTTTCTATGCCCTCTCGTCCGGTAATTCGGACAGTGGGAGGTACCAAAGCAGTAATATAATAGACGGGAGGGACTGGGCGCTTATTGAGGATCTAAAACCCCCTGAAGCACCCGCCTCCCAAAGGCGGCTTCTGCAGACTCGAAGCGATCTATTTTATAGTGCTTCGTGAATGTGTGGAGACTCCTCCACGTAGCCGCTCTGCAAATTTCTAATGTCGGAGCCCTGGCCCGGAACGCCCAGTTAGTGGAGGCTGAGCGGGTCGAATGAGCTAGAACTCTAGCTGGAGGGACTAAGTCTAAGGCTCTGTAGGCGTCTGCTACACAAGCAGAAATCCACTTGGAAATGACGGATTTCGAGACTTTTTTACCCTTGGAGTGAGGGTGGTAGCTCACTAACAGGGAGGAAGTTTTCCTAAAGGAATGAGTACGCTCTAGATAAATTTTGAGTGCCCTTCTAACGTCTAGAGTGTGCCAAAGCTTCTCTAAGGAGTGGCGAGGCTTAGGGCAGAAAGACGGGAGGACCACCTCCTGTGCTAGGTGGAACAGGGAGGAGACCTTAGGAAGGAAGGTTGGGTCTAGCCTGAGTAGCACCGATTCCTTTCTAAAAATGCAGAATGCTGGGTCGATGGACAGAGCTCCGATTTCAGACACCCTTCTTGCAGATGTTATGGCAATAAGGAAGGTCATTTTGATTGATAAAAAGTAAAGCGATACTTGGTGTAGAGGCTCGAATGGAGGACCCATTAGTGCCTTAAGTACCACATTGAGGTTCCATGTAGGAAAGCGGTGTACTACCGGAGGGGCTAAACGCTTGGCCGCCCTCAAGAACTGTTTTACATGCAGGTGAGTGGAGAATTTATGACCAGAAGAAGAGGCTATGGTACTGTCAATGGCCGATAACTGTCTAGCCAGTGTGTTGGGACGAAGCCCCCTATCGAGCCCTTCCTGTAGGAATTGGAGGACTTGAGGAACGGAAGGCTGACGAGGTGGAACTTGATGCGAGTGACACCAGCGGACAAACATAGTCCATGTAGATTGGTAAATTCTCCTCGTTGATTGGCGCCTGGAGGCCAGGAGAGTCTGGACTACTGGAGCTGAGTATCCCTGGGCTCGGAGAGCGTCGGTTTCAATAGCCAGGCTGTCAGTCTCAGGAACTCTGGCTGTTTGTAGCAAAGAGGCCCCTGGGTGAGGAGATCCGGTGTGACTGGTAGAGGGAGATAATTTCCTCTGGATCGGCTGAGAAGGTCTGGAAACCACGATCTGCGTGGCCAGAACGGGGCTATCATTATGACTGTGGCCTGCAGTCTCTTGGCTCTGCTGATTGTTCTCGCCAGGAGAGGGAAGGGAGGAAAGGCGTACAGCAGGCCGTGGGGCCAAGGGTGACTGAGAGCGTCGTGAGCTTCCGCCTGCGGATGTGGGCTTCTGGCGAAGAATCTCTGCGTCTTGTGATTGGAGATTGACGCAAAGAGGTCCACTATTGGGGTTCCGAAGGAGGTTACCACTTGATTGAAGGCTTGCGGGGATAGAGACCATTCCCCCGGGTCCAATACTTGTCTGCTGAGCCAGTCCGCTTGAACATTGTCCTGGCCTCTGATGTGTCTGGCTGACAGGGAAAGAAGATTGCCCTCCGCCCAGCTGAATAGAAGGGCGGCTTCCTTGTGGAGAGACGAGGATCGAGATCCTCCTTGATTGTTCACATAAGCTTGTGCAGTGGTATTGTCTGTGAAGACAAGCACATGATGGTTCTGAAGCTGTGGGAAGAAGTGGAGGAGTGCTAGACGGATCGCTCTGAGCTCTAGCCAGTTTATGCTGTGCTCTAGTTCGTGGTGTGACCATGAACCCTGGGCCGTGTGTGAGTTGAGGTGGGCACCCCACCCTAGTAGGCTGGCGTCGGTGGTTAGTATGAGTCTCTCTGGTTCTAGGAGAGGGACTCCGTTGACAAACCTGTGAGGTTGTTCCCACCACGCTAGCGATTGTCGAGCGGCCCGATTGAGGGTTATGGACACTGGCCTGTTGTTGATTATTGCAGCTTGCCAGGGCCGCAGAAGAGCCTGCAGAGGGCGAGAGTGGAAGCGCGCCCATTGAAGGTGTTGCATGAGTGAGATCATCAAGCCCAGGAGGGAAGCCAGGGTGAGGATCGATATTCGCGGGCGGTCTCGAATTGTCTTGATGAGGGCCAATAGTTTGGACTGTCGTTGGAGAGGGATGAACACTCTGTTTTGGCAGGTGTCGAACACAACCCCCAGATGTTCGAGACGTTGAGCTGGCGTAAGATGGCTTTTGGGAATATTGATGATGAAGCCGTGGGTCTCGAGGTATTCTCTGGTACGAGTGAGATGAGTCCGGGCCAGCTGTAGGGATGGAGCTGTAACTAGCAGATCGTCTAGGTACGGAAACACCGCTATCCCCTCCAATCGGAGCGACGCTATGAGGGGGGCGAGAACCTTGGTGAAGGTACGAGGGGCTGACCCCAGTCCGAATGGGAGGGCTCGATACTGCCAGTGTTGGCCGTCGTAGCAAAACCTGAGCCACCTCTTGTGTGCAGGAAGGATGGGTACATGGAGGTAAGCGTCTTGCAGGTCCAAAGATGCCATCCAGTCGCCTTGGGAAAGGGCTAGGGATATGGAATGTAGGGTTTCCATCTTGAAGCGTTGCCTGCGTAGAGATTTGTTGAGACGCTTTAGGTCGAGCACTCCCCTCCATGAACCGGATTTTTTCTGCACCAGGAAGAAAATCGAGTAGACCCCGAGACCGCGCTCGTGCCACGGCACTCTCTCTATTGCTCCCAGTTGCTGGAGCCTGGTGATCTCCGCCCTCATATGCTTGTGTTTGATTGGATTGTGGGAGCGCGGAGATATTTTGAAGGTATCCCGTGGATAGTATTTGGTCTCGATCGAATACCCTCTTGAGACTGTTTGAATGACCCATGCATCTGACGTGTCTCGGGTCCATCTTGGTGCGAAGTCTAGTAGACGAGCACCTATCTTTAGAGAGACGGGGTAAGAAGAAGCGGTATAGTCAGGACTCTTGTCTGCGTGGCGGTGATCCTGAACGACGGTTTTGCTGGTGCTGAGTTGATGGTCTGGTGAACTTAGCTCCCCTGCCTCTCTGAAATCTATTGCGGTTAGCAGTGTTCCAGGAGGGTTGAGTGGAATACTGGTATCGCTTCTGGCCCTGTTGGAAGCGAAAAAAGGGGCGAAAAGGATTCTTGCTGGTTTGGATTTGGTTTAGCGAGTGCTTCCTGTCTTTGTTAGAAGCCTCCTTCAGTGCTTTGTCCAGCGCCGTGCCAAACAGCTTGCCGCCCTTAAACTTGCTATTGACCAATAAGTTTTTAGCGTGTGCATCGGCCCGCCACGAACGGAGCCAGAGTCTCCGTCTGGCTGCCACATTGGCCGCCATCCCCTTTGCTATCCAGGTTAACATATCCATGGATGAATCCATTAAAAAAGCCTGAGCTAGAGCTACGTTAGTGGCTATTTTTCTGGACTGTGATCTAGTAATGTTAGGGTCCTTCCCCATTTTGAACCACTTCATCACTGCCCTTGAGACGTATGAAGAAGTGGTAGCCATGCGCAGAGAATTGGCCATGGCCTCATAACTCTTCCGAAGGCCAGTTTCAAGTCCTTTGTCTGTTAGGTCTTTTGGTAACAGATCCCCCTCTGCGGGGAAGACCGACTGTCGGGCGAGGGATGCAGCGGCAGCATCAACCTGGGGCAGGGTGAAAATGGGCTTGCTCTGTTTAGCAAAGGCGTACAGAGTCTGTTGAGGCCTAGATAATTTGAAGGACCTAGTAGGGTACTTCCACTGAGCCCTTATAATTTTTTCAAAGGCTTTATCTAGAGATGCGCCCTTAGTGTCCTGCTCCAATCTGGGAATATATTCCCTGTCTGATTCCTCCTCACCATCTGAGGAGGAATCCGAATCCCTTTTCTTGAGAGCTCTGGGAGTGACTCTTAACACCCTTTCCGCTCTCCTTATTAGTTTTGGGCCTTGGTCAAGGGGTAGTTCCCTGCCTAGGTCTTTATGCCCTCTGGAAAGGATCTTTTCCCAATCCAGGGATTTGTCCTCCAGCAGAGAGTGGGATGCATTAGATGAGCCAGCCTCTGACTCCTCCTCTGAGGAGGGTACAGGGTGGTAGTGAGGCCTAGTGGGGTGGGCTCATGGCCGTTTAGCAGGGGAAGGGGATTCAGCCTCAGAGGATTCCCCAGAGAACTCCCCTTCTTCAGGGGGGGAATGGCGATCCTCCTCCTCAGCCGAGGAGGAACCCAAAAGGTCTGATATGGTGGTATGAGCCCTGGTGGTTGAGGGGCGCTTACTCTTCCCCTTTCCCGCAGAGCGGGAGGCTCCCTTAAACTTTTCTTTGGAGGTTTGACCCCGGGGAGAGGGTCTCTCACTGCGAGCCCTTTGGTTACTCTCTATGCGAGAGAGAGCCCCCATCATGGCCCTGAGGGCTTCCATTTGGGCCTGCTGGAAAGGATTGGGCCCAGGTATCCCCAGGTCCCCTCTTACTTGTGAGGAGGCAGCTGAAGCTACCTCCCCCTCGTTGTCCCCGATGAGGGAATCCTGGGGGCTGCGGGCGTCTTGGGGCTGCCACGCGGGGAGGGAGGCCTCACTTTCGGTTTCCCTCGCCTCCGCCGCCATGTCGGCTCTGGCCCTGGCGCCGCCGCGGCCGCATTCTCCGGCCTGCGTTTGGTGGCCTTGCGCTTTTTTGCTGCAGCTGAAGCGGCTTCGGCTTGTGGGTGTGGAGCCCGTCCGGCTGCTGCGCGGCGGGTTTTGGCTGTTTCAGCCATTGCGGCGGCGCCTTGTGCCCGGGGGGGTATCTCCGCGGAGTCCCCTCACCGAGTCTCTCTCTGGCCTGAACCCGTAGGCCGGCTCAGACGAAGAAAACCTCCTCCAGCAGTGCGGGGAGGCTGCGCCCAGATATGGTGCGGATGCACCGTCGTAGAAATTGGTGGTGTGGGTGCGGAACACCCGGCTGCACGTCCTATCAGGTCTGAGGCAGACAACAAACTGGGATGGCGGGGGAGCGTTCTCCCTACGTGCTCCCAGCAAAAGTTGTGCTGCCTCTAGTGGTCGTCAGGGAGATCGCTCCCACTGTCCGAATTACCGGACGAGAGGGCATAGAAGGGTTGGTAACTGGCGCGTGCGTCCACATCTAAAGATAGCTTCTTCAGCAGGGGGCACATCACGGCCTCCTTGAGACCAGGGGGCAAACTCCCCTGCCAAAGGGACGCGTTGATTACCCCCACCAGCACCGACCCCAACGTCTCCCTGGAGGCTTTCACTAACCAGGACGGGCAAGGATCTAATTCACAACTGGTGGCCCTAACCAACCCCAGAATCCCCACAGCATCAGCTGGCGTCACTTCCTGAAACTCATCCCAGAAAGATGGACCAGATGGAGCCCCCAACACCTCATGCTCCATTTCTACTGTCTCTAATCCAGAGTTGAAGTTGCTCTGGATCTGAGCAATCTTGTCTGCAAAGTAGTTGGCAAACTCCTCAGCGGGCCTGGGACAAGTCACCGTCCAGGCAGAGTAATTCTATTAGAGTAATAGAAGATTATTTAGAACCATATTTGACAAAGTTATAGGCCACGGGTAGGCAGATTTTCCTAATCCTGAGAGCCACATCCATTTACTACAATGGGGCCAAAGAGCTGTAGGTTTGTCTACTTCTGCTATAGGCACTGGGTGCAGCTGAGAAGATCTAATTCAATACTGAGTCGGGATGAATAATAATAATAATAAATAATTAACAGACATGTTTTCTTACATCACGTAAGGGAAAGGAACACATAAGGATAAGGTAAAGGAACATATAGTGGTCTTTTAACTGTCTCAGAAAACGATTGTTTGAAAATACTGAAAAACACTACTGTCTAGTAGGAACCCTCATGATTAGACAACGCACACTTTCCCCTCCAGAAGTGCACCACTGGAGTATTACATTATGTGACAATATCCCAGGTTACAATTCCATAGATTTTTTTCTCTTATGCATTGTTCATTTCAGGTAATGAATGACTGGGATGTATGTTGCCATGGATGGGGGAGATGACACCGGGAACATTTACCAAAAAAAAACCCCAAAACCCCCCACTAATTCCAGAGGATTGTCCCTTTTAGCAACACTCCCTACTGTAATACAAGGGGCTGCCCTGGGAAAAAGCTGCAGCAGAATGCAGAAGTCCACCAGGAGCATATCACTTCTGGTAGTGTTGCAAAATCTGCACAGGCTTCTAATAGCTTTCCAAGGACAATTCAAAGTGCTGGTATTAGCCTACATAGGCCTAAATGTCTTGGGCCCCACATATGTGAAAGACCACCTCATCCCCTATGCTCCATTAAAATCTTTAATGTCAGCCAAGAGTGACTCCTCTTCTGGTTCAATCAGTACACCAAGTTCATGGGGCAAAAGGTACATAGAGAGTTGTTCTTGGAGGCTGCTCCATGACTGTTGTACTCTCCCTGGAGGTTTGCCAAATCCCAAGCGTTTTCTGCACACAATGTAAGATTTTTTTATTTGGCCAAGCATTTTGATAGGTTCCAGGTGTGGTAGTGGGTTGGGTTTTTTTTAAATGAGGCCTTCTGTTATTTTTAGACTGCATATGTACCATTTTGTGTAGTTTTTATTTTTCACATACATTTTTGTGTGTTACCTAATCTGAGCACTCGGGAAAGGGTGGGATATAAATCCAAATAAATAAATCTTAGAAGTTAGAAACTCCAGCATAACCTGCATTTCAACCAACAGTCACCTATTTAATCCATCATCCCCCCTCCCCCCCCATCCCCGTGTGGAGTGTTGCTTTTCAAAGATGTTCAGAGTTTTTTCCTAACTGAAGCATTTTTGTTGTTATGCTTTGACACAGTTTAGAATATAAACAAATGGAACAAACTGATACACTAGAGGACAAATGACAAGGTTCTCAGCTATCAACAAACGTGTACAATTTTAAACATTGGAAACAAAGTAATTACTTTGAGTCAACTTATTAGTGTGAATAAAACCATTCAAATGTAAACAACAAACCTTTTAGCCTCCGGGCTGAAAGAAAAATTGTTGAGAGATATACTAAACCGTTCTGGGATTTAAAAAGCAACTTGGATTGGAGCTCCACTTGTTTAAAACAAAAGGCAAGACAAGACAAGACAAAACCAAACCAAACATAAACACAGCAGTGGCTTTGCTACACAAAAGAGTACAATGCAGTCAGTTAAAATAATGCAAAAACTCTCAATGCAGAGTGCAAGGAAGTATATATTTTAATTAACTATAATTATTTCATCCTCAGAATTATTTTTTAAAATTTATATGTAGCAGAATATTTAGTACAATTTTCCTTTATAGACCTTTTTAAAGCTGCAGACTGATTGATCCTTACAAAGGTGACGAGTTATAGAACAAATAAAGTACTAAATATTAATTCACTCTATTCATCAGTTGGGAAAGTTAATTTCTGCATATTATGCCGTTTTGAAGGAACCTCTTCACATTAAATATAATTACATATTTGATTATCCTCTTCCCCCTATAATCACACATTGGAGACAAAAATAGGAATTACAGAAACACCCAGAAACTCCTGCGAGTGAGAATCAGGATCTGTTTTGTGGTTTTTGTTTTTTAAAAAGCCACCAGACTATAAGACGGTCCCTGACCTAAACGATTTACAGTCTTTGCAATGACAAAACAATGGGATCTAGAGCAATATGAAGTGGACAGACAAAGATAACAGCTGCTGAACTTTGCAGTTGTCAGTAACAAGTGCATATTGATGGATACAGATACTTAGGCTACTTAGGGATGGGACTCTGGCATCAATTTCATGTTCAGTTTTTTTTGTTTCACTTTTCATTCACAGATTCGGGATTTTTTGCAGTGATATTTTTTTTCCCATTGAAAATACAAAAAAAAAAAAAAGAGGGGGGGGGGAGAAAAAACAAAACTGAAATGAGAATTGAAATTTCAGATAGACTCAAAACAGCCACTACAAAGCCAAAATTCCCATCCTTGTACAATTCAAATGAACAGGAGTCAAATGTGGCAGCAACGATATTACTTACTAATCAATTAAGCTTTTTTTTCCTCCATACCTTCCCTAAATGATTCTTGCCACCATTACACCAACAATCAAAATAAAATTCAGTATCAAAGGTCAGCATCTCTACAAACAGAACTCACACACTGTAAGGCAACGAATGCTCTCCATGTGGCACAACCACATAAAAGGAGGCCTAAAATGTTAACGGCTGGATCTACAGCTAGTAGACATCATCCTAGTTCTAGTGAAGTAAACACAGCTGTGACGATTTATGCTAGCTAGGGCCTAGAATACAAACTGTATTTGGAATATCTTACTCTATGAAAAGGGCAATTGGGATTCTTACCGGTGAATTGCCCTTCTGTAGCCTTCCAGGGAGTTTATTCTGACCCAGGGAGCGTTCTCCCTCACGACCAGTAGGAGGGAGCACAGACTTTCGACTGGGCATGCGTAGGGAGAGCGCGCCCTCGCTTCCCCAGGAGTATCCCAGCTGAGGAACTGGAGCTGAAATAACAAAAGAAACTTTTCCCGAAACCTCGGGGTTAACTGAACGGGGTCCCCTGGAAGGGGTTGAACCACTAAACACTTAAAGAGAACAATTTTAAACAGCCCGGGCGGGCCGAATAAACTCCCTGGAAGGCTACAGAAGGGCAATTCACCGGTAAGAATCCCAATTGCCCTTTCTATAGCCCTAGGTCCGTTTATTCGGACCCAGGGAGGTCACAAAGCAGTAGGGTTTATTCGGAAGGGGAGGGACCAGTTTAGTTAGTGCCCATCACCCCTTGGAGAATCCGCCTCCCAAAGGCGGCCTCCGCGGATTGTTGTAGGTCAATTTTATAATGCCTAGTAAAAGTATGTAGGCTTTTCCAGGTAGCCGCCTTGCAAATTTCAGATAGGGGGGCTCTGGATAGGAAGGCCGAATTGGTGGCCGCACTCCGAGTGGAGTGTGCCAGAATTGGACTAGGAGGTTGTAGTCCAGATGCCTTATAGGCTTCGGTAATACAGGACGATATCCAGCCAGCTATGACTGATTTAGATACCTTCTTGCCCCTGTGACGTGGATGGTAGCTCACGAGGAGGCTAGAGGATCGCCGGAAAGGGGCTGAANAACTAGCCCCCCCGCCTCAAAAGGAGACAAGGGAGGCAAGAAAGTCTGATGGGGGAGCAGAGTCCCCGCGCTGCACTACCTATCAGTTCTGAGGCAGACTTTTGACTGGGGAAGCGAGGGCACGCTCTCCCTACGCATGCCCAGTCGAAAGTCTGTGCTGCCTCCTACTGGTCGTGAGGGAGAACGCTCCCTGGGTCCGAATAAACGGACCTAGGGCTATAGAATACTTGGTTTTTCATATCACACAAGGTACTTAAGACACGATGGCAGAATCCCCCAGCAATGCATGGTTTCTGAAAGCAGATAATAATCAGGATGAAGTTCCAGGAAGAGTTTTGAATATAACCCAGGCCTATACCAGTCAGGATTCTGAAGACCTAGCAGCTAGCAGACGTAGCATAAGCTAGTAGCTTACATGATTCTGGCCATCCTCATCTCCAGCTGATTAGTTACACTTAAACTTTCATTTTAAAATGCTACTCTAGTATTTATTTCTTTACGTAAGCAACTCTTGAAGCTACAAGAGATCTTATGAACAGGAGGGGAAATGTTGCCCAAAAAACACACTTATAATATATATGACAACTCTAGTCAACGTTTTGAGAGCTCCTGCTCCAAAAAGATACGCTGGCTGGTCAGATGGGAAAGGCAGAAATTACCACAACAACTTCCACACTCACCTGTCCCTGTCCCAGTTTTGGGGAAAGTGGTACTGGGGGGAAAAAGAAGCCACGCTTCTGAAAGAATTCATAATAATTCTCTCAAGTTAGGATGCTTATCTGAGAGCCACACTTTGTGAGGTTCGCTAATTATAATCCACCCACACATAACCACACCACTGTTTCAAAATAAGGCCAACACCCCCCACCCCCACCCCAATTCTATCATTCAGGGGCAGATTAAGAATAAGTATTAAATGATCGTTTCAGTAAAAAAATAATAATTAAAAAAAAAACTACAGTAATAATCTGTCCATCTTGTTATCAATTTAGGGAGGAGGAATGAAATGTGGTTGGGATGACAGGGAAAGGAAAGGGAAAGGTGCTGGGTTTCTTCTCCAAATGGATGGGACGACGGCCTACACCCAACAAGGGGCTTGGTTCTGTTTCATAAGCCAGATCCAGGCCAGTGTAGTGTAGTGGTTAAGAGCACAGTACTGGGAGGCAGGGGGAGGCACCCGGGTTCAAGCCTTAGTCATGAACCTTGAACCGGATGACCTTGGGCCTGCCACAGATCTCTCAGCCTAACCTACCTCACAGAGTTGTTGTGAGGCTTGCTAGTTGAGTTCACTGGTTAAATGTTAATTGTTAAAGTTAATAAGTTGAAATGTGAGCCACCCTGAGCTTCAGGGAAAGGGTGGAATACAAACTGAAATAAATAAAATTATTGTTTTCTTTGTAGACAGGACACTATTAAGATATTGATATTTTAAAAGAGGGGCCTCTACAAACAAGAGAATGAGATGTTCTGAGATTTAAGCAATCTCTGGAGACATCCTGAATTATGTTATGCTAGAAACTACATTACCTGCTTCTTTTCCAAGTTTCATTGTTCCATATTCAGAACTTGCTGATGTCGATAGTTCAAATCAATGCTGAACAGAGTCGACACCACATGCACTGTGCTAGCTTTAAAAGTCAAGTACTAACCTTGAGAAGTTCTTAAAGTTTAACTAAAAGAGGGGAGAAAAATCTAATACAAATTTTAAAACAGGAAGCATTTTGCACCTGTTTGTCCTTTAAGCTGACCATCATTTAAGCCAAAACTCATCTTAATACTTATTGCCACACTTACAAAAATCCTGCTACAATGTTACATAGATGCATAATTTTTGGCTGGTTGATTTTCTCTCATTCAATTACCTTCTTTAGAAATCATCCTCAGAAAATTGTAAGTAAATATATGTCACCTGAAACACACTATGCATCAAATTCTACCTGCTTTTGCTAGCCTACAAACCTTTAAAAATACTTTAAAAGATTTTCTGAAAAATTACTGCACCTATGGGAAGGATACAACATGTAACAGAGGAATGATGTGTAATAATGGGAAGTCTTTACTGAACTGCATTTTTTCCTTCTTTGTGTGCAGAATGAAATAATTTCTAACCAACACCCACAGAAGTAGTTCAGACTTGCATCCCTTTATCATACATTCCTAAGCACACAGTAATCATCTTCTTTCCAAGATTATTCACCTAGGGCAAGCTACCCAGATTACCTCTCATGAATGTGTAAAACTGATGGAACAAGTAGTAGTAAAAGCCCCAGGAACTGCATCTCTGGTTTGATATTTACAAGAAAACTTCCATTAGTCCTCTGGAAAATCTATCAATTCCTCTGTAATCCACTAATGTTCTGCAAAAGCAAAGTATGAGATAGGAGGTGCTGAAAAATAGGATTTTAATGATGTCTTTATAATTTTTATTTAAAGATCAAAGTAATTTCTATACATAAGTGAGCCTTTATTGGTGAGGAGTGCTGAATTTCAGTCTTGTTTACAGCAGCGTTTACCCAACTGCTGGTCCCTGCATATAATTATCCTGGGTCACAGCTAGTCTGATGTTGTATGACTCCCCCACAGAACATGCTGCTACCCCTTCTGCATCCATGGGACCTTCCTCCAAAAGGTACTTTTCTCCTGCAATAGGGAAAGAGCTGGAAGTACAGTATGACTTCTTCAAATCAGGGCTGAGAAAAGATGATGCTTTTCCTGCCTGCATTACCTGCAAACCAGGACTCTGGGAGAAAAACTGCATTTCAGAGCACTGCTAGCAATGGGTGTAGGGGGCCTTTTTCTTTGTTGATTGCTTTTCAATTACCCATAATGATAATTTATTTTTAAGGAAGATTTTTGCCAGTTCCAGAGAGAAGGTTGTGGAAGCACTGGTTTTCAGTGCATCAGTCCTCCCTGTTCAACAGCACTTCTAATTATGGATGCCAAAACTGTATTTGGCATTTTCTGGTAATGAGCTTTGTGCCACACTCGATGTAACAACAATTTTTTTTAATAAACAGTATGACAGACCAGTCAGGGACAATTTAAATTGTAGATGCATGGACTCTTCCAGAGTGACATTATTAATACTTGCTCTGTAAACATGAAAAAAAAAAAAAAAATTAGATGACAGGACTGTATCATTTTGGTATTTAATTCAGTGACAGCGTATTCTTCCCCCATCCCTTTTTAAATTTCTTACTGTACTTTATTAATTGTCCCTTCCAAATCTGTAGAAGAATCTTAGGGTGGCTTTACATGAGCACCATGCACGGCGGGGTGGGGTGGGGGCGAGATGTCCACTGTCAATGTGGTAGCCCAACACTTCAAACGAGCGGCCCCACGTTTCAAACGAGCAATCTCACAACTCAACGCTTCAAATGCCCGGCACCGCACATGGCCGCACCGTCTACTCCATCCCCGCACGGGGCACTCCAGCTTTTTCCAGAGTGTCCCGTGCATGGCCATAGGTGGGCAGTGCGTGGGCCACAGGAGGGTGCACCCCCATGCGCTGAATTCTTTTATAGTTGAAAATAAGATCGCTCTTGGTTCCCTGATGAACTGGTCAGCAAAGAACTGGAAGCACTCTCTCCCCTTCCTCCAGTGCAAGTCCCTGAGAAGGGGAGGAGTGCTCTTGTATCCCTAGAGATCAGCTGGTCATCAGGAATCCAGGAGAACCCCCTCCCCCTTCACATGCATTGCTGGTAAGGGAGGGTGTGCTGCTTCTTCCCTGCTGACAGAAGGGACAGTGCTTGAAAAATTTTACCAGGAGTTTTTTCCTGTAAAAAAAAATTCAGTTTTAAAACTATACACTTATATGCCATTTGCACCAGGAGAAGGGAGGGCAGAGGCACTCCTTAAAATATAGAAGACTGGTTTGAGCTAGGAGTATGAATTTCTAAAACGTTCAAGAAACTGTAGCAATAAGGCACAGAAACAAGGGTGGGGAATGGGGTTCAACAGTATCACAAGTAGAACCACTGAAATGGGCCCTTTTTAAATGGGCTGCAGTGTAGGAGGGGATGGGTGTGCCAACCAGTGCGGGAGTGGTGTTGGGCGGCAGTACATGGGCACACAGCCATCTCCACCCGCCTCCATGCACGGAGCGATCACTGTTCTGGCCAATTGCTCCATGGATGGGCTGTGGGTGGAGATGGGTGTACCACAGGAGTGCACCACCAACCCCCGCCGTGGTGGTCACAAGGGCGGTGCCCACTCATGCCCATGCAGCATATCTGCGTGGGCATGAGTGGGCCCATCTTCTGTAAAAAGGGCCATAGCGGAAGTGCTGCACATTTACTTTTGAAAATGCTGCTGTTCCCCCTCCCCACTCCCCTCCCTTTTGTGAGATTTTCCTGGTGTTTGATTAATAAACTGAACTGGATTACCCGAGTCCTGAGATATTTCATTTTTTAAATCTGCTCGTAGAACTTGTAGTAGCAACATGTATGTCCTGATTTAACTATTTGCCAAAGTTCTCTCTACCACCACCCAACTCCCACTCTAATCAAGGCCCATATAGTTCTTCTGGCCAAAGGGAGGTAACCTTTTAGGTGGGAAGCTTCATGTTAATTTTACCAAGGTAATTATGTGTAAGTGATCTGATTTAATACTTAGTATTTCACAATTTAAATCACAGCATGAGTATTTGCTCACTTTCTAAAATGCTCTTATTTTAAAGTGGGGAAACACTAAACTAGGCCAAAGCTACCCAGAAAATCTGCTTCAGAGGTGAAAGTAAAACTCAATTACAGTATTTTAACACCATGTTCAGCTACACCTCACTGCCTTAACTATTTTTAAAAAAAAAAATTACTATCCTCAATCATCATTCTTCTAGATTTATAGAACAAAATGCAAATTTTAATCATGCAAAATGTTTGAAAACTAGATTACTTTTTATTAATCATTATTATTATTAGCAAGCATTTATATAGCACCAGCAATGTACCTGACGCTTTACAAAGTAATGGAATTGATACGGTCCCTGGCCTAGGGCTTGCAATCTCAGAGACCGGGGGGTGGGGGAAGACAAAGGAAGGGGAACAGAGGGAGAGACAAGGAGTGTAACATTCACGAAGATGCGAGGTGCCAGGTGCACGTGCTTGGCTTGGCTACATCGAGAATGATAGCTGGCTGGTCCATGTAGTGAGGATATTTATTTATTTATTTAAAAAATTTATACCCTGCCACCTCCTGCCACAGGCAGCTTGGAGCGGCTAACAGTATCAATAAAACAATAACATAACACCACATTAAAAGTGTCATCCTTCAATAAACGTAATAATAATAATAAAAAGAAAAAACCCACCCACCTTCACACTCTCCCCACCCCCTACCACCCCATTACCCCTCTTCCTCGCCAAACGCCTGACAGAACAGCCAGGTCTTACGGTTCCTACGGAAGGCTGGGCGGTCCGGGGCCAGATGGGCCCCCACCAGAAGGGAATTCCAGAGACGCGGTGCGGCCACATAGAATGCCCTATCCTGTGCAGCCCCCCGGGAAACCCGGGGGACCTCCAACACAGCGCCCCTGGCTGATGGCAGGGGCTGATTCAGGATATGAGTACACAGACCTCAGGTAACAGATTGTACTGGATGGAGGGTATCAGCAGGAGTCAGGTGAGGGGAGCGAGGAGTCAGGGAGGACAGAGTAGAAGAGGTGGGTCTTGAGGAGGGATCTGAAGGTACGAAGGGTGGGGGCGAGGCGGATGTAGGCAGGGAGGGAGTTCCAGGTGTTGGGGGGGCAGCTAGGGAGAAGGGACAAAGGCAGTTAGGGGAGCAGGGGAGGTGTGGGAGGGCGAGAGAGGGGACAGAGGAAGAGTGGAGTATGGAGGAAAATTAGCACAGAGAGGTAGTGGGGAGCAAGGTTGTGAAGAGCTTTACAGGTGAAGACTAGGAGCTTGTGCAGGATTCGATCAGGAAAGGGGAGCCAGTGAAGAGAGGAGAGGAGGGGCTGCACGTGTACGAAGCGACGGGTGAGGTGGATGACCCTGGTAGCAGAGTTTTGGACAGAGGTAAGTGGAGAAAGGTGAGAGCGAGGGAGGCCAGTGAGAAGAAGGTTACAGTAATTGAGGCAAGAGATGACCAGGGTGTGAACAAGGGTTTTGGCAGAGGAGACAGCAAGAAAAGGGTAAATCTTAGTAATGTTATGGAGGGAGAAGCAACAGAATTTGGCAACAGAGTTGATGTAGAGTTTAAAATAAAGGGGTGAGTCAAAGATGAAGCCTAAGCTACGGGTTTGGGGGACAGGGAGGATGGTGACCCCGTCGATAAGGATCGACAGAGAAGAGGGAGAGGAAGGATGAGGGGGGAAGATAAGGAGTTCAGTTTTAACCATGTTGAGTTTGAGTTATTAATTATTATTATTATTATTATTATTATAAGCATTTATATAGCACCAGCAATGTACCTGGCGCTTTACAAAGAATAAGATAGACATGGTCCCTTGACATTGAGACATCCAGGTAGAGATGTCAGAGAGACAGTTGATGAGGCAAGCTTGAATAGATGGAGAGAGAGAGGGAGTAGAGAGATAGAGTTGAGTGTCATCAGCATAGAGGTGATATTGGAAGCCATGGGAGGCAATGAATTTGCCTAGGGACAGGGTGTAGATACAGGAGAGGGCCAAGGATAGAGCCTTGGGGAACACCAACCAAGAGTGGAAGGGAGGAGGAGGTGAAGTTGGCAAGAGACGCATTGAAGGAGTGGTCAGAGAGGTAGGAGGAGAACCAGTGTAGAACGGAGCCATGGAAGCCAAGGGAGTGAAGTGAGTCCAACAAGAGTGAGTGGTCAACAGTATTTGCTCTATTTGCTATCTACTCTATTTGCATACTTCTTCCTAATGCTTTCATCATCAAAGATTAGTAAAATGTAGTTTAATTCCATCTAAATTTCTTTTTTTAAAAAAAACAACAACACAACAAAGCAACTTTAATGGGGGGAAATTATTTTTCTTCTATTGTGTTTAAAGTAAAAGCAAAACTTATTTTTATTAAAACCTCCAATTAGGGCAACATTTAGATTGTGTTCCTTCAGTTTGTTTCTATACAGACACTTTAAAAAACAACTTAGAAGTGTAAACAATGTAACAATGTTATTTGTAAGTCCTCCACACCCTACACAGTATGACTTCCTCCACTATAAATTCTCCCTCTCCTCCGCTGTCTCCCTGGCGAGGTAACCCTACTATGCCTCCCGAGTTGAATCCTACTCTTGTGACCCCCACCGCCTCTTCTCCACCTTTGACTCCCTTCTCAAGCCACCCTGCCCCGCTCCACCCTCTTCCCTTTCTGCACGTCATTCTTCACCTCAAAGATTGACAAAATCCGCCAGGACATTGCTTCCCACGACCTCCTCTCCCTGCTCCCTCACTAGCCCCTACCCCCCTTCTCCTCTCCTCCTTTCCTTCTGCCTCCCTTGAGGAAATCTCCTCCTTGCTCTCTTCCTCCAACGCCTCCACCTGCCCCCTCGACCCAATCCCCTCCCGCCTCCTGACCTCCATTGCTCCCACTGTCGCTCCCCACCCCCCTTTTACATGTCATTAATCTCTCCCTCTCCACTGGCTCCTTCCCCTCCACCTTCAAGCATGCCACTGTCTCTCCCATCCTCAAAAAGTCCACCCTCGACCCCTCTAGTTACCGGCCGGTCTCCCTCCTACCCTTCGCCTCCAAGCTTCTGGAACGTGTTGTCTACTCCCGCTGCCTGGATCTCCTCTCTGCCAACTCCTCCCTGGACCCTCTCCAATCTGGCTTCCATCCCCTTCACTCCACTGAAACTGCCCTAGATCACCAATCACCAATGATCTACTGGTCGCTAAATCTAAGCGCCTTTACTACATTCTTGTCCTCCTTGACCTCTCTGCTGCCTTTGACACTGTCGACCACCCACTCCTACTGGACTCTCTTTGCTCCCCAGGCTTCTGCGGCTCTGCCCTTGACTGGTTCTCCTCCTACCTCTCTGATCGCTCCTTTAACGTGTCTCTTCCCCAATTCCAACTCCTCCTCCCTCCCCCTCTCGGTTGGGGTTCCCCAAGGCTCTGTCCTTGGCCCTCTCTTCTTCTCTATCTACACCCTGTCCCTTGGCAAACTCATTGCCTCCCATGGCTTCCAATATCACCTCTATCTCTCCACCCCCTCTCTATCCCCTTCTGTCCAAGCTCGCCTCATCAACTGTTTCTCTGATATCTCCGCCTGGACATCCCAACATCAGCTCAAGCTCAACATGGCTAAGACTGAACTCTTTATCTTTCCTCCCTACCCTTCCTCTCCCTCTTCTCTGTCCATCCTTATCGATGGGGTCACCATCTGTCCCGTTCCCCAAGCCCGTAGCTTGGGCTTCGTCTTTGACACTCACCTTTCCTTTAAACCTTACATCGACTCTGTTGTCAAGTCCTGTCACTTCGCCCTTCACAACACTGCTCGGATTCGCCCCTTTCTCTCTGTCTCCTCAGCCAAAACCCTTGTTCATGCCATAGTCATCTCTCGCCTTGACTACAGTAACCTCCTCCCTACTGGCCTCCCCGACTCTCACCTGTCCCCCCTTATCTCCATCCAAAACTCTGCGGTTAGGGTCATCCACTCAGCCCGTCGCTTCAACCACGTGCAGCCTCTCCTCTCCTCACTTCACTAGCTCCCCCTTCCCGAATGCATCCTTCACAAACTCCTGGTATTCACTTATAAATCCCTTCACAACCTGCCCCCGCCTTACCTCTCAGCCCTAGTCTCCTTACACACTCCTGCACGCACTCGCCGCTCTTCCTCTGCCCTCTCCCTCATTTCCCCTGCTCCCCTACCCGCCTTCACCCCTTCTCCCTTGCTGCCCCCCATGCCTGGAACTCCCTCCCTGCCCACATCTGCCTTGCCCCTCCCTCCGCACCTTCAAATCCCTCCTCAAAACCCACCTCTTCCTCATCGCCTTTCCCGATGCCTGCTAGAACTTTCCTCTCAATATTTACTTTCTGCCCTCCCCACAGACTCCTGCCTAAATGCAACCAAGCCAAGCACGTGAACCTGAGACATCACATCCGCTTGAATAATATTTATCCCTTGTCTCTCCCTATGTCCCCTCTCCTTGTCTCCTTTCTCCATGTCTATTAGATTGTAAGCCGTAGGCAGGGACCGCGTCTATCTTACTGTTCTGTAAAGCGCCAGGTACACTGCTGGCGCTATACAAATACTTATAATAAAATAATAATAATAAATAAATAATAAACACCACACCATAACAACTAAATCTTACCTGTAAGCCTACTTAAAACCTATACTTTTCTTTAAATTGTGCACCAAAGGCTGCCAAAAGGTGGAGTGTTGATCACCAAAGCAAGCTCCTAAAGGGCGTGCTTTCTACTAGCAATGCTATACTGCCAATCGCTAGATAGCCCTAACCTAACAGTAAGCTGAAGCATTCAGAATACTTCAACTGACAATTTCCACGTACCTAAATCACAGATAATATCATGCCTAAGCATATCTGGGAGATCAAATGTTAAAGCCTCAACACTTGTCAGATACTAGAAAATTTATAGTGGGCTAATACCACTAACTGCGGAAACAGCTTTGATATTTTAATTTAAAATCCAAAGTGGTTCATGGAAATAAGGACACTTTGTTGCATAATGTGTGTGTGTGTGTGTTAATAAGCCATTCTTCAGGAAGGTCTCCAAAGAGGTCAACAACATGTACTGTGCTGAGCTTCAAGCAAACTGCATCTCTTAGTGCCTCTTTAACTCAATCTACTATTGAGCAGATGCTCGTGTAAATGATACTGCTGCAGAATCAGCTGAGGAGAGCAGTAAGATCTACAAACATGCTTGTTACCCTCCATGCACACAGCTTTGGAGATGAAGTTCATTTCTGCATGACAAGTGGTCTTTTTACATATTACATTTACAAATACTAGGTATGTATTTCCTACATCAAATGGACACCTAGCATAATGCGTATTTTAAACCCTAATTCTGCAGCTACGCCAGCTACTCACTTACCCCAAACAGTAGGCTGGAATGGACATTTGGATCAACCGCACAAGGCAAGCACCAGTCATGATGCAGTCAGGATGTGGAGACAGATACAAATAAGGTGCCATGTACTCCCCACTTGTCTCAGTGCTCACACACTTACTTGATCCCAGGGAGCAGCAAGTGGTGGTGTCAGGAGCAGCACCAGAGGTGTCCTGGCAGTGTCAGGAAGCTGCTGCAGCTGCTCTTATTACCACTGCTTGCTGCTACCCAGGACTTGCCTCTGAGCAAGCAGCAATAGATGCAATAGTGAGTTAAGTGAAGCAGTGAGCATCAGCAGCTCTCCGACTCTTCCAAGGACCCATTGCTGCTCCTGCTGTTACTACTGGTGCCTCCCAGAACCAATAAGCCTCCTCCAACCCTCAACAGCCTGTGGTAGCTACTCAATGTACCAGCAGTATCCACAAGCTGTTATGTGTACACAACCTGCTACATGTTTAGGATTGCTGGTGTAAGGCATATAACATGTATTAGTACCCAAGATCTATACACTGGAGTTTCACAAATGGCATGTTGTGACACCCTGGGTGTGTTGTTTAAGCATGACATACACAGGCTCAGCAGGCTCGGACTTACGATGTGGACATGCACTCCTACTCCCTGCTAATTGGTTGGATGGTGGGAAGCAGGAGCACCCTGTCCACAGCACAGCAGGAAGGGATGAATAGATAAGGGAGAGGATAAGAGGCCGAGGCCAGGAGTCACCATTCAGTCATCAGCAGGTCACGTCATAGTTCAAGTGTTGGAAAAACAGCACAAGCTTGAAAAGTGTGGGAGCCTAGTGCTCTTCACTGTTCAGCTTCTACCTTAATGGTGCTACCATAATGCTGTTTCTGGCATGAACGCATTCAACCGTCCAGCAGTGTACCAAATTACTAAAAAGCGTGTGGCCACAAAAATCCCATCTACCCTGAGTGAAAATGGTTCTTGTGGATAAGGCACTACAACGTAAGTCAGAAATCCATTCCCGTTTCTTTCACAGACCTTTTGTGGGATCTTGAGCAAGTCAGTCACCTGGTCTCTAGAGCCAAGGAAGGAATATTCATGCTTTTGTTGGGGACACTGAGGCTAGAATAAAAAATGCTGTTGGAATCAGGGTCAGTTCTGGAGAAATGTAGTGGGAGTTGTAGTCCTATTCAATTTTGCCCAGCATCCCTGATCCCAGGAAGACTAGAGGCACACACACAAACCCTGTACACTGCCTCCATCCCACAAATTACGTTGAAAAGAAAGATACTATGGTGATGAGTGCCAGAGTAGGCTAGAGTTCTACTACCTAATTCAGTGTCCACAAATACACCAAATTAGGACTCTTCCGACTGTCCAATAATTGTTCCAATCCAATCCATTAAGTCAGTGATTTTGGCTTAATGCCATAAATAAACAAACTTTTAAAAAGGACAATGAGAGAGAGTTATTGTGTGAAAACTGCCAAACACACCCCAGTGGGTAAGAACTTAAATATTTCCCAAAATTAAAACAAAGAAAGGAGGACCAAGTTACTATTTATTTTAAGCTTGATTTTTTTTTAATTTAAAGTTCATTATGTTCTCATGGTTAGTTAACCTTCTTGGTTAAAGGGGCAGGTGTGTATAATTTGATCACAATAGGCTCTATCCTAAACATACTTGCACAGGAGTAAGTCCCTTTGATTTCAATGAGACTCACTCGTGAGCAACTGTGCTTACGATTGGGGCCAATGAGAGGAGTCCCCTAATATTTTTGCAGTAAGCACTTTAATGTATTTTTTTTTTAAAAACCATGTTCTTGAGAATTAAAAAGGTTGTTGATAATGCTTCATTGCAACCCAGTTCCATGGGACTGCCATCCTCCTTTCACTCACACTCCCTTTGCTCTCTCGCTCCTCAAATGCTAGGTTCTTCCTTTTGAATAACTCACTCAGACTCAACATCTATTCTCTTGACTGTGGGCATTCTCCCCCCCCCCCGCCATCAAGCCCAAGTTGTACCTTCACTAAAAGCCTGATTTTCTTCTTTTATTATTCCCCATTTCCCCGCAGCTGACAGACCTTGCGGCAGCACAGCTCACTAGCTGAAGCTTGTCGGTGAAAATCTTAGACTGTTAATAACTCTTGCCAATCACACATGTTATAACATCCATTACCCTCTCCCTTCCCTAAAGCAACACAAATGCTGCTTCCACAGTGGTTCACTCAAATGTCTCTCTCTCATACTGTCCCCCTCTCAGCCAGAGATGCAAATGGCTTAATACATTTTTTGTAGACAAAAAGGTTTCTTCTTTCACTGTTAAGGCAATACATAAATTTCAACTGCTTAGCTATTTTCTGAAGATTATGACGTTTGACTCTATTACCTTAGCTTAGCTTACATAACAGAATTTTGACCAATAAGTATCCTCTTAACTACTTTGTCTCTTGTCTCACAATTTTTAACAGGCAACTTTTTGTAAAAAGAAGGTGAAATTAATCCTCATGACCCTTTCATAAATTGAATTTCTCCAAGGGAAAAGGATATTCTGCTTGCTTTTGTTCTGAATAAACTGAATAAACAAAAGAGAAAAAAAAATCAGATAATCTGAGTTTTTAAGAGCTTTAAAAAGTGTTATTAGTAGTTTGGGACTAGCATCCCAAACATTACTGAGTGCTGTACTCCTGAATCTAAGGAGATCTAAAAATCTCCTGATTTTTTGTGGAAATAAAAATTTCTTTACTCAGAGTGACCAGGCCAAATAATAATGCTGTACACCGGGACTATTAAGAGTGTGACCACTCCTCTCCTAAGCTCCATTAGCAATCAATAAGGTCAGCTTAGAACCACCATCTGCAAGTTTCATTGGTGCGCCAAGTCCATATGACAATGGCACGAAGAAAGACATTGTAGGTGGCTGCTCCACAGGAGTTTGGCCAAAGTCTACGCATTATTATAAAAAAATGTATATTGTATGTTTGGTTTTATATATTCTTACATGCCCTGAGCCTTTAGGATACAAATCTAAACAAATCATCTTGCAGGGCTATGCCACTTCCTGTCCCTCCTTCACTAGTCTGGGGAAACCATTAAAATCAGAAACAACCATTTCTGTCACTAGGAACCCCATGTGTAGAAGAACCCTTACCAAGTATTTCAAAAGCCAGAACTCCTTTTCAGTGGAACTACAATAGTTTAGCTGCATCTGTGTTAGGTAAGACTGGTTTCATGAATCTTGATATACATGCCATAAGAAAGCCATCTTGTTTTCAAACAGAGAGTTACAAGGGTGGGGAGGGGGGTGCATAGTAAGGGGGGAAATCTACAACAAGTTTTGAAGAAAAATTCAGATGCCATTTTAATAACAAACTAAAGCTAGCTCAAATTTTATAAAGAATACTCAAATTTTACATTTCACAGTACAAACGGCTGTATTTCTCACTGGACAGTTGTTGGACATTTCATGCTTATAGAAATCTTTTTAGTGGTAAGTCAACTGGTATGAAAAGAATCACAAATGATTATTTAAATGTATTTGTTGCACACCTGAAAGATTAATTTAGCAATGACTGAAAAAATTAGTTTTTTGAACTGGCTAAAAACTGCCTTTTTCATCACAATAAGATAGGATATTAGCATTCTAGCTACAGCTCCATGCTTCAGTGAATTTGCTTGACAGCTATAACATCACAAGAGAATGATTTCTGAGACACTATTTAATGGCAGTTGTAAAGGAACTGAGCTTCATTTTCTACTATGTTGCATCAGTTTTACTCCAATGTAACTACACTGACTTGGAATTATACAAGTAGAAAACTGGTTTGCCGTTCAGAGAATCAAGCCAGCTATTTTTTTTCTGGAAGGCTGACCTTATTTGAGCACTGGAAAAATATATATGAAATTACACCACCAGAGAATCCACACTGAAGCATGGAACATGTGAAGAGCTTTACTGTCTTAAGGGCATTTTTAGACATAACAAAGTTTGGGTGTCAAAACCCCTAAGCACGTGTTTGGCCGTTGTGTGTAAGCACCATAACAATCCCAGCACCAATTTGGCCACGCGTTGAACACGCAACGTGAACACCATTGCATCACAAGGACAATTTACATGTTCTGGCTGACTATGTGGCCAACGTTGTGTTTAATGATATCGCATAGCATATTAGCAGATTCAACATCTGTGTGTCTAAGCAGCGCCACATGGTGAACACAGGACCAAACCGGTGTTCATATCAAGGTCAGAACACACATTCAGACACCCGTTGATGTTATGTCTAAAGACACCCCAAGGGTGTTTTCAGACAAGCATCTCCCCACTGTGCTTGTGTGAAAACCCTACTGATTCCCACCACCACTACAGCATGCTATCTTCATGCTTTGTCTGTCCAACTTAGCCTAGTCAGTAATTCTGGATAAATAACGATAACATATTCCAAGAACTTCTCAGCTTATATTAATTTCAGACCAAAGTAGGAGATTGGAGGAAGGACACTTCTGTGTACCACTTCTGGTTTCAGTGGGTCCACTCCTTGTGGAGCTGAATGAAACTACCACACCTTTCAAGCATCCCTCATTATGCAGGACATCTTGAACCTGACAGGGATTCTGGTAGCCATCCTGCAGTCCTGGACAGCTGCCCCAAAATCCCACATTGAGGTAACAAGGAGGAGACATACACAGATTCTACCACAGACTTAGGCGAGATGGCTGAAAGAGCACAGGTGTCTGTGAGCTTGAGTATTACTTCCCCTGCTTCTGACATATTTTCAATACAATATTCTGAAATGAGAAATTAGAACCTGCTGCTTCAATTTTTTTAAAGTCAGCAGAGAGGCGCCACAAGAGTACACAGCAAATGAGAACCCAGAGCTCCTGCCATGACAGCTAGAAAATCTAGCTACCCACCCCCCTTTAGGAAAACAGTGAACACAGGTCTCTAGCTGTTGAGCTTATCAGCAAATATGCAAATTTTTTCTCCTAGTGGCAGAATGAAAAGCAGTAGCCAGACACTTCCTCCTGTATCTGTGTAGTAGAAATTATGATAGGCAGATCAAGGATTCAAACCTAATGTGTTTGAACTAATGAGATAATGGGCTAATGTTGTGATTTTTCATTCTGAAGCTTCTTTTAAAAGCCACCAAGAAATATCAGCTCAGTCTCAGTTTTAGGCAATGGTGTCTTGACAAACACAGGACTATGGAAAGAATCCATTCCAAGTTTCATCTTTCAGAGAACCCACACTGAAGCATGGAAGACGTTAAGAGCTTTACTGTCTAAGGGTGTTTTCAGACAAGCGCCTCCCGACCCAGTACCCACTGTGCTTGTGTGAAAACTCCACTAGTAACCAATGGTTAACCAGTGAATACCGTGAGTAATGTGTTTGTCTAAAAACACCCAGAGAGGGTTGTATGGGGCAGTGCTATAATAAACTTTTGAAATAAAGACTGGAAGGACAGAGGTTCAGATCTGGCTGTGAACGATGGTCCTTTAATATTTTTTTTTAGATCTTATTTTATTTTTAAAAGCAATATACATTTTTTTCAATCTAACCTTATAGTTAGACAATGAACTACTGGAAATTTGCAAAAAAACCAACATATGTAAATGATGCCCTACATTGTCCCTCATTCTGGGAGTTTAGTGGTTGGGAGTTATGGGAGCCACCACAGGGTGGCTGACATTGCGGCAGCATATCACCTAAGCATGAAAACTGCTTTTCAAACCCCACTGTTTCTAAATAATTTCAAGAGAGAAAAAAATTTAATCTTCAAAAGCCTTCATAGACTGCTACCTCTGAGACCATCTCTCCCCAGTTTTTTCTCCTCCCTCCCACCAGACATCTTTACAGATGTAACACAATGGCAGAAAAACAAACCAACCACCACATTTAGACCCTCAGATGCAGAAAGAATAGCATTCTCAGCTACTGGAAGCAGACTATTCAATTCCTTGCCAGGACAGATTAGACTGATCTCATGCCTGTGGTATTCAGATCAAAGTACAACATACACATCTTCAGTACATTTTTCCTCCCTTGGGAATGACAAATAAGAAATTACCCTGAATGTAAAATTTACACATCCTTGTATTTGTGAGAAAGGGAGATGAGACAGCAGTTGCTCTGGAGTCTTGTGTGTCGCTGTAACTTTGTTCAGCAGTTCGATATAAGGTGACATGCCTCTTCAGGTACTGAAAAACCCACTTACCAGAACAAGTGGGAAAGTTATGGGGCCAAGATGGTCTGATAAACTACTAGCTCCTTCTTTGGAGGGGAGATAAAAAGCAAAAGGAAGAGAATATCTGCGGAACAGAGGACACCACTGGAGAGGAGAAAGAGGTCTCCTGTATGTCCAGAAGGTAGCAGGAGCAGCAGCAAAGCAGCCCTTCAATGAGATGGCAACAGCAAGAATGGATATATTTTGGGATGACTACAAAACTGGTGTACTGAGGGAGAACAACAGTACGTGTCTTTGGGGGGTCAGTAGCACAGGTGTCTTTCATCAGGTCCAACGGGCATAGTTCACTGGCAACTATATATTTGATAAAAACTTGTGTACCCTGGTCACCTTATAAATAGCAAAGCGTGTGAATGATTAACTTAATATCCGAGACAAAAATAATTTCAAGAGTTAGAATACCAGAAATTTACAAACTGTAAACAAGAAGATTAAAAAAAAACCAAAGCTCCAGAGGAAAAGCAAAATTGAACCAAACTTCCTCTTGCCAGCAGCAGTTCCTAATTTCAAAGGTACTGGTTTCATCAGTAAAGAGGTGTGCTTCAGAGGGCCTTTAATACACAAATTATAAGCAGGCGAGCACTATTGTTTTCACTTGCCTCTTGATTCCTTTTATGTTTGATAAAATGTAGTGCACTATGAGTCAAGGGCACACCAGTTCAGACAGCTTATCCCCTTCGATACACTATTCACTGTATCAATCTGTAACATAAGACAAAAGATTACTTTATTTTTTATTGAGTGCCAGTGGCACCAAAACAAAGGAGGATATCTAAAATTCAGGAATGCAGTCTAAAAACAAAATGAGAGTGAGATATCAGGAAAACACAAACAGATAAAACCACAGCACAAACATTCCTTTGTATTGTCAAATAACTGCAAGAAAAGCAAGCTCTTGTTCCGACTACTAATTTATGAATTCATTTCAGGTAATCTGAAATGCTATCCACTTCTCAGACCTATCTTCCAGGGCTTCAGTTTGGCAACTTGTCATCAAGCTGATTCTGCAGGATTCAGCAATTTTCCAACTCCTTTTGGGATGCACACTTTTCAAACACTGCTTCATTCCCATCGCTTCGGTCTAGCCTTTGTTCCACAGATAGAACAGAAAAGCACATCCTGAAGCATTTACTTAGCATCCCATCCCCTGCTCATCTTTTTCAGAACCCAATACAAAAAAGAAACAAGAACGTTGAAAAGCACCCATTCACTTCAATGCAATTTACACCAAGCCAGGATTTCAATTCCTAATTCTATCGTAGATCTTAACTTTTCTCCTTACAGTTAAATGTTCAAAAAAATACTCAAAAGTTTAATAGCAAACATCATTTTCAGCAGAGGGAAAAGATGCTTTGAGGACTCAGACAAGAGACAGAAGACCAAAACCAGGCTCTGCAACCAACTTCCTTTCTAAACTAAAGTTTCAGGGCCTCCTATTCTTTATTTATTTGGATTTATATCCCGCCCTTTCCCGCAGGCTCAGAGCAGCTTACACACATTCAAAAAATATAAGAATCAATTAAAAATGAATCCTATAAAACTCCAATTTAAACCACTTCTGCCCCCACCTCTCAAACTGTATCTCAGCCTGCCAAAAGCCAAGCCAAATAAATAGGTCTTCCATTGTCTTCTGAAGATGCTTGGGCTTTGGCAAACCTCTAGGGGAAGGGAGTACCAAAGTTGTGAGAATTCCTACCTTAGCGTATTAAAGTTTTGAAAGTACTTTGAGATTAACAAAAAGGAGCTTATACATAACAAAGGCTGCAACTCCAAACCCAATGAAATTAATTACAACTCCCACTGATTTATTATTATTATTTATATAGCACCAAACTATGCCTGGCACGGTACGGTCCCGGTAAGAAACACATGCCCTGCCTGCAGGGGCTTAAATCTAGAATGGACGAGAGGTGTCAGAGGGGAGGGACATGTAGGGAAAGAGAAGGATGCATTCATGAAAATGAGAAGTTGCAGGTGCACACACTTGGCTTAGTTACAGATAGACAGTATAAAGAGAAGTAAAAACAAGGAATCTATGAAGGTGAGAAGAAAGGGGTAGCCTAAAAGAAGAGATAGGTTTTTAGGAGCTTTGAAGCTTGGAAGGCAGATAACAAAGCATAGGTATTCAGGGAGGGAGTTCCTGGTATAGGAACAGCACAAGAGAAGGGGCAAAGAAGGTTTTCAAAAAACTCTGGGATGGACAAGTGTGGTGACAGAGGAGGGGCAAAGTTCCGGGTTGGGAAAGACAGGGAAGAGCAAGGCCATGGCTTTCGAAACAAGGATTTCAAGGAGAAGACAATGAGTTTGAGCTGAGTGTGAAGTGGGAGAGGAAGCCAGTGGAGGAAGCAGAAGAGTTGTTAAACATGATGAAAGCAGAGGACAAGACGTAATGAACAGAAGCAAGAGGGACAAGGAGAGGGCAGGGAACGCCAGTAAGGAGGGGGCTGTAGTAGTCACGGCAAGAGATGAAAGAGTATGAACAAGAGTCTGGGCAGTGGAAATAGTAAGAAAGGGATGCATTTTTTAATGAAGATGGAATGGGCATCAAAGGTTGGGAAGGAGTGAGAGAGATGAGAATTAAGGGCTGGAATTGACAGGATTTTGCAAGAAGGCCGCTGCCACCACCACCACCAGCGCCTTCAAAACAAGGTGAAAGGTGAAGGGGAGGTCTCAAAAGGAGAGGGAGGCAGAGGAGATGGTGTCACAGGGAGAGATCTGGGTTTCAGTAAGGGCTATGAGTGTGAGAGAAGAAAAGATCATGGATGAAGGTTGTTCTCTTAATAGTTGAGCAGCAATTCCTGAGAAAACAAGAGAAAGGAAGATGGGAGGCATCAGGCAAAGGGGACGAGGGTTGCACCGTGGAGGAAGTACTACCAGTATTGGTAAAACTGGGGGTATTTTTAAATGAGATGCATCCACGCATGGCCCCTACTATCCACGCATCCAACTGCCCATTTGAAGTTGGTGCACGGGGAGGCGTATTCCCGTGACCCACGCAGCAACCACCCATGGCCATGTATGGGGCACTCCTGAAAAATCCAGAATGCCCCGTGCAGGCAGGCCAGGGTGGCCACCTCCATGGATGGGGCAGCCATGCTGGGAGCTGTTAACTGCGTTCGTGGGTGCCCCACAGCCACGTCACTCAGTAGCCACAGACTCTCCCACCCGTGACACTCATTTAAAAACACCCCATGTTGTAATACCAGGCAAAAAGTCATTCAAAACTTGTCTTTATGTGAATAAAATTTTTGTAATGTGTTTATTCATTCTCACAATAAGATACAGTTATATGTTCGCTTTGGGGACAAGGAGCACAGCCCGCTTTGCGATATGTCGTAAGGACCGACTACATAAAGAAGCTTCCTTTGTTTCACTGATTAAGGTTTTTCAGATTAAAAGCTTTTTTTTACTGACAAAATAAATTTACAATTGAAAGGTTTAATTCTAGATGGACAATTAAGGCCACTTTAGTTAAATTATGGCCTTCTTCGATAGTCCCACCTACTGCTTCAAAAAGTGGTTTTGCTTGTGTTTTTTGTTTTTTAAACCTTGCTGATTGTGGGGGAGCGGGGAGACCACTTCAACGTTTTCTCTGCAGTCAACTTCCTGGGGCATGTTGGTACACATGCTCCTCAAAATAAGTCTACATCTTTATTTGTGGATCAAAGACCAATTAAGAATTCCAGAATTCTGCTACACAGATAAAGAGAATTAATTACAAGCCACAGATGTTTTTGTTGCTTTTTAAAAATATATATATATATATATTTATATATATATTTATATATTTTTACAGAAATAAAGAATAGCCTCTATGGATTCTGTTAAGCATGGCAAGCGATCATTCATAAATGTGTTCAACTGAGGCAGACACACTGCCAAAAATTATCAAATTGAATTAAACCACAATCATCAATATTCCCTGCAACAGAAACTGTTACAAACTAGTACTCACAAGTTTACTTTTACGAAATTTCTAAGACACATTTATGAGCTGGAAAGCCGTGAGACAAAACAAGCCCAATCCCCTACCCATGCCAGGGAGGGCAAACACAACTGTCACACTTCAGCTTGGTGGGAAGAGCAGGCCACACAACAAACCAGGTGGGCAGGCCACTGTCTCAAGTCCTGCCACACCCTGGGATGGGCGGAGGAGCCGCCTACATGCATGAGCACGCGGCCCTGGACCCCCCCTCCCCACACACAATGTGGATGCACAGGAATTGTAAGCTGCGCCTGTCGCTCTATGGTGCCAGTGGACCCTGCCACGGGGCGGGGCTGAATGCACCCAGACACACAGGAGGTGGCCCGTTATCCCACACTGGGAAACCTTAGTCCAAGTTGGGCAACAATAGCATGCAATGTATCATCAGCCTTCTCGGGTAGACGCGTTGCGTAGCAACCGGCTAGCCCACCCCGGGGCAGAGCTGGGCAAACTTCTGGCAGCTCATTTCTTTACTAGAGAGAGTGGTAATGTGAATGATTGATCTGCTGCATTTTCCAATCAAGAGGGGCAGTTTATTGAAAGAGGCCATAAGAAAAGACAGTGAGGATGACAAGCAGCATTACAATGCTAAGATATCTACTAAATCAGAAGGTTTAGAAGACCAAAGAATACTCTATACACTCAACTGTCCTCCTTATTACTGGATACAAGAAATGCAGATGTAACCAAAACATCCAAATGAAAATAAAATCAAAAAAGCGAAGCAAGAACAATCTTTTTTAAAAAAGGCACTGCAGGCAGACAAGGCAATTTTACAAACACACCTAGCAAATGCAGCATGCAGGAAACTAAATTAGAAAGACATCAATATATCTTGAAACAACTCACTCATGTCTGCGTTATTGAAAATAACATAATAATTACCACTGAATGCTTTGAAGCTTTAAGGAACAGGAGAGAGTTAATGGAGATTATTTCAGACTTTTGGCAAACCTGAGAATTACAGTATAGGGTAAAGAAATCTTCAGTTAACTTACACAGGGTGAAACACAAAGGTGCATTAGACCCTTCCCTGTGAACCACAACAATAGAATCAGGGACCTGTGTTCACTGCGTTTTTTCCACTGCCACCAATGGGGAACCTGCAATAGATGCACCTTGCCACTAGGCTGCATGAAAATAAGAAATAATCATCAAGAAAACCAGAACACCTAAGAGATACCAAGAAAAAGAACTTGCAAGCCAAGTGAAAGAGAGATTTTTGGTTCAGGATTAATTTACTTTCATATGCCTGGAGGCTATCAAAATGTTATCAACCCCTCCAAACAAACAAAGATAATTAGAAAATCAAGACTTAAAACACCTTTACCAATGTTGCTAGATGTTACAGTTGCAAAACTATATAAAAAATATCTTGAAATATGAAATACAAGTTAACCACTAATTAACAGAAACTTTAACATTCTGGAAAAGGCTGTAACAATTCTGAAGGGGCTAATATAACAATCAGTCAATAGCTAGGCGTAGAAAGATCAGAATGAGGTAAATATATATATATGAAAATAAGAGTGTTGTTATCATTTAGATGCTTAAAACAGGCAAGTATGCCTGCTATTAAAGCACACAGTATGCAATCTGGCATATAGTAACAAAGAAATAATTTTTTGTTGTAGTATTCCATTATTTTAGCCAACACAGAAATTTGGTCAGCCTCCCCCCCCAAAGAATTGAATAAAGGAACAAATTAAGAAGTAATTGATATGGGTGAAGTATTTAAAAAACAGAGGTGGTACAAAGCTGATACAAAGATGATTGATGGACCAAACTAAGGCCACTTGCCCACGTTACTGGGGCCGGCGATTCTCCTAACGGGGAATCTCCTGGCCACGAAATTTACGTCGAGTTCTGCACATGGGCACGTGTCATTAGCCATGTCCAGCGGCTTTTTTTCCTCTGAAAGTCAGGGCTCAATTTCAAGTCCTGACATTTGGAAGAAAAAAAGCTGCTGGACACAGCTGATGACACTTTCAGCCCCATGCTCACGTGCAGAGCTCGGCATAAGTTTTCCAGCCAGGAGATTCGCCACCGGGAGAATTGCCAGCCTCTGGTAACGGGCAAGTGGCCTAAGATCTGAACATACTGCGGTGGAATCCACTTAACTTGAATTTCTGAATAAGTCAAATTAATGTGTTTCCCCAGCCCCAGGTCTAAGGGGATGTATTGCTTCTTGATCTGAATAAATAGAATTCTCAATCCTGGTAACAAACTTTTAAGCAGGTTGTAAGGGGAGCAAGCACTGAATTTCCCTATCTCCAGGCTCTTCCAAACACTACCAGGGTCAGTACACATACACTGCTCTGCCCTGCTGTTTGCTCTGACTCTTTGCTTTTGAGGGGTGGGAAAGAGACTGAGAAACCTAATGCTAACTTAATCTGAGCATCAGTTTTCTCCATATTCTGGTTCATTTCTTTAAGGTCTGCTTACACAGAGTTTCTGATAAGTTGAACTTTTTTACAAGGTCAGAGAAATTCAGCTTAAGCAGACCCCACCATATTTTGTAATTTTCATACAAAAATATTATATAATGTGTGTATATAAAACATTATATATGCACAGAACACAAAGAGCTGTGTTAAAGCTCAACTGCTATTTAATATGAAAAACATTTTAATCATAGTACCTATACACAAGGAGTACATCAATGAACATCTTTAAAAATATTCATTTAAAACAAAAGGGGAGTGATGATATCTTGACAGTCTGTCTTATAATGTAGTTTAAAGCAAAGGTAATGAAATGTATTGTTTGAACAAAACAGAGAGGAAGAGGTTGTCAAACATGTTATAAGGTATGAGGTTTCAAATAACAGAATAACTGCCACGTTGAAAGGTTCCACCTCTCTACCAGCGAGCTGCATTTCCCTGCACTGATCTACTTCTCATTGAGAAATCTAATCCAATGCCTGTATCCACCACGAGACATATTAACATATTTCATAGCTATGACTGAGAGGTACAGCAATCAGAACTTCTAAAATCTGACTTTAATTCTAACATGTACTTTGGAATGGATTTCTCTACTGTTGTCCCAAGCTTCATTAGAAATTTTAAGCTTTTGCAGCAAACCCATTGTTTGTGTCCAATGACCTGCTCAGGTCACCTCATGGTCATCTCACAAATAAATAAAACAAAAAACCTGTTCTGACTTCTAATCTTAGTTATACAAATATTTAATATAGTGGGTAAGAACACACTGCAATAAATTTTACTTCTTATGTATACACAAAAACCCTCAGATACACCATGATAGCATACACAAGTGATTTAGTTAGACTCGTATCCCACCTTTTTCCTAAGGCTCAGAGCAGAATATAAAAAACATATTAAAAAAACACAATTATATATATATATAACAATGCTAGAAACCTCTCAACTATCTAGAATCCCCTCCCCCCCAAAAAAAAATCCTAACCCCTATGACAGAATCATAGAACCGGAAGACTTCAGGAGTCATCTAGTCCGAGGCTGCTTTCACACATGACAAGAACGGGCTATTATAATTGCTGGATATAATACCAGGTATTATAATTGCTGGAGTTTTTGTAATGTTTGAATGCCCTATTCTCCTTTTATGCTGCAAGATCTTGGGTCACTGTAAGAGCTACCAAATGTGGCTTTTACAACAACCAGAGATATTGCAGCATAAAAGGGGAATAGTGCATTCACACACTACAAAAAATTGCAGAACTATAATACCTGGTATTATCTCCAGTTATTATAATAGCCCATTTTGTAAGGTGTGAAAGCAGTCCAACTCCCTGCTTGGATGCAGCATCAAGATATTATTCTTTTTTTATACTCAGGTAGCAAGTATATCAACAAGACTGATTAAATAATGTCAGAGAGTCACAGCAATATTAGAGTAACTCTGGCACGGGCGGTGGGTCCCCTAGGACGGCAGGGGCAATGCCGCTCCTGCCCGCCCCCCAGGATTCCCCCAGCTGGCAGAGGCTTTAAGAACCCCCCACAAAAAATGGCCACGTCGCAGTGAATGTTCGGAGCCATCTCGAAGAACCTTATTTAGGAGGCAGAAACCTTCTGAAGGTTTCTGCCTCTCTAAACAAAGTTCTTTGAGATGGCTCTAAACATTCTCACCGGTTGCATGCGCGTGCACACACACAACCAATCAGGGCGAGTGTGGGCACATGGGGGGAGGGGGCACATGGGGAGAGTGCGGGCACACGGGGGGGAGCAGGGAGGCACATGGTGGGAGCAAGTGCGGGCACACGGGGGAGCGGAAGGGCACATGGTGGGAGGCAAGTGCAGGCACACGGGGAAGGGGGGCACATGGGGGCGAGTGCAGGCACTCGGGGAGGGGGG
>QEPC01001478.1:5011588-5055771 GCA_003113815.1 Sphenodon punctatus
CAGAGGGCAAGAATACTGCTTCAGAAGGGACTTCTGAAGCAGGGATTGGGGTCCCTCCAACACACATGCAGCAAGTCCCTTCTTTCTGAAGCAGTATTCTTGCCCTCTGCTGCGTGTGTGTGTGTGTGTTGGGGAGGAATTTTAAAGCCCCATGAATCACAATTTTTAAAAAAAGCCAAAAAAACACACAGAAACCACATGCAAACTGTGTTTTGTTGCAATCCTTGATCTGGTGTAAAAATGGTGACTGGTGGGTTTCAATCTGTGGTTTTAAATGGGACCAATTATAATCTTGCATGGTTATGTAGAATGCATGGCATTGTCAGTTCTCCTCAGTATCATGAACTACTGGACTCAGGCTTTGACTTGGTTACAAGGATGAGTGCCTGTGTTTTGGGTTTATAAATTATTTATTTGAAACTTGATGTGCATGCAAACTGTGTTTTGTATGTTAACCTTGGGAACTCCTTGCTGCTGGGTTATGCTGCCTACCGTTGCCCTGGCTCCGCCCCTAGGCTCGCTGGCCTTACTGCCCCTCCAGCCTCAAAACCCACCAGCCGCCTCTGAACTCTGGTGCTCTTAAATTCTCACTTAAGTACATTTGTCTTGGACAGGTATTAAGATCCAATACTAAATCACAAACAGCACCTTGTTCAAATCTTTTGGGTTGTCAGAACCAGTGTTCGTATAGATACTCTATATAGAATGCTCACTAGTATGCTATTCATACAGACAAGAAAACAGAGACTGCTGCAGCAATCCTCATTTGCTATATGTGCAAAGGAGGTGCCAAATGTGCCACACTAGATTTAAAAGGGTGCCAACTCCTGATTCTCCTCAAGAGTGAATGTGGGAGCACAAAACATACCTCTGTCTGGGAGCATACTTATGAGTGGTCAGACCACACTTAAGCCCTGACCCCATGGAGGGACTGTGATCAGCTCCAAGGAGTGGCACGGCATGTGAAAGGAAAAGTGGTAGATGGGTAATTATGCCTTTCACTGTGAACAAGGAGTTGTTACCCCCTGAAATCTAGTCACGGGTAGATAATGCAACTTGTGTGTATGAAAAACCCCTTTCACACCAGGTGAGTGTGGATTGTACCCTAGATGTTTAGCAACTAGCCTGTGCCAATCTGAGAGAAATATATTCTGTAACATAGTTATCCTTGGTTGTACAATATAAAAAAAATATGAGTTATACCTCAAGTTAGCACACCATGCTGTACTGAACTAGGTAAACTAAGTAAATCACATACTAAATAAAAGGCAACCAGCAAAAGAGAACATAAAATGCAGAGAACTGAAAATCTAAGGTGACAGGCTGAGAATAACCGGAGAGCTGTCTGGAAAAAAGACTGTTGGAAAGAGGTTATTTCTCACTGTGGGTAATATTTCTACAATTTATAATAAAAATCTTATATTAGTCTAGTCAAGTTTTTTCCCCCATAGTGTTTGGATAGCTGTACTTTGTTATAACTTTCTATAAACAGTTTTAATCTTTGCTTTATTAAAAAAGATAGGAATTGGCTATAAAGATTCAAATGGAAACTAGCGGCTAAGGAGACCTTTGCAGAGAAAGACCTTGAACTCGAAGCAGCAGCAGCTAACAAAGTAATAGTTGCTTGGGCACCGACTCATAGCAGAAAAAGAAAGAATCTAGTAAAGCATTTTGCTAAATGACCACTCAAAGTGCAATACATTACAATCAGGAAAACAAAAGCACCATCACCAGTTGTAGCAAAGTCAACCTTAAGCAGAACCAAGTGGGAGCCATGGCCCCAGCCCTGCAGTTGGAGAGGTTTCTTCAGAAACGCCATTCCTGGTAGGTAGCCTCAGGACCAGTGCTCCTGTAGTCCCAGGATGGGCTATTTTTGTGGGTCCCTCTCTTCGCCTCCCTCTTCTTGCCTGTAACTCTCAGCCCCCAGGGTGGCTACTTGCTGCGGGGTCCACCTGCCCCTCGCCTCATCTACTGGGGTGGGGGAGCAGGGCACTACAGGAAGGGGCTAAAGGAGTGGTGCTATATAGGGTGGGGAAATGAGCACCCCACATTTTATTTTCGCCCTGGGCTGCACAAGTTCTAAGGCCAGCCCTGAATTGTGGCATACCACAATTATAGAAACCAACATAGTGGAAATAGAAGAGAAATCCCTTTTGAATATAAACGCTGTCTACCAGGATAGGCAGATAAAATACTCTCATCACGTAAAAGGCAAAGATTGCTTCCTAAAAGCCAGCAGCTCAGATCTTTTGCTGCTATATTTTTATAACAAACCTTGTGACAAGCTGCCTTCTTATTTCTCCAATATCTCAGTTCAAGGAATGGACACTATTCCTAACTACACTTTAATCATAATAGAAGTAAATTAATTTTATATTTATGCACGTGCACAGACACTAACTGATGATGCCTCCAAGCAACTGGTTATGTTACAGACTGTATTTAAATGTTCTGGAATCAAAAATACTTGCTTATGAACAAAAATCTTGTGCTTTCACATAGTTGAAAATTTTTTTTATAAAGCATTAATAATAGCATTCTGTACTCTGAATTAGAGTAATCTGTTATTAGAGAACCAGAAGTACATATTCCTTTGGATAATATCAATAGAATCCTATCGATATTTGCTGTAGTTGCTCTTATGTTCTGTGATGTTCTCCTACAGAAGTAGGCACACCCTGTGTACATACACACGTTTCTTTAGTGAGTCTCCCTCAGTCCCTCTCTGATCTAAATCCTGCTAAATCCTGTCGCTTCTCCCTCCATAACATTGCTAAGATTCGCCCTTTTCTCTCTGTTTCGTCTGCCAAAACTCTTGTTCATGCTCTGGTCATCTCTCGCCTCGATTACTGTAACCTCCTTCTCACTGGCCTTCCCCGGTCTCACCTTTCTCCCCTCATCTCTGTCCAAAACTCTGCTGCCAGGGTCATCTACCTCGCCAGTCGCTTCGACCATGTGCAGCCCCTCCTCTCTTCGCTTCACTGGCTTCCCCTTCCTGAACGAATCCTGCACAAGCTCCTAGTCTTCACCTATAAAGCTCTTCACAACCTTGCTCCCCCCTACCTCTCTGCACTTATCGCCCTCCATACTCCAGCCCGTGCACTTCGCTCCTCCTCTGTCCCTTCTCTCACCCTTCCACGCCTTCCCTGCTCCCCTAAGCGCCTTCGTCCCTTCTCACTTGCTGCCCCCCATGCCTGGAACTCCCTCCCTGTCCACATCCGCCTTGCCCCCTCCCTTCATACCTTCAAATCTCTCCTTAAAACTCACCTCTTTCGCTCTGCTCTGTCTGACTCTTTATCCTGCTGAGCCACTATTCCTATACCTACGATCGGTTTACCCTTATCCTTGCAACATGGACCTGCCTGCTGTCATTCTCATCGTAACCAAGCCAAGTACGTGCACTTGAGACCTCGCATCTTCATGAATGTTAGACCCCTTGTCTCTCCCTCTGTTCCCCTTCCTAAGTCTCTCCCCCAGCTCCTGTCTCTCAGATTGTAAGCCCTAGGGGCAGGGACCCTGTCTATTTTATTACTTTGTAAAGTGCCAGGTACACTGCTGGCGCTATATAAATGTTTGTTAATAATAATAATAATAATAATAATAATAATAATAATCTCAGCACACAACCATTCCCCTCACCTAAGGGCCCCAGATTGGCATGGACCTCTCCCTATCTCCTGTCACCAGAAGGAAGAGAACAAGGCTGCTTAGTGCACCACAACATGCAGAACAAGCACTGCTGCAGTAGACACTAATAAAATAGTAACAATGAGAGGAGAGATGACTCGTTTCTGCTTACTGGTGTTTATTCCATACCCTTCACAAACACTTAGCAAAGCTTCAAATTTCGTTCACTTAGCTGGACTGCTTTTAAAAAAAAATCCTTTAAAAGTCTGCATGAACAGAAACAACACTCTGACATATACATACTATAGCCAGTACTTGGTTCGGAGAAGATAACAACCTGCTTTCTATTAACATACTTAACCTTGTACATTTAAGTAGCACAATAGCAGAATTTGAGCCCTGTCAATGATGCATGATGGGACATTTCAGTTGTTTTATTTATTTCTCCCTTTTTGAATGTATTACAATAAATCTTGACTACGTCCTTTCCACATGAACTTTCCTTCGTCCACTGTGCAGGAGGACAAACGGTGAATAAAGCAAGAAGAGTAAGAACAGACTTGTGTGTATGAAGCAAGCATCAAGTGAATGTTAAAATAGAATGCAGAACTCTGGCTCAGATGGACAAGCTGGTCACTTTTACCAAGATGTTACCAAGTGGCCACACTGTTTCTTATTCCTTGTTTTCAGGTACTCACTTGAGAAACCTAGATATCAAGTCAAGACTGCTCACTGCTGTGTGAGATGTGGATGCTCAGCACAACTGACAGTAATGCAGTGTGGTTAGGATGAATAAGCACCAGTCAGGTGGTCCTGAATTCTAAATGAGGTTACATGGGAAATCTTAATTCTGACATTTATTGTCAATCCATTTATTGAAAATATGACACCGAAGAGGAATGAGTGGAAGTGCTGCTCATGTAGGGCAAATTTTAAGACTGGTACCAGCGTAACTAGTTTGTTCCCTGGTTTTATCTACCGGTATAGACAGGCCCCCTACACTGTTGTTGTATTCTACCCTCAGTCCCTGCATAGGCTAAACTAAAGCTCACTTCATATCTGGCAATGCTCTCATGGTTGTGTAATTATCCCCTGTACATGTATCTGTCATGCAAGACTAACCCAACAGGTTTAAAAACACTAAAAACCTGGCTCATGACAAATATTTTACCTTACCACAAAGAAAACATTGTTTTACATTTTAAATATTCATACCCACATCCCTTGGCATGTTTCACTATGCCAGATAGTCTCACTGTAGCAGGGGTCTGCACAGATATAGGGAATTTTCACACAAGAGATGCTCCATGCACTACCCACCCACCCACTATACATGTTGCAGGGCTACAGTATTGTCCTATGGGTGCCCTGTAATATGTATAGTGCGTGGGTAGTGAGTGTCTTGTGTGAAAATGCCTTTACTCTCACATACACTCTCCCTTCTGTTAATGTCTATCAAAATCATGTTTTACATCCCCGGGAAACAGAAAGCAATTAAGCTTTAACAGCTTTCTTCTGTGGCCATTGCTGATACCCCTTCTCTCTCTCACACACACACAGAGCTAGGGACTCACATCAAGCAAACCTTCCTAATCATTCTCTAGCACTATTTATTACCCGCTTTGTGCTACTAAAGGAAGTCTTATTGATGACTGGGCCACATCCCGCCATCAGCTCCTGACTCCCACCGCTGATCCCTAGTGACTTTCCCATCCAAGAGGAAATGCTCCCCTTCCCCCAATACTAGGACCCAGGCTCCTCTGGAAAATGGAAATGCTCCCTCCCTGTATAAACCGGCACAACCTCCCTCCCTCTCCAACTCGCTGCTATTTACAGCGCGCACAGGTTAATCCCCCGCCCCCCTTTACTACTTTAGGTTTTAACCAGCCAGACCCGCGCCGTGAGTCCCGCCGCCGCCCCTCCAGCCACATAGGTGCTACTGGGCAGCGGCAGCAGCTTCCTGCAGCATGCGGGCATGGAAGCACCTGCTGCGGGAGCCCAATGCCCGAGGAGCTCTCTGGCTGGGGGTGTTCAGCAGCCGGTCCCGCCCCCGACCGTAGTCCGTGCGCCCTCACCCAGCCTGGGCGGTGGACGGGCACGCACCTGCTGCTGCCCCCTAACACCCCGGTCTCCCACTTACTCGGTGCCCGCGGGTATGGGGGAGAGGTACGCTCCGGCTCCGCCATTTTCCTTCTCCTGCTGCTGCTCCCGGCTCCTGTGCCGGCTCCCGCCGCCGCCGCCGCTGCGCTGAGCCGGGCTCAGAGTGGCCGCCGCACAGGCGCACTGCCCGCTCCGCGACACCTGACACACTGCGGAGTGGGGATGGGAGGCGGGAGCGGCTGCTCCCAGTCCGCCTCACAGAGTGGAGTCTCCGGCCGACGCCTCCAGGTGCTTCCCCTGCCCGGCTTCGTGGCGGCGCGCCTGCTGCTTGGCTAACATGTGGGAACCCGTCCCGCTCCCTCCCCCTGCCGCGGGCACCAGCGCTTGCTCCGCCCGGCTGTCAGCGGGAAGAGCCTGCACTAGGAACTCCAGCCGTACGTGGCGAATGCTGAACCAAAGCGGCTTGGTGCTTTCCCAAACCCATTTCAACTGGTTTCAGGTTTAACCCGCTTGGTACATGGGGTGGGACGGAGGGTAGGACAACCACCACCCCAAGACGTGAAAACACACCAACAGGCAGGCGTGTTCTTCCTAGGCTTTCTTGTTTCCAGGATGAGAGGAGAAGGTGATAATGCTCTATGTTAAGGGTCACACAAGGAAAACTAAAATCTCCTCTGTATTTTCTCTGACATTCAGAAAATTCAATTTTGGAGTGCCTTAAGGTAGATACAGAAAGATATTTAAAGAGTAGGCACAGGACGATCAGCTTTCCTGTCATCATTAAGATCTACCTGCTTGCACCAATATGTGTCTTCTCATTAACACCTACCACGAGGCCTACCTTGGAGTTCAGTTTGCCCAGCCTCATATAGTGCTCCTGTGTCCTAGGACTGTACACATTCACATAGTGAATCTCAGTTGGCAACACAATTTGCTATTTACTTCAAGGTAAACAAACCTGCTTAGGTACCTTTTTAAGCGGGCACGGCTGGGGAATGGGCCTGTGTACACTGAGTGGAAAATCCACGCACGTCCAGTGAGTGGCAGGGGGATTTAAACGAGCTGGGATGGGTGTGCACTGGGTGTGTGCCTCTACCCATTCATGCCCTTGCATGGAGCATCCTGGATTTTTTCCTGATGCTCTGTGCGTGGGAACTAGTGGGCGGTGCGTGGGTCACAGGAGCGCATTCCCACCCATGCCTCCTTCAAGTGGGTGCTGGAGGGAGGAGATGGGTTGAACCTGCATGGGCGCATCCCATTTAAAAACGGCCAAAGATTCTTAGCAGGTATATATGCCAACACCACAATACAGGAGTTGTATGAATTCTCTGAACTAAGACAGACTACTCCAGCCCAGTCTATTCATAGTAAGCAAGCCCAGAGTTTCTGTCAAAGCATCCTGGCAGTGTAGGGATTACTTGTCCATTTCTTCAGTAAGATCTTAAGGAAAATCACATGAATCACAAGCACATCTCACAGAACGTCTCAGCAATGCTGCGCTGCTATTAACTGGCAGCTAGCAATACTTTGATCAGTCTATGCGTCCAGAACAAATTGTTAGATTGATATATTTTGCTTGCCTGAAGAAGAGCATTGTGTGGCCTCATAACTTGGATACTCTCACCAACAGAGGTTGTTCCAATAAAAGATATAGCATCTGAACTAAAATAATTCTAAAATAATTCTCTCTAAAATAATTAAGCAAGAGTACATATAGCCCTTAAACCACAGCTTTTTTGAGTCATGTTCATTATAGAGCAACCTCTGCATACTGAACAATAAACAAGCATAGAAAGACCAGGCTTAAAGACTTTAGGATCTAAATCAGTGGTGGGGAATTTTCCCTTCTGGGCGCCACTTTGAAAATGAGTACAAGCTTCAAGGACCACATAGAAGCTGTCTCTTATACACATCTAGATGTGTATAAGAAGATTGCATACCTCCTGTAAAAGATTCTTCCATTTCACCCATGACTCCATGCATTTTCAGTTTTGTTCATTACCATTTGGACTCTCCTCGGCCCCTATGGTCTTTACTAAGGTTATGACCTCAGTCATAGCTTTCCTTCGTAAGCAGGGCATTGCCATATCCCCCTATCTAAATGACTGTTGACTAATACCCCAGACACCTTAAATGCCAACCTTTGCTTCACTGTAGATCTATGCGTAAAGCTGGGACTAACTATAAACGTACAGAAGTGCCGCCTGTCTCCTAAATGTCTTGTTGAAAAAAACATTTGTTCTGTTATTACTATATATGAACACTTTTGCTTGATTATTTTCATTTGTTTTTACTATTACTGCCAAATTCTTGCAAAAAATCTATAATGCCCTGCCCGCCATCTTCTCCTGTTCCCTCCCTGTATTGGCAGGAGGGGAAACTGGGAGAGGGGGCTAGATGAGGGGGTACTTTGGCATGTTGGGGGTGGTTTAAGCAAGGGGATGGATGGATCTGTGAGAAGTGGCAAGGGGGTGCTATGTGTGGGAAGCTAAGGGGTAAAAAGTGCTGGGACTAAAAAGGGCTCAAGGCATGTGTGTAGCTATGATGGACATTTATGCAAAAGATGCAAATTTGCGTATTTGCATAAATGGGTGGGGCCTAATTATGAAATTAGGCCCTGCACCAAGACTTCGCACATGGCCCCACAAACTCTAGGGCCAGCCCTGACAATGGGACTTGGAATGCTGCATTCAAATATGAAATCTTCACAGACATCATAGAAGAGATTTTTTATTTTCCTGGAATTCTTGATGATGCACCATCATCAATTACAAACGTCTTTAAATCACCCATTTTTGGAACACCTATTGCATTAGATACAGCAATTCAGTTTTTTCATTCAGCTTTACATCCTGTGAACGCTGCGCAGTAAGAAGCTGAGTCATAATTTATTGCTGCTGCATCCTTCCAGGTAAGTGCATATTTATTTAAAATTTTACTGACACAAGCTGCAACTGTTTGACAGTTTGCTGAAGTTACAACCACCAAAGGTGCCAAAATGAGTGCAAGTTTGTCCACCACAAAATCAAAAAATGAAAACAAAGACACCAGAGTAGGGCAGTTGAGATCATCTGGCATAGAGATGCAACTGGGTACCCAAGGACTCAGGCACCCCTGACAAATCTGGGGTGCCCAAATCACCCTAGTCCCATTTGGGCACCACCAAAGCCTGAATGGGACCTGACCGGTTGCTCATTCGTGCTGGCCGGAGCCAGCTCTGCAGCGGTTCTGGCTGGGTTCTGTCACTTTCAAAGGCTGCTTCCACCTCTAAAATGCCTCTCAGCTGAGAGGTGCTCTATGGGGGAATTGAAACTGACAGGCCCTGGCCAGGGCTGCAGCGATTTAGGCCAGAGCCTGTCACTTTCAACGGCCGCTCTCCCCCCAGACCACTTGTGGGGAGGGGGAAGTGCTGATCAGCCTTTGCCTCTCAGCTGAGAAGGGCTGTAGGTGTGGGGGAGTGCCAGTCAGCCTCTGAAACTGAGAAGCCCCAGCTGGGACTGCTGTATTTGTCAGTTTCTCTGGGTAATGCTTGCATTTTTGGGCATCGAGCACCCAACTGGTCCTTGGGTAGCCCATCAGGTGCCCAAAAATGCAGACATTATCCACAGGTACTAATTTTAGTGCCCGCTGCACTTTAACCTGGCAATTCGTCAAAAATCAAAGAACTAACCATGTTTACAGTCAACCTCTCTTTAATTTTGTTGGTCAGGGCAACATCATTCTCTTCCAAATATTTGTAGGTCAAGTTGATTGAATTCGGTAAGGATTTTGCAGCTGGACTCAAGTTTTGTACAAATTCCCCCAAAGGACCATCAGCAAGGTCTAGTGGCTGCCCTGAAAAAGCATAGTGCGTGGACAAATTCACTTACCACATTGTATAGATCTTGATCTTTCTGCTGTAGTTTCATGGATGCTGATTCCAATGTGTGCTTGTTTCTATTTTCACCTACTTCCTTTAGCTTTAAGTGTCGTTTCCTCTCCAAATGTTCTTTAATCTGGTTGGCCTGAGTGTAAAGTTCAATGCCACATCATTTGCAGCACAAACACTCAAGTTCACCATCTTCTCCTGGTTTTTTTTTTTAAAAAAAACTTTCCAAAACCTCCTTATATTCTGCAATGTATTCTAATATGGTTTTTTTTTTGCTTTCTTCTCATTTTAGTGTAACCCCTGTAAGGAGGCAGAGCTCAGGAGAAGAGAGCACAGCTCGGCTGACAAAGCTGAGGAGGAGCTGATACCATGTGCTTCCTCTGGGCAGCTGAGCAGGCCCAGCAGGGGAAGCTGAGGTGCTATCTCAAGCACAGGAAGAAGTTCTGTAGGATCAGGAGAGAGACAGGGGGGGTTCGAATAGCACCTGGAAGTGCAGCCACCCAAGACAGAATGAGACTACCAGCTCCAGGGGGCAGTTCCCTAGAATCCAGAAGACAGCCCTCCTGCTATCTGGATAGAGCGTGAGATCTAAACTAAGAGGAAGACCTGGTAGAGTTCCCAGCAAGGGGAAGATGAACTCTGAGGCCCAACAGACAGAGAAACCTCCAGCAACCCATGCTGTAATCCCCACTGTGAGAACTCCCGAGGGCCTGCTCAGGGAGGGGGAAATCCCTGGACATGCCCATACAATCCACCAGCCTAATGTGTCTCTCATCCAACTGCACACAGGTACTCCCACCATGGGACAGCTGGCCATCACCGGACCTGGGGAAGTTCTTGAAGAATGGGAAGGTTGGGATCGTTTTAGTATTATTGTGTTAATTGTGTGTTGTTCTTAAAATTAAAGTGCCTGGGGTATCGCCCCATGTTTCTTTGTTAAAGTGCTTATCAATAGTGGTCTCTGAGTTCCCTAGCCCCTTCATTTTGCAACCGCTCCTCTGGGTGGAGGCACAGAAGTGTTAAATTACCTAGGTTACTTAGGATATCCCCCCTCCGCTCCGAGGTCCCAAACAAGAAAAGTAACCTGAGCTTAGGGCCCCAAAAGGAAGGCAGGAACAACCCAGGCACGGTGCGCCACCCAGGGCACTGCCCCCCACAACCACCAGCTCCCCACCTCGGGTCAGGTCATTAACCTTTGCCTTGCTCATTAAGTGTGGCGGTGGGCTGGTGGCACACTCAGCAGCTCTGCCCTGCTTCCGGGTCCACTGAGGGGGTCTGCGCATGTGTGTGGTGCGCCAGCATCAGAGAGACTGGAGGGGTAGGGCAAGCAAGCGGGCTGGGCTGGGCTGGCCAGGCAGTGAGGGAAGGCTTCCTTAGGGGGTGGGGTGGTGGAGTGGCTTCCCAACCTCTAAGGAAGCCTTCAGTGGACAACAGTTCTTGGGTTCTCCCAATATTGCGGTATGGGTGGCTAGGAGTGCTGTCCATACTGCAACATTGGGAAATAGCAGTGTTTTATTTTTGCTGCTGGAGGCACTGTCCCATTGCAGCATGGATGGCACAAACAGATGCCCAGGTCAGCTCCAGTCTGCATAATTTGTGGGGAGGGAGGGAGCAGCAGTCACTAGGCAGGACCTCTGCCTCGAGCTGGCTCAGCATCACAGTCTCTGTGAAATAATCTTGAGACAGGCTCATGTGTTGCTGCTTCCAGAGTCCTCCTGTATTTGTAAGTCTGAGGGGCCTTTTGGCTGAATGGGGGCTTGGGGTGGGATTGGGTGAGGGGGCAGAATGGGGGTCTGGGGGTGGGTAGAATAGTTCTTGGTGGGGAATGTGGGTGGGCAGAATGGGGGCCTGTGGAGTGGGATTGGATGTGAGTAGAATGGAAAAGGACAGAAAAAATGTTTTGGTCTACTTTAACAAAGCTCATTTTAGTTTCCAAGGAGTCAACTGGGACTGCCTGGGCACTTCAATAAAATTATTGTTCACATTCAAACAGGCAATATTCTAATATTAAAGTATTCCCAAGGACATTCTTTGTTTGGAGCAAGAGAGTTTAAGACAACCCAGGTTTGTTCTCATGAATACATACAATAAGAGGGAAAATGAGGCTTATTTTTGGTTGCTTTTCAATGGGAGTTAGGTACTTACATGCCACTTTTGCTGCTGAAAATCTACCCCATGATACTGTTCTATTTTCACCACAGTAATGAATTCTGAAAATGTTAACCTGTGGCATTTTAATTTGTTCAAATAACCCTTCTGTTAATTCACCTTAACAAAAAAGTGTCTTCCAAAACTTTCAGCAAAATGTTTATCAATGTGCTTTTCACATGGAATAACCTCCCCGCAGTTACATACTGCAGCTACTGCCCACTTAAGACATCAGGAATTAGGGTGTGTCAAGAGGCTTATAAATATGAAAACTAGTTAATGGATTAATTGTAATCTTAGGAAAGATGTGCTATGTTGTATTCTGAGTACAGGTTAGTGTAGATTCTTTTGTCCAGGCTTCTTGTTGCTTTTATTCATGCTGCCTTGCTGATTGTGTATGCCATCCAAAAGTCACTAAAGGTGTTATATGTAGATGTTCCCCATAGTGGTTCTCAAACTGAGGGACAAGACAGGTTCTCTGGGGGAGGACACAGAAGGCATTCTGGGATGTGTGCTGGAAGGCGCATATTTAGCAAATGCCTAGCTCCACTAGTCTCTGAACTAGGGAGGTTTTCCAAAGTGCTGTATCAGAGGTGGGGAATCTTTTCCCTCTCAGGGACCAATTGCAGCTTTTATGGTGAGCATGCTAGGATTCCACATAAACCTGTTTTCCTGCATTTTCCATGTGTTTTGGTGCATCTTTCAACAAATGCCACATGGTGGGTTGTTCTCGCCCTCTCCTAAACGGTGCATGCTTCCTCATCCTCTGTAAAACTGTATGCAGCATTTATGGCGTGCCATTTAGGATTTCACATAATCTGTTGGTTTATGCAGCATTTTCTATGCATTTCAGTTGTGACTTATGCTGGCTGTGCATTTCAGATATTGTAATGTTGCTTGAATGGCACCTTAGGTAAAGTATTGGAAATTTCTGTAATCTGGGCCAGCTGTTATGGTACTTCTGTTTATTCTGCTATTGATTGTAATCCTGCCATTGAACACATTCTGGTTATTGGACTCAGGTCCCTGCCCAGTGGGCTTGCAATCTAAGAAGGACAAGGGGCACGATCAAAGGGGCCTGCCCTTCAGTCGGGCCTGGAGGATGGGAAGGAGGGGTCGCTGGTGGGGTTGCCCAATGTGAGGTTTCTACTGGTGAAAGTTGTGAGGAGGCCTTCCTCTCCCCCCCCCCCGGTGAGAGAGGGGTGGAGAGGGAGGACTACCCCTGGTGGCAGCAGGGGATGGAAGGAAGGATGGTTTGATACTGGTAGAGTGGGTATTGGGATAGGTTAGTAAGGTATATTGTTAGATATTATTATTACTGAAATGTTAAATGGGAGGGTAGGGTTTTCTTGTGTATTAGGATGTATTTGGTGTTGGGTTTCCCCTGCGTGGGATAAAAACCCTAATATTGTATTTATTATTGATGTGAGCCGCCTCGAGCCGACTTTGGTTGGGAGAGTGCGGGGTATAAATTAAAGATGAAATGAAAAATTAAATGAAAGCCCTGTTTGCCCCCATGCGTACTGGACTCACTTGGCTCTGTTTGCTAAAACCGCTATCCTTGTGTGCATGTTCTGTTCCATTGTTCATGTAAGTGTGCAATTTTAGGGTTGGCTCTGCCTACTGTTGGCCCTACCAGCATCTGTACTGGCCCCACCAACCGCCACTGCCCCCTTGACCTAAGGTTCCCCAGTCTTGATATGCAGACAGTAATGTGCATTTGATTTGGTGAAGGTTCAACCTTTCCATCGGTGCTGCATAAAATCGTTATTTAACTTAAATCCCTGCTGACCTAATTCTCCCACATTTTATGCATTGTAGAAATGTATTTATACATTTTCTCCCTTACAGGACAAACCCCCACCCTTAAAATCAATGGGAGTTTTGCTATTGACTTTAATGGGTGGAGAACTGTACACCCACCCCCCCCAACTTCTTTCTTTTATGCCACCACAAGTAAAAGCCTATTCCCTGCATACTGTGTGAGTGGCTAGAGGAACGGCTCCAGTGTGGGGGTAGCGCGTGTGGGGCTTGAGCTCTATTCCCGGGGCTCTGTTGTTGCGAGAGCAGCGGGTCTGTCTGTGAAGGCGGAGAGAGCTGGGTGGTTGCTGCTGGTCCCCCCACGCACCTGATCTGAAAGCGAACAAGCAGCACCTGGGACGAACAGTTGATTGAGGGTGAGGTGGGGAACCCGCTGGGCATTTGCTACAAGACTCAGGACCTGCCTGCGGCGTGGTGCAGTGGCTAGAGGAACGGCTCCAGTGTGGGAGCAGCGGGTGTAGGGCTTGCGCTCTATTCCCGGGGCTCTGCTGTTGCGAGAGCAGCGGGTCTGTCTGTGAAGGCGGAGAGAGCCGGGTGATTGCTGCTGGTTTCCCCCCCCCCCACACACACCTGATCTGAAAGCGAACAAGCAGCACCTGGGACAAACAGTTGACTGAGGGTGAGGCGTAGAGGTAGGGAACCCGTTGGGCATTTGCTACAAGACTCAGGACCTGCTTGCGGCATGCCGCAAGTGTGTGTCGCGGGCAGCGCGCCTAAGGGCAGCGCGTGCAAGGGCGCGCCCTTGTGCACGTGGTTCTTAGTCACTGGCCAGGCAGCCAGGCCCCCTCTCTCTGTCTCGATGGAGAGAAAGCGAGGTCAGGAGTCCTCGCCGTGCTCCTCAGAGGAGGCTCTTCCCGCCAAACTTGTTAGGAACCACAAACAGCATGATTTCGGTGGACCCTTTGCGACGACTAATCGTTTTGCCTGCCTCTCTGAATTGGAGGGGCTGACCAGACTCGGAGTTGCCCCCCCCTTACAGTCTGGAGATACGTACTCCGGGGCTGCTAGGTCTGAGCGGCTTGATCAGGATTTTACGGGTAAGAACTACTTGATATACCAATCGGACCTCATTGCTAAAACTGTGGAGGCGCTGTTCCAGGGTATTAAAGAACTAAGCGTATCGGCCCTGGTTAAAAGCCAATTGGGTGATTTAATAAAGACTTGCAGGTGATCCTCCTCTGCCTGGGTTGCCTGGGATGGATCCTAGACTCCCAGCAACGGAGGGTCGTATAAGGAGAACTTTTTGTGCCAGTCCCCAGGCTTTATGTCGAACACGCCCAACTATTCACCCCAAGGTGATTTTTCTTTATATTGGGAGGGATGCCAATGGGGATTCCCACCAGTGGGATAATTTGGGGCAAATTGCCTCACATCTGACAATCCTATTGGGGAGAATTGTTCCACCTGAGTCGAAAGATAGGGTTATCTGGCTGCCTAAACGCAATCGGAATTATAGACTACAGGTTTTCTTCTTTGCCCACAAGTGGATTTTAGACATCTTCAAGGCACGGAAATATCTTTTGAGGAGGAGTATTTCGATTGACAGGGTTTGGTCCTGCCATGAAGGAAGACAAGTAGGGTCAGTTGACCCTGATAACAGCGGCCCCCTCTCCTCACCAAATAGGCTTCTCTGGGTCCAGTTGTTCAGGGCCCCTATAGTGACCCTAATTCAGGGAAATCTGCTGTGCAGCTGGGTACCCAGGGAGCCATGGGCCCTAAAAATAGGGAAGCCCCTTTAGTGGACTTGGCCCCTATTCTCCAACTACCGGCCCAGCTTATGGATATTCAATCTCAGGCACAGGAGCTATTGACTTTAGTGTCCCCCCAGCCACAGATTCTGACCCCTACGTGCTTTAATAGTGGGTTGGTCCAAGGAGACCACCCTAAGCTATTGCTATCCAACTCAGAATCACTGGGGGATAGGCTAGCTCAGAGGGTGGGGGCTGGTTTTTTTGGGGAAGTGCAGCAGTAGATGACTCTGCACACATTCAGGAAATGTTCAGGCAACTCCCTGTAGTGGAGCGGGATAACTTTGCATCTAGGCTAGCTTATATAAAAGGGTATATACAGGGCCCTGCCCCGATCCCCAAGGTCCCTAAATTGGATACTACAGCTATTTTACATCAAGATCACCAGGATGAGGTAGCAGTAATGGCTGCCCAGACTCAGGGGGCCTGAGGAGCAGAATTTATCACTGAAATTACTGCTGCCTCTTAGCACCCTGGCAGGAGGGGAGGCTTGTGCGCCAGTCCTAACCCCCTTGAGACATGATGCCCAAGGGTTGGTTTTGGACTATAGGATCTATGTCGTGGTTGATGTTACTGACTCCCTGCTAATAGAGGAGGCTTCAACTACCTGACCACTAGTAAAGAGGGATTTTTTGGTGGAGGCGTCCCCCCAAGGGGCTTGAGGTGCTCCCTCAAATCGATTTCCCTCAATTTCCATCAAGAACTGGGTTATTTACTGGTGCCCAATTTCGTCTCATGTCGTGGAACATATCTGGCATCAGGTCTTGTATGATTGACCCAGATTGCCTTGAGTTCTTGACCTCTTTTGACCTTTTATGTTTACAGGAGACATGGGTACGGGGGGATGAGGACCTTAGCCTCCGGGGGTTCAAAATTTTCCTCCATGGGGGCTCAAAGAGGGGCACAAAAGGTCGTATTTCAGGGGGGCTGGCCTTTTTGCTTCCTTGTACTGGAGGGCATTGCTTGCCCCGCTTGAATCATGTAGACCGGAATTTCAGATGGGGATTTTACAGCTCGGCAAATACCTCCATGACCAGTATGTAATCTTCAATGTTTATATCCCTCCCACTTCCTCACCATATTACCAACAGGAGGTTTGGCCAGCGTTGGAGGAGGCAATTTTGGACACGGAGGAACGGTTCCCACAAGCCAGACTAGTCCTGGCTGGGAACTGGAACTCACATTGGGCCACAGGAACAGACCAGGAGGAGGGGAGGCGGGTATGGATACAGAAGCTCAGTTGGGGGGAGTGTGTGTGAGCACTCACCCCAAGTACCATTTGAACACCTTGATCCGAACTTTGGCCTTGGGGTGTTGCAGGTGGGTCCGAGTTTAGATTTTTCCCAAGGATTTACTTTTAACGGCCCTCGGGGCAACAGCACTATTGATTTTATTTTGGTTGAGGCTCGCTGCCTAGAGCAGTATGGACAGGTAGAGCAGATCATCAGGCCGGAAAGCGATCATGTAGCCTTAGCTACTTATTTAGTGGCTGAGGCTCCTTTGAGACCTACTTTTGCCATTGATGTTACACAAGAACCCTTGCGGGTTCTGAAGAGATTGTCTTCCTTAGGCTTAATCCATGAAATGCATAGGATAGCCAGGCTAGATGTTTTGGTTGGGTTGGGCAAAATGATACAGAACCCCCATGGAGCAGGTAGTGCCGTTTGGATCTATGACCAAATCTTGGCAGTAGTACAAGACCACCTTGCCATTAGGCCTAAGGGAGAGCCTAAGTCCTATAAACCAGACTGCAAATGGTTTGATTTTGAGTGCCGGGGCTTTAAAAGGAGGATGACCCAACAAAAAAGGAAGTGGGCCAGAGAACCCTCCATTGACCAACGAGATGACCTAAGGAGACTCAAGGTTGCCTACACTAGGCTCCTAAAGGCAAAACGGATAAACTTCTATCATGAGAAATGGGCAAGGATGGCAGTTGATCTTTCTACTGGTAACCTGAGTGGTTTTGGTCAGCTCTAAATGGTATTCTTAGCCCAAGGAGGCCACCCGTGGGGGTGGGACCCTGTTGTTGGAGTCCTTTTTTAAGGACTTATACTCTGAGCGAAGGGTAGGGATCGACGATTTACCCGATGTGCCGTCTGAGGGTTTTACCTCAAAATGGCATCTAAGGGGTTGCTCCGAGGACACTGTTGTAGCTCAGATCATGCACTTGAAAAATAATAGGGCCCCTGGCCCTGATTTAATAACCCTGGAGGTTTTGAAGGCAAACCCAATATGGTGGGCACAGATCCTGGCCAAGTTATTTTCGGCCGTAGCAGAAGGAGATAGGATTCCGGTTTCCTGTCTGACCAGCTTTATAGTTCCCATTTTCAAAAAGGGGAAAGTTCGGAATCCTGCCTGCTACAGGCCAATTAGCTTGCTTTCTGTTATCGGCAAAATTTATGCCAAGCTGTTGTTGGATCATCTTGCCAAGTGGGCTGATGCAGAGGAGAAAATACCCCGAGAACAATTTGGCTTCCGCAAGTCTAGATCTACGGTAGACTGTTTTATCCTTCAACATGTCATTCACAAGTATGTGAAAGTAAAGGCAAAACTATACTTAGTCTTTGTGGATCTGACTAAGGCCTTCGACTTCATTCCTAGAGCTAGACTGTGGGCAAAATTGCAGTTGCTGGGGGTGGACAGCAAGTTGCTAGCAGCTATCCTCCATCTGTATTCTAACAATGAGGCGCGGGTCAAGGTTCACGGGGGTTGGGCATTATTGTATCTATCCCTCTCAAAAAAGGGGTGCGATAGGTCTGCGTCCTGGCCCCCCTTTTCAATTTGTATTTGGCCGATATGCCTAACTATCAGGGCTGACGAGTTCCATCCCCCAAAAATTGGTAGTTGTGCTCTGTGATTTATACAATTTACAGATGATTTAGTTTTTATATCCCAGACTGAGATCGGGATTAAAAGAGTGCTAGGGGAATTCAACAAGTACTGTATATTGAATGGCCTCGAGATGAATACCAGTAAGACAAGAATTATGGTCCTGGGGAAAAGAAGCTCGCCCACCTCTTGGAAATTAGAGGTGGGAGATATTAGCCTGGTTTCCTCTTTTAGGTATTTGGGTGTAACTTTTAGCAGCAGAGGCACCTGGAACCTTCACCTACAGCCCAGGAGTTGCAAGGTGGTCAGGGATACAAGAGCCCTGATAAGGGCCAGTAGTCTTTCTACAGGAGTTCCCTTATCTTCACGGCTAAGGGTATTCAGGGCAAATATTCCCCCGGTTCTTTTATTCGGGATGGAGTTAGTGCCCTTCCCTAACATGCTGATCCTCGAAAGGGTTCCGAACCTTTTCTTGCGAAGATTGTTGGGGGTGGGTTCCAGTATTTCAGGGGCAGTTTTGCGCTTAAGAGACTGGTTCTCCCTTGATAAGGGCTCTGCATAGGAAAGCTTATGTTAGCTACTGGCTGCGCTTTTTGATCCAGTGCGAGTCAGGCTTCCCCCTCCAATGCCTTAGGGAGGAATTGTTACATGACGCTTACGAGGTTGTTACGAGCTTACCCTTGGCTCCTTTTTCTGGGTTGGGTTATTTGCGAGTTAGGATTCTCCTTTGATTATTTCTATGGGAGAACCCTTGCAGCCATTAAATTGGAGTTATTTACCCAAATCCAGGCTATTGCCCAACAGGAGGATATGGCGGTTGTGACCTCTTGGAAAGTTGCCCTACCTTGAGGATTCTTAAAACTTCCTCTTGTTTTGAGCCTTATTTAGATATTCTGGATAATTCGGTTTTCTGGAGGCAGTATATGCTTTTGCGTTTACCAGGTCCAAACCGCCATAGTTGAAGGTAGACATAAGCGTTCCCCCCGTGCGGCAAGATTGTGCTCTTGCTGGTTGGGGGAAATTGAATCTCTTGATCATTTCCTCCTTCGGTGTTCCTACTACGTTAGGTTGAGAGGGGCCTGGATTTCTCTGTTATTGGAAAATTCTCCTTCTCTTGCCCCAGGGAATTATGTGTTCCTTTCCTTGGTCGGGAAGGAGGCTATGGGGGCCCTTGTGGTATGTACTCTACTGGCTTCAAAAGAGAGGCCCAAAAATCAAGAAATGAATTCATCTCAGAGAGCTTATCTGGTGAAGGAATGATGTATTTCTTCTGTCCCTCCTCGTCATTTGTGTCTAAACGAGTTGTTTTTTGTACAATTTGGGTTTTGTATATAACTAAGCTGCTATTTTTATATTCTGAGGCATTATGTCTCCTTTTATTGTATATGGATTACTCTTTGGTTTTACTGCTTGTATTTAGTTTTTGTTATGGTATTAATTTCGGGTCAGAGCGAAAGCTAGTGCCCAATAAACGAAACAAAGCATACAATTAAATGTTCTCAAATAAAATCTTGGACCTTTATAACTACAGGTAAGTTCCCTTCTGTGGATTACATCAAGACCTTGTTCTAGCTAATGGATTCATATTTTGATGAGCCTCGGCTTGCTTTTCACTCTGATCAAATTAAAGATTATTTACTGCAACCTTTGGCAAAGAAAAAGGCACAGCCTTCCTAGTTTTTTTCATACTTTAACAGGATGTGACAGTCACAGCATTTGCTCGGAAAGATAACAGAAGAAAAATCCTGCCTAGGAAGCATGGAATGTTTGCCCTGAAGTCAAAGACATTTTTTTCAGGCTTCACATCACTGACTACCAATTACATTGATACTTGCTTAAAAGAAATTGTTTGTAATGTTTCTGTGTAATTACACCAGTGCATTTGGCAGTGGTAAAGTCTCCACCCTTATGCCAAAATGTTTATATAGGGCTTTTTTGATGATATAACATTCCTGTAAAGTAGAATGATTTAAGTGGGATTTTGGGTTCACCACAATAGGTGATTTCAATTATCCTAATATTAACTGGGTGAATGTCTCATCAGGGTGTGATGCAGAGGTAAAATTTCTAGATGCAATAACTGACTGCTTTTTAGAGCAGCTAGTCCTGGAACCTATGAGAGAAGTAGCTACTTTGAATCTAGTCTTAAATGGAGCTCAGGACTAGGTAACAGTGCTAGAGCCACTTAGTAATATTGATCATATGAATGAATGAATGTTTATTTACAACCCATATGGGTCAAATTTCACATAATAATAAACAAAAATACTACATAGCTATAGGAGGGAGACTGACCAAAAAAAAAAAAAAACCCTTTAAAAAGTGGAAAGCTAGTCTTAATTAAGAGAATAGGAAAGTGCATAAGCATTGGCAAATTAGATATAAAACATTAGTAAGACAGGCCAAGAGGGAATCTGAGGAGCAACTTGCTAAAGCTGTAGAAGTAACTTTTTCAAGTATGTCCAAAGCAAAAAGCCTGCTAGCAAGTCATTTAGATGACCATTAGGCCATAGCTGACCATGGGGTGAAAGGGGCACTCCAAGGATAAGGACATTGCAAAGAAGCTGAATGAATTCTTTACTTTCATCTTCACCACTGAGGATGTTGGGGAGATACCCATGCCAGACCAAGTCCTTGTAGGTGAAGAATCGGAAGAACTATCACAAGTGTCTCTCTGGCGGAGGTTCTAGAGCAAATTGACAAATAGATAGTAAGTCACCAGGACCATATGGTATTCATCCCAGAAGTTGCAGACCTATTTAAATGTTTTGAGGATGTAAATAAGCATGTGGCTAAATGCGAGTCGGTTGATATAGCATATCTAGACTTTCAAAAGGCATTTGATAAGGTCCTGCATGAGAGAGACTTGAAGAAATTAAAAAGTCAGAGGATAAGAGGCAGTGTCCTATTGTGGATCTGCAACAGGTTAAAAGATAGGAAGCAAAGAGGACTAAATGGTCCGTTTTCACAGTGGAAAGTAGTAACTCAAGGAGCGCGCCTCAGGGATCTGTACTGGGACTGGTGGTGTTTAATATATATATTCATTCATGCTCTGGAGAAAGGAGTAAAGAATGATCAAATCTGCAGATGACAGTTATTCAAGGCAGTTAAAACCCACGCAAACTGCAAGGAATTGCAGGAGGATCTTGCGAGACTGGGCATCCAAATGGCAGATTAAATTTAATGCAGGTGTAGTGAATGAATAGGCTGAAGCAGTATGGCTACATTATAAAACCAAGGGATATTATTTGCAGAAAAGACATTGTATGCTTGATTTATGCTTTATAGTAATTTTAGTTTAGGAATATTGAAAATGCATATCATGAGAGAGAGGCTGGCAAGAGAAGGAAATGAGAGAAATATGCTGACAGGGATATATTCTTGTCATCTAGCAAGAACAGGACTAGTAAAGAACTGACCGTTCCCAGAACTTAGCTGCACAAATAATAAACGAGAAGGTTGCAGATAAGGACTAAGCAATGCAATGAAAGGATGGCCTGGTCAGACAATAAGATGCCTCAGAGGAAGGGTATGGGCAAATCATGGCCAGGGGTCAGGCCTCCCATCTGGAGGGAGGGGTAGGCAGGATCCAACGGGTCAGGACAGCCCATAACAAGTGACTAAGCAGAGAGTACCCCAAATCTGAATAGCCAATGGGAGAAACTTCCAGGCTTAGCACTGACAACCCCATACTCTGGATAATCATAAGGCAGTCACTGGATAAGGCGGCCAGCCCTAGACAGGATCGGTGTTCTGCACGGTACCCTATGACCAGCAACTCAGGTAGCTGCTGGTTGATCGGTGCTTGACCCTTTCCAACGCTCTCAAAGGCTGTGAAAAGCCAAGACACTAGCAGCTAGGTTCCTAGATAGACCTCGATCGGGCCCCCGCCCTGCCTCTCCTCTCGAGACCAGACCTGAGACCTCTGATGCGTAATAACACATATATACGTAACTGCGTGTGCACTTGCTGTTAGAATAGGTGAGGCTATTGCTATATGCAAGTGTATTACTGCTTTATTCCCAATTCTATCTATATGATATAGTAATAAACATATGTCTATTTAAGGGGCTTGTGGTCTGTTTTATAGTGCCTCTGCCAAGATCCCGGAATTGGGAACTGCCTACAAGGGGTTTAAGTCCTGCTCATAGTTAGAAAAGATAGAGAAGAGTTTCAGTTCAGAACACAGGCAAGTGCAAAAATAATGCACATAGGGAAAAATAACCCAAACTATACAATAATAATCTTTATGTATGCAATACTAGAAGTTACCACTCAGGAAAAGGATCTTGGGGTCATTGTGATCAATACATTGAAATCCTCAGCTCAGTGTGCAGTGGCAGTCAAAAAAGCAAACAATACGAACAGAGAATCATTTGGAAAGGAATAAAGAATAAAACTGAAAATATCAATGCCTCTATATAGATCTATGGTATGACTGCAACTGAAGTATTGGGTACAGTTCTGGTTGCCCCATCTCAAAAAAGATATAGAAGAACTAGAAGAGATACAGAGAAGGGCAACAAAAATGATCATGGGTATGGAACCACTCCTGTGTGACGAGAAGGTTGATAGGTTGGGGCTTTTCAGCTTGGAGGAGATGACAGAGCAGATATAATAGAAGTTTATAAAATCATGAGTGGTGTGGAATGTGTAAATAGGGAGCAGTTATTTACCCTCTCAACAGAACTAGAATAAGGGGATACTACATGAAATGAACTGGTAGCAGATTTAAAACAAATAAGAGAAAGTACACACACCCCAGCACCATTGTGGAATTTGCTGCCAGAAGAAGTGGTTGAAGAGGGTAGTGTAACTAGTTTTAAAAAGGGATTGGACATATTCTTGGTGGATAGGTCCATTAATGGCTATTAACCAAGTAGGTTTTGTAGATGTAACCTCTTCCTCTAGAGGGCTGGAACGACAGGGAATGGATTTCCCATTGTGACCTGTTGGGTGCTTCTCCCAAAAGAGATTGGCCACTGTTGGAGACAGGATGGTGGGTTTGTATTGGTCTGACTTAGTACAGCACTGGATGGGAGTGGTTTTAATTGGAATTTTATATGGGTTTTTTAATTAAGGAGCATTATAGTACCAAATATATTCTTCACCAAACACCTCTTAGGTTTTTGTATTTTTATGTTGTGAACTACTCTGAGCCTGCAAGAAAGGGTGAGAGAAAAAAACCCAAATAATTTTCTCTACTCTACAAATGCCAACCTTTCATTAAAGAAAGGCTTCCAGACCATAGTTTTATATATACATACATATAGCCTTGCTTATGTAAACCAACTTAGTTTTCTGTTGACTCTACATTAAAAAAAATATATATCACCAACCAACTCTGTTAAGGAGCCTCCCTCCACTCAGCTTAGTGAAGATGTAACTAAGAACCATTTAAAAGAAGTTTTGTCACATTATAACTACAAAGACCAAGTAGATACTTCCCCCCCCCCCCCTTTCCGAGTTTTGTCATCTTGTAATAAAACCAAAGCCATGATAATAACTTGCAGATTTCCCCCCACCCCCAGAACTGAGTTCATTACAAAACCTGAAGTTTAATATTTCTTCCTTATGTCTCATGTCCTGCCAAAGCAATTATAATAAATTGTGGACTTTTCATAGCTTCTGCAGTGACTTGCCCTTACCCCTACTGGAGAGGCAAGATGATTTAATTAGTACCACAGACTTCACTAATTCTAATTTACAACATTCTAAAATGAACAGGAATCACAATGATCCAGGCAATTACACATGGAATATACAACACAGGCAAGGATAGGACCAACATATTATGCTTTTAGCAAAATGATAAAACTGAAAACTGTACCAGTTTTGGAAGCCAGCTTAGGAGTGGTTGATAATCCTATTTTGGTATTCAAAGTAGTGTAGGCTTTATACAATTTTTACAGTCAAGTACACACCCCATCCATGATGGGACCCTGCACCGCTGTAACACCAGGCATCCAGCCACCACAGATGTCAATCTATTCTATGCTGAGCGCTGGAAGAGACAGGCTTTGGGCTTTCCCTTGTATTCAAATATGTAAACATGACAAGAGTCAATAACCTTACAAAACTTCAAAAGATACCCTGAAGACAGACGCCAACTCCAGTACTTACCACAAAGAATATAATTCTACAATGCACACTAAGAAAAAGGTGTAAGGAATAAGTTAGGTTTTTTGTTTCTTTTTTGTCTAAGAGTGATTGACTTATTCAGCAGTTCCCAAAATGACTTCTTAAGGTAATGAAAAATTACTGTACCTATATTTAATGCTCTTTTTTTCTCTACTGAGAAACGTTGAATTATACCATGGAATGGGAACAGAAGTCAAGAACCATTTCTACTTGCATGGAAGTCTAAGATCACCATACTGATATCAAAAGTAAGGTGTGTTTAAAGTAAATATAAAACTCGAGACATTAAGGAGACACAAACAATAGACCATGTAAATACTGGTATGACTGTTAGTCTTTATTAAACTTTATGAGTCTCTCTCTTCCACTGAGAAACTGGGAGAGATTCTTCCCATTAGTTTGTCTCACTTGTTAATTCTGGATAAAAAAAGTCTTTTCATAACTTGACAATTTAATTTCTCATTTATATACTTCAATTCAAAAAGTTTACATAACTTTTTTTCCAAGTTGTACCTTACAATGTATGGAACTTAAGATTAAAATAAATCTCTACTCTTAACGTAACTTTTCTATAATGTAAAAATATTCTAAATATGTTTTAACACTTCAAGAGTGTTAGGCATTTATTTTTGTCCAAGGGGGAAAATCTTACCTTTAAGTACAAAAAACCCCAACTGTAAATGTTTGTTTCTATGCATCCCGGGTAAATTGGCTGCCACCCAGTGTTTAGCTTCTGCAACTACAGTAAAACAATTGTACTTAAATACAGAATGACTGTTCAAAACATACCTGACATTTTTGAGATGCTGCTTTTTTATTATTATTTATTTCCCCCTCCTTTTGTGGCAAGTTTACATATTTGAAAGAAAGAGTGCTTAATATCAAAATCAGTATAAAAATAGTGGCATGCTACTAACACATGAAAAGCAGACCCATGCATTATGAATTTACATACAGACTTCTGCCTTCCTTTAATATTATCAAAATCTTTCAAGTTAATGTCAAGGCAAGGGGCACACAAAGACACTGCACTGTATGATTGGATACTAATCTGAACTTGGTATTTAATCAAAATCCATGATAAATACAGGGTAAACAAATTTTATATCAAGGTACAGGTTTACTGGAAGTGTAGCGATGAAAGCAGAAGAGGCAACACTTTTTTTTAGAGCAGATGTCACTGTTTACTTACATCCAGATGTAAAAGATCTAATTGCAAAGAACAAAACAGTTGTGGCGTTTCATTTATCCAACATTATCCGTTTCCAAAGAAATATAAATACTTTAAAACAAACATCTGAAAATAAATGCAGTTTGATGCAACAGATACACATGTTATTGAGCAGTTTCAGTTGTCTTAAGATAGGGACTTCACCAAAAAATAAAAATAAATCAAGATCAAAATATCAATGTGGAACAATTCTTGAGGGGAAAAAAGTTGGAATGTAAACCTCTTAGTTGAATTTAAATCTGTAAGAAAAAAAAGAATACATTGAGATTAGTTGTTCCACACAGCTAGAACAATCAAGCAGTTCAGTCTTCAGAATGTTTTGATTCCTTGGAGAGAGAAGGAAAATGCCCCACCAATAACTCAAAGCAATCTGAATTTTGGTCCCAAATTTCCTTTGCTGTTTTAGCCTGGTTTCCTATGACAAAAAAGCTTATGTGATCACCCTGTGTATGTCTCTCCCACCCGCCATTAAAAATGTTTGATCTCGTAGTCCAATTTCAGTCAAATTTGGGAGTGTGAAAGAAGGCCCAAATGTAATTAGTCACCAAGATTTCACAGCCATAGATACGCTGGAGGGGAGAGATGGCCATTTATGCAGCCAAAAAATTCTGACTTACACTAAGCTTTTCCAGCCCTCCCACACCCTTTGGAAACAAAGTTACATTGGATGAGGAGGAAGGAGAGCCTACTGCATGGTTTTAAATCATTTAGATTGTGCTTTTTTATGTAAAATGTAAAGTGCTCCAAGTGCCATTATTATTTCCAAGTTATTGCTGAGTCACTTCAATGACTATAAAAAGTAAAATGAACATGTATAATTTGAGACTTTCTGCAGGATCAAAAAGTAAAACCACCACTTGTGACTAGGAGGTTAAAATCCAGTTGTTTTTTTTTCATACAATTAGCCAAAGTTTTTTATCACTTCTGCTCAATCACTTGGACACCAGTCAGCCTTCTGAAAAAGTCTCTTTAGCCTAGTAGTTGTTATTATTATAAGCATTTATATAGCGCCAGCAATGTACCTGGCGCTTTACAAAAAACAAGATAAACACGGTCCTTGTCAGAGCGTACAATCTTAAAACACCAACATATCGTATGCTACCTAGGATTAGCAAATTTGACTAAGATTAGCAAGACAGACTACAGCAAGTGCTTCAAGTATATGAAAACAAACGTAATACGCTACTTACGTCATCAATATCTTCATCATCATCTCCAATATCATCAAACTGGATTTCATCATCATCACCAGGACCAAATGTGTCTGTTTCATTAATTTTAGCTAAACAGAAGAGTTTCAAAGTTAAATACAATCTTAATCATTGCTTGGTTATGTCTATGGGTAATTTCAGACGTTACAAAAACGCCTTTCACCAGTGAATCCCAGTGGATTCCCTGTGGTGGCGGCATTCCCGTGAACGTCTGTTTGACCCCCCCACCAGATGTTCACCACAGTGAATCTCTGGCGGGGGTCAAACCTAACCACGTTTCTGGATCTCCGGCCAGCCAGAGGTCCAGAACAGTGGTTACAGTGGCCACGATCCGGGATGGGCCAAAACTAACACGTGTTACGTTTGGCCCATCCCAGATCATGACCCTGACCGTGATACAGGATTGGGCGCACGACCTGATTGGCTGCTGCTCCTGCTCGTCTCGGCCGGCCGCCTGCCCAAGGGTGGCCGGCCGAGGGAGTGCGCAGGGGGTGGGGCTGTGCGGCCACACATCGAGTCGCTCAGCCCCTCCCCACTTCCCCTTCACAAATCAGGCCGGCACGTCCAAAGGACGGACGACCTGATCACGGACCGGGATCCGAGATGGAGCCCAGTTCAGGGTTCAGTGTGGTGGGCCTCCGGGCCCATCACTTCTGAAATTACCCTACATGCAGTGACCTCTAGTTTAATTTTAAGAGGGTCTTACCATGTTCTGGAAGTTCCCCATATGCTTTCAAACTTCTGGCTTCATCTGCATTGTATTTTAGGATGACATCAGCCTTGTTATCCTAAAGGAAAGTTTACTCATTTGCATTAGTCAATACTAAAGAAGAACTTACTCCTGCAGAAATGTTTCACTAGCAGTGTTTAGCTATTACTTGTTCTGGTTGAGACTTTTTATCCAATTTTGAAACAGCTCTTGAAAAACTTAGTTCATTATTCTTTAAATTCACTGCTACAAACTAAAGACAAAAGAATCAATCTTACGCTAAATCATAGCAAGTATTCCAACTACTTTCATACTAACCAACATGTACATCGTCCTATGAAGTTAAACATTTTAAGTTGCCTTGAAAGGAACACGACCTACGTGTAGATATTCTGCTTAATATTATTTTGTCAAAAAGTCACTATCACTCACAAGACTTGTACCCGTCCCCATTGCTCTTAAAATATCAGCGGTCTTTGGGTGCCAGCCACCCTTTCCCCTGGCAAGAAATCCCAAAGGGAGCAATGAAATTTGGACCCAGTATCTGCTTATTCTCATTTGTCCATGACCAAATTTCTCTGTACAACTCAATTATACACAAACCAATTTTGGAATTATGCTATTTAAATATGGTACACCACACACATACTAATCTCTGTTAGTAAGATTTTACCCCAGTAGCTAATCCTGAGCATTACAAAAATCTACGAGCGGCAAATCATGTAAAGTATTTACCTGGTAGTCTCTTAAACCAACCAATATAATGTCAGATGTATTTATCCAAACCTGGAAGCCAAATAAAGAAAATATTTAAGAGCTGACCTCTTCAAGTTAATATCTTTGTCCATTAGTAACATAACAACCAGAACTTGGGCTTATTGATTTAATAGCCCCCATCCCCACAAACCCAAATACAGGCAATATGTACCAGTCTCTACTCAGGAAAAGAAAAGTACAAACATTTTAAAACAAGTGTTTCAGGGTGAATGTCATCTCTCACCATAACTGTAACAGTTTGGGGGAACCAAGAAATAACAAAGCCTGTATAAACAAGTAGAAATAATACGTGAACTCTTCTACCAAAAAGGAAGTGTGGTTTATTTTGGTTTAATTCTTACTAAACTTAAGCTACACTGACATAATCCATTGTTACACCAAAATAAGAAAGCATTCACATATGGGTTTTAAATGGTTTAACCTCCTACATGCTCAGACTAGTACATATTTGCATTAATTTTAATGGAAAAAATGACAGTCCAACAAAAATGCCTCATCTAAATATAATGCAGTATGGTTGGTATGAAAATACTGCTAAAAAGACATCTCACTCCCTCAAAAATACAACAAACCTTTAACTGCCATATACTTCCATACTTAAGTGATACTATTTTTAGGAGTGAGTTATGATTTCTCAACACAACCCTCTTCCCTCCGTTACCACTGGACCCCATTTTTTTTTCCTAAACTTTTTTTTAGATGTTCTCAATTGTGTTCTCCCTTGGATACTTTTGCATATTGCACTATACCTTTGAGAACTTTAGATACTTTTATGTCTCAATGTTTATTTTTATTTGTATACACTTGTTTTATTTTAAAATATATATTTGATTTGAAATAGTTTATATTGGCTCTGTAGCAGATTTTAGTTATGTTAGCTGAACTCTTTCCTTGTAGATATGCTAGGCAGAAGGGCTACTAACTTCCTTCATAGCACTCTCCTGGTGTCACAACACCCTATTCCCCCCTCTCCCCTCCCCGGCCACTGTGGGTTTAACTCCTGGTTTAAACTGCCTTGTCTTTACTAAATTTAATAAAGACTTTAATTTAAAAAATAATTTAAAAAAAGGATTTTTAAACAAAAATGTTTTGCAAAGGTTAGCTTAGGGTATTTTCAGACGTTACGAGATCACGCTCAACCAGAGACAATCCCCTGTGGTGGGGAATGGTCCCGTAATGTCTGTTTTGATCCCCGCCAGATGTTCACCACAGTGAACCACCGCGGGAATCAAAATAACCACGCTTTCGAGGATGGTCCGGGGACCATCTCCGAAAGTGTGGTCAAAGTGATTCCTGCCAGGGGTGAACTCCCAGCGTGAATCACTTTTTACTCCCAACAGACGTGACGTTACCACGCTCAACCACGGCGAGATTCACCATGGTTGAGTGCGCCAACGTCTCGACTGGCCCCTGACCACGGCCCGGAATCAGCAGCCATGCTCACCGCCGATTCCTGCCTGTGGTCAATACCCCGGGGGGTGGGCGGGTGCCACAGCTGCATTGGCTGCTGCGCCCAGCCATCTCCCGGAGGGTGGGTGGCCTCGGAAGCGGGGCGGGGCTGTGCGGCCGCATGTTGCGCTGCGCAGCCCCGCCCCTTCCCCGATGGAATCTGCCAGTTCGTCTGTTGACGGGCCAGTCTGATTCTACCGGGGAATCATTTGGGTGATTCCGTGACGGGACCAATAGGGCCACCGTCACGTCTGAAATCACCCTTACTTAGGCAATGTGTGCACTCATGAAGGCTATAAGTGATATATGGGGGTTGGGCTATATGATCCTCGAGGTCCCTTCCAACTTTATGAGGAAAATATTTTGGAATGTGCATCTATGTAGGAAATTTTCAAAAACTAAAAATGGCAAAAGGGAATAAGGTTCTCTATAGATTTCAAGCATTGTTAAAAATATAAGTTGTGTTTAAACAACATTTATTTTATTTGAATTTCTACCCCACCTTTCCCCCAAGGCTCAGGGCAGCTTACAACACAAGACACAATAAAACTCCTTATATAAAAGAAAACTTTAACCTCTCTCATCCCTAAACCCACCCAAACCCCTATTCCCACCTGCCAAATGCTTTGCCAAAAATAGAAGTTTTACACCACCTTCGGAATATGCTCAGGCTTGGGCTATGACAGACAGTGGTCAAATATTGGGGCAGTGACAGAGAATGCCTCTGCGGGCCCTTGTCGTACAGACAAGATTAACAGGTGGTACATGCAAGAGAGCACTCCTGGCTGACTGCAGGGGTCACAATGGAACGTGGAAGGAAAAGCGGTCTTTTAGATGTGTGTGGACTAGGCCATTAAGGGCTTTAAAGATCAAGACCAGCACCTTGAATTGTGCCCGGAAAGCTATGACTGTAAAGCATGTGTAATGTATTCACAACAACCCACCCCAACAAAACCTGGGCCACCACGTTCTGCACCATCTGCAGCATCAAACAGTCATCGAGGGCAGCCCTACACAGAATGCACTGCAGTAATCTAGCCTTGAGGTAATGAAAGCACTGATTACAGTGGCCAAATCTGAATCAGAAAAAAGGGCTGCAGTCTCCTCACCAGATGGAGTTGGTGAAAAGCACTCTTCACCACTGCTGCAACCTGATGTTCCAGGCACAGGAACAGGTCCAGAAGCACTCCAAGGCTGCAAACCCAAATAACCAGAGGGGGCCAGATGTCCTAAATGACACAGATCCCAATCCCCTCCACATCACAGGGTCAGCCAACCACCATCACTTCAGCCTTGTCCGGATTAAGCTTCAGTCAGCTCACCCTCATCTAGTCTCCAACAGCAGCCAGGCATTGGGCAAGAATCGAGACTGTGCGACCTGGGTCGGATGAAAAAGAAAGGTAGAGCTGGGTGTCATCAGCATACCGATGACACTTCACTCCAAACCTATATATGATCTTGCCCAGAGGTCTCAGATATACACTGAACAAGAAAGGAGACAAGATGGAACCCTGCAAGACACCAGAGGGGAGGCCCCGGGAGGATGAGGAGCAATCTCTCACCACCATCCAATGGAACTTCCCCCGATAGGAATGAACAGAACTCAAGAGCAGTCCCGCGCACCCCTGCCAGCCGCAGTTGCATCAACAACCCCTCATGATCAAGTGCATCAAAGGCTACTGAAAAATCTAACAAGATCGACAAGGCACAGTACCCTTTGTCAATCTCCAGGTGTAGATCGACCAAGGCCACAAATGCAAGCTTCATGCTATACCCCGGATGAAAACCTGACTGAAATGGGTCCCAGAATCCAGTAGCATCAAGGTGAGCCTGAAGCTGCTGGTCAACTACCTGTTCAATAACCTTCCCTCAAAAGTGAAGTTTGGAAACAGGTCGACAGCTGGCTGGGGAGTCAGCATCCAAAGATGGTTTCTTGAGCAGAGGCCAGACTATCGCACTTTTAAGGGTGTCTGATAACCTACCTACCCGAAGGGAGGTGCTGACAACCACACCTAGCAATGGCCCCAATGTCTCCCAGCTGGCTTTCACCAGCCAGGACAGGCAAGAATCCCTGGCTTTTGGCGAGGAAGATGGGGTGTAGGGTGGGTGGGGGAGTGGGTTAGGAAAGGGGGGGTAGGGTAGGTTGTTGTTTAGCGCTTTCCTTTTTAATGTGTGAATGTGTTTTAATTGTGTTACTTTTAGTTTGTTATATTTGTTTACTGTATTGTAAGCCGGCCCAAGCTGCTTAGAGCAGGAGGGGCAGGGTAAAAATGTTTTAATAAATAAATAAATTCACAACTGGTTGCTCACATCACTCCAAGCACATACTCTACATCAGTGGGCAACACTAACTGAAACTGATCCAAACAAGACAAGGCTGAGCTTCCACAACCCCAAACTTTACTGTGCAGGTGAAGTAGTAGCATCCGAGTCATAGTGAATAAGAGCGATTTTGTCTGCAAAGTAATTAATAAAATGTCACAGCAGGCAATAGATTAATCTGGTTCATGGCAGAAACAGACCAGATTTATCAGGCCATTCGCCACCTGGAACAGCTACACCAGATGAAACTTTGCAGATGTTATGATAGCGGAAAAGAAAGCTTCTTCGCCACCATCACACCAAAGGCAGTCCTTCAAAAATGATGAAAGCCGCAAAGCTGTGCGGTAGAGGGGGGGGCTTTCAGAGCAGCCGATCCCCGTGCATATTTGGGCTGTGTATTCCCCCCACAGCCCAAATATGTGCGCGGGGGGGAGGGGGAGATGGACGTCTGAAAGTGGCCTAAGTCTGGGTGACCTCAAAATCACCTTTGAGACCAACTCAGCCAGCTCAGTCAGGGAATCTGGGTATTTTGCCAACCACCCCAATCCACAGCAATCTATCCCGTCTCCAATACAAGGTGGACACACGCTATATTGGATGAGTTCTGCACCGGATACCAATACACAAGGACTTATTAACTGTTAATTAGTACCATAGTCTACACACATTCAGATCAAAGCACTGAAAAGTGAAAATTAATTTTTTATTAATAGTCAAAATTTATGATTCATTTTTCATACAATTTCATTATTGAAAGAAAATTCCTGCTTGTGATATTCTTAAACATTTAACCTATGAAAAAGGGGGGGGGGGGGAAATCACTGCACTTCACATTGCACTCTGTTTTTCAATATTCAATTCAGAATCTGCTTCTCTCTCATCTCTACTTTGGCATTAAGAATTTTATAGCACATTACAACTTTGCCTGCTTTTAACCCGTTTCTTCATTTATTCTGGATGGAACTAAAATTCAAGAAAATACTTTCAACTGAAGCTGATACTGTGCATATTTGCAGATGGGTTGTAAATGTAACGAAGTCTGGTTCTATTTTTCAATGAAAACAAAAATTGGTCACCTACCTCGGTGAATTTGTTTCTCTTCGTTCCACCTATCAGTGCTCTGCACGGGTAGCTCTGCGTCTGGCCAATAGGAGGCAGAAGAAGAAAAACCCTCCTACGCATGCGTGGAGCTGCCCTCAGTCACTCAGTCGATAACCAAGCCGAGGGCCGAATCGTGAATCCTGTAATGCTTATATACAATCATTAGAGTGTGCCCTTTCCCCTTTGGGATTACTGGGCTAACTAAACTGTTGAACTTAATAACCATCTAAACGGTTAATGAACTAATTGTAACTGACAATCCTTACAGACTCACTCCCTTTAAATTAATGCTGTTTGGCAGGGAGGGCCAGAGCACTGACAGGTGGAACGAAGAGAAACAAATTCACCGAGGTAGGTGACCAATTTTTGTTTCTCCTTCTGCCCCCTGTCAGTGCTCTGCACGGGATATACCCGAGCTCCAATTATGGGTGGGAACAAACAGCCCTGGGAACGTCCATAACTGTCTGTAAGACCCTCCCGCCAAATGCCGCATCCGCGGACTTGTAGAAATCTAATTTATAATGTTTTATGAAAGTATGCAGGGAGGACCAAGTTGCCGTCCTGCAAATTTCGTCATATGACGCCCTTGCCTTAAGGCATACGATGTAGCAGCACCTCTAACAGAGTGCGCCCAGATTTGCAAGGGTGGTACTTTATTCTTTGTCTTATAGGCTTCTACGATGGCTTGTTTAAGCCATTTTGATATTAATGCTTTTGAGGCCTTCCTACCCCCATAGCTAGGTCTGATATTAATATATTTTTTGAATCGGCATGCACCGGATTGGGGCAGAACGATGGGAGGACTAGTTCCTGTGCCTTATGGAAGGTTAAGTTCACTTTGTGGAATGAAGGCCTCATCAATTCTTAGAGTAACCGTCTGGTCCCCAAAAGAGCAATAATTGTCATCCATAGACCAGGCTCCTAAATCCGAAACCCTGTGGGCCGATGTCACTGCCACTAAGAACATCACCTTAAGGGTCAGCATATATAATGACATGTGGCGGAGAGGATCGAACGGGGCTCTAGTGAGCGCATCTAGGACCAGACTGAGGCTCCATGAGGGGCATCTATGAATTACTGGTGGGCAGATGTTACGAGCTGCTCGTAAAATGTCTTATGTGCTTATGGGGAAAACACTCTCTTATTAGAGGTTGCTTGTAAAACCGAAGCAATAGCCGCTGACTGGCGAGCTAGCATGCTTGGTCTTAGTCCTTTCTCCAATCCTTCCTGGAGGAGTTGAAGGATTACGTTCACCCCTGCCTTAGAGGGATCTAATTCTCTTTCCCCTGCCCACCTGGCAAACGTCCTCCAGGTAGCTTTATAAGCTCGTCTGGTGGCTGGGCGTCTAGCCTGCTGCAACGTGGCTAGGACTGCCTCAGAATAGCATTGGGACCTTAGAGCTGTGCGCTCAAGAGCCACACTGCCAGATTTAGGGTGAGAAGGTTGTCGCACCGAAGACGGCCTTGTAGCAATAGATCCTGTCTCAATGGGAGTTGCATTGGGCTGGCCTCACTTAACTGCACTAGATCTGAGAACCAGGGCCTCCTCGGCCACCATGGTGCCACGAAGATGACCCAGGCCCTTTCCCTGATCAGCTTGGCTACGTCCTCACTATGAGGGAAAACGGGGGAAATGCGTAGAGAAGGCCTCCCGGCCAACTCTGATTGAGGGCATCCACTGCCTGCGCTCTTCCGTCTGCTGTCATTGCTATGTATTCTAGTAGCTGAGCATTTCTCCTGCTCACGAACAAGTCCATCACTGGCTGTCCGAAGTGCTGTGTCAGGGATTGAAAAACATCTGGGTGCAGTTGCCATTCGTGCGGTTCGAGAGTTTGCCGGCTCAGCCAGTCTGCTTGGATGTTGTCCATCCCTTTGATATGTAGGGCCTTCAAGGAACTTAGATTGTCCTGTGCCCAAGTGAAAAGTTTCACCGCTTCGCGCTGAAGTGCAATGGCCCTGGACCCCCTTGATGGCTGACGTATGCTTTGCCGAGATGTGTAGACCAGGACGTGAGCCGGTCCTATGAGGTGGCTCAGTTGTTGGAGTGCCAGCCGAATCGCTCTGAGTTCCAATACACTGATGTTCTGGCTGGTGTCCGACTGGGACCATAGGCCCTGTACTGATGTGGCTCCCATCTGGGCACCCCATCCCGTCAGACTGGTGTCCGTGGTGATGGTCATGCGGTTTGGTTTGGCTAAGGGCACTCCCGTCCTGAAGGTTCCTGGGTCTGACCACCAGGACATTGATCTCCTGAATCCTCGTGGAATGTTGACCCACGGATTGAGACCTCTGGTAAGTTGTAGTTGCATAGGCCTGAGCAGCTGCTGCAAGGGGCGAAGGTGGAATCGCGCCCATTGTACTTGCTTTGTGCAAGATATCAATAGACCCAACAGTTGAGCCAGGTACTTTAGCCTTGCTCTCTGCTTGTATTTTAGGCTCTGGAGCATGGCTCTGATGCACTGCTGTCTGGCTGCTGGGATGTATACGTTGCCTGAGGTGGTACCTATGAGTACCCCTAAGTGCTCCAGTTTGTTGGGACTAGGTGGCTCTTTTCCCTGTTCACCAGGAATCTGAGGTTCTCGAGCTATGCAATGGTCTTGTGTACATTCCTCTGGAGTTTCTCCTGAGAGTTCGCCCGTATGAGTAGATCGTCTAAGTAGGGGTACAGGTGAACCCCGTCCTTGCGGAGATTCACTATTAATGGTACCAGGATTTTGTGAACGTCCTCGGTGCGGACGAAAGTCCGAACGGCAGTGCTTGGAACTGGTAGTGTTGTCCCTGATAGCAGAAGCGAAGGTACATCCGGTGGGAGGAGCATATCGGGATGTGCAGATATGCATCCCTGAGGTCTAGAGATGCCAGCCAATCCTGGCTTCTGATGGCCTGGCAGATGGATGTAACCGTCTCCATCTTGAAGCGGTGGTATCGGACTGACTTGTTCAGTCTCTTGAGATCTAATACCGCTCTCCAGCCGCCTGACTTCTTGGGACAAGGAATAAGATTGAGTATAGACCCAGTTTACTTTGTTCTGTGGGTACTGGCTCTATGGCTCTGATTGTCAAGAGCCTTTGGATCTCCCCCAGCATCGCAGTATGCTTGTGATGGTCTGCTTATCTTGGGGACATGATGAACCCCTGAGGGGGAACTTTTTTGATCGATGTGGTACCCGTTCTTGATGCAGTCTAGAACCCAGGCGTCGGAGACTGACTGCTTCCAGGTTGTTAAGAAAGGCTGCAGCCTGCCTCCCACCTCTGCTGGTTCTTGGATAGTCATGCCTCTGTTTTTCTTTGGGCTTGTGGGAAGGCTTTTTGTCGCTGCTGTCTGAAGCCCTGAGCCCTACCTCCCCTTCTGGGGTTAAATCGGTTAGACTGGTCAAATCTAGATTGGCCCTGTCTTCTGAATATGCCGTAGTTGGCGCCAGAGGCTCCCCTAGGTTTATACGTGGGGGTCCGAAAAAGATTCTTTTTACTCTCCATATGCTGTAGTGTCTTTTGTTTTGTTTTATCGTTTGCATCTGCCAAGACGGAGTCTAGGCAGATACCAAACAGTTTAATCCCTTATAGGGGGCTGCCGCGAGCAGGTTCTTTGCGGCTGCATCCCCTTGCCACGAACGCAGCCACAGCTACGTCGGGCCGCCACCGAGGATGCTACCGATCTGGCTGCCCACAGCATAGCATCAGTAGTGGAGTCTGCCAGGAAGACGGTAGCTAAATTGATCCTGGCTGCCAGGATCTGAGCCCTGCTATCAGAGATATGAGCGTTCTGGGCCTCTTGGGTCCAGGCTAGTAAGGATCTAGCCACATAGGAGGATACCACACTCACTCTCATTGAGGTGGCTGAGTAGTCTAAGCCCCTCCTCAGGGATGACTCTATCCCCCTGTCAGTGGCATCCTTTGGGAAGCAATCCCCTTCTGTGGGGAATACTGTTTGTTTTGCCAAGGAGACTGCTGCTGCGTCTATCTTGGGTTTTTGTTGTTGTTGTTTTTTAACAAGGAGTCTTTCTTGCGAGATAGCAAGTAAAGGGAAGTTTGTCTTGTTCATCCTTTGGTTTCTTTCAGGTTGTTTCCATTCACCTAATATCCGTTTCTCAAAGGCTTTATCTAAGGGCACCCCCATTTCCTTGCCGTGATAGGATGGCAGGTACTCCCGCTCCTCCTCTTCCTGAGAGTCAGAGGAGGCCTCTTATAGGGCTCTCTCTATTATTTGAGAGTCTTGGTGACTTGAGACATGAATTCACCCCTGCATGGCAGGGGGAACTTCTTTCTCTGTCTCTGGGATCCTGCACCCCCTGTGGAGGAGAGTCCTCAAAGTCTTCCCACTCCTGCCCTGACTCGTGGTCAGATTCTGAATCCAGGCCTACGTGAGAGGCCTCTCTCGCTCTTTTTGAGTGTGATTCCCCCCCACTCTCCTCAGCCGAGGCGTGAGGAGATCTAAGCAGCCTAGACATGGAGCCCCCTGGTGGCCTTTTAGTTTCCTTTGCCTTGCTTGAGGCTTTTCCCGCCTTAGGCTGTGTGGTGGGGGGAGGGGCAGGCCTGCCATCTCCCTTGCCCTGCAGCTCCCATAGCCTGTCTAGGGATTGCTGGATTCGTGACATGGCTGAGGCGAGGGTGGCTATGTCTGTGGGGGAATCCCCCTGCGCTGGGGCTGCCTGACCTGGGGCTGACTGCCCTGTTGCTTCCATTGTCCCCTGAGGGCCACACGAGTGTGAGCAGGGGCAGGAGCAAGGAGAAGCGCGGGCTGCAGTGTTGGAGGCCGCCGCTTGTCCCTCTGTGCTGGCGTGCCAACTGTAGGCTGCCGGGGCACTTAACATAAAAGAGCAGGAGAGGAGGGGAAAACAAGACGCCTCTCTCTCTGTCTGGGCCGCCGGGGCACTTAGAATAGGAGAGCAGGAGAGGAGGGAACTGCAAGGTGCCTCTCTCTCAGTCTGGGCCGGCGGGATAGGCGCGCGGCCCCTCAGGGCTCTACTCACAGTTGCCGTAGAGGGCTGCCAGGCACGTTGCGCGGCGCCTGTCCGGTTATGGAGAGGTGGAGGAAGGGAGCTCAAATCCTTCAGGTCCCCGGTTCCCAGGCACTTTGCGTGGCAACTCTGGGGATATGTCTCCACTCTTCTCAGCTCCCCGGTTCCCAGGCACTTTGCGTGGCAACTCTGGGGATGCGACTCCACTCTTCTCAGCTCCCTGGTTCCCGGGCACTTTGCGCGGCAACGCTAGGGAGAGGCGGGGGGGAGGAGTGTTAAAACTTTCCCCCGCGCCTGCTTGTGCTGCAGCCCTGGTCTCCTTCGGGCGCGCACTGTTGATTTTTTCTTTCTTTAAGGTTTTGTTTTCTTTAACCTTCTTTCCTTCTTCTATTTACAGGTTTTTTGAATCGGCGAAGCCGAGAACACGTCCTATCGGCCGAAGGCAGAAGATAAGACTGAGTGACTGAGGGCAGCTCCACGCATGCGTAGGAGGGTTTTTCTTCTTCTGCCTCCTATTGGCCATACGCAGAGCTACCCGTGCAGAGCACTGACAGGGGGCAGAAGGAGAAATCACCTTGTTACTGGTTTTACATCCGTTCTCATAACCTCTTGGAAGAATGATTTAGGATATGGACTATCACATGCCAGACAAAATGGCTTTTGTAGCCCTTAAAACGTCTCTTTCTTCTGCCCATAATGGAATCTCTCCTGTTAGCTTCAATTAGGTAGCCTGAGCATACCAACAGCCCCTCGATTTGCCTAACTCATGAAAAATACCATGGATAAACTGCTGTGCAGGTCACATATCCTCCTCATAGCTCTGCACCCAATGCTCTACTTTTGCACCCAGCAAGTCTCTTTAAAAGGAACAGCCTAATGTATTAACCCATATGGGTTATATATTCAGGCTGTTTGAAAAGGTTTGCTTGATGAAAGCCAGTTTCAGCTTGTTTAAATTAGTTCTGACCAGGATGGTGGTCAAAACTGGTTTAAACTAGTCAAAACTAAAGACTTTTTTTGCCAGCCCTCCCTCCCCCCCTCCCCTCCCTTCACTCTCCATGTTCTTCCGCCAAGCCACTCCAACTCCCATCCTAACACCGCAACCCCTCATCCTTTTTCCTTCACCGCTAGACAGTAGCCCTGTCCAGATCCCATCAGCCCCACCCTTCTGATATTCTTTGCCAAAAATCCCAGAGGAACCCAATTTCTGTGATTAGGGTTATGCAAATATGCATGATTAACATTACTTCTCTACACAGTATCTGGTGCAGAAACGCAGAGGGCATTGGCTACGAGGAATACCATCACTATGGACAAGTCTGTTAGGACCATTCTATAACACAGCTCAGATGGGTTGAAAATGTAACGCTAAGATAAGAAACATGGGCTTGAATGCAGGAATATCCAAGCCTGGCTGCTGAGAGATTTCATCACAAAGGAATGGCAAAGGATGTATACCCATCTACAGGTGGGTTTAAAGCAGAAATGGTTTCCAAGAATACTCTAACAGAGCTAAGAACTAAATCTTCCAATGTAAAGGAGATGGTACACAATGGTTGGTAGCCCATGCAGTTTCCACAATGGCTACTGGCCAAATGGCAAAATATTTCCACTCCTAATATAAGACAATAAATGAAAGGTTTTGTTTTGTCTCCCCTTTTCCTGTAGGATATCTTGGGCTTGAAAGGAGCAGTTTCTCAGAGGAGAAGTGCCTCCTCCCGGAGGAAGGGGGCACAGGTGTACCAGAGAGCATGTTGCCCCCCCACCCCCTCGCAGGGTTACAGGCCCTACTGTACCTGTAATGCCTGTCCCTATTATAGCTATACCCTTGGGTGAAGGAGAGGTTGGGGAGTTATGACAGTCAAAAGTATCTCCCAGAACACAGGCACAGAACATCTGAGAATCATGCTTGTCTGGACAAGAATAGGACTGCCCATATCATTCTGACTCTGCCGGTTTATTCTACTGAATACTTTCTGTGGTCATGGATGTGATAGAAACATGTAGATTCTTGTGTTGCTAAACAAAATATATATTTTACTCAGTGGTGGATAGTAACAAGCTTTAAGCCCACCACCATAGTTTCTGGCAACTCTAATCTTGTAGTGGAGGGGGAGAGGATACGTTTCAATGGATGCTTGTCTTAGACAGACAACACCCACGACTCTGCTCTGTCTCACACCTGGGCAATCTGTCCTGCCAGATGTGCAGGTGGAGCAGGTGTGGCCTGTTCTGCTCCAGCCCTGTTTGAGGTGCTCTGGAAAATCCCAGAATGCCAACAGTGGAGCAGGCCACCCAAACATGGGGCACTGACCGGAGGCAGAGCTGCGGTCCATCTACTTGACGGATGGCTGCTGCAGCTCTGCTCCCAACCAGGGGTTGCCACAGGCAATGTCATAGCTGTGGGCAGCAGCCTAGAGCATCAGGTGATCCACCAACAGCTCTATGGTGTGGGGGAGGGGGGCACTGCATGGGCAACCACAGCTCATGGCAGCTGCCAGGTCCATATAAACCCAGTGCTGGCAGAGCTGCATGCAGGGCTCACCCCGCCCCCCGAGGAGGTCCAGGGGTGGCCAACCGCAAGTCAGTCTAAAGACACCCAATGTATGTGTCTGTAAAGTAGCAATACAACGGTCGCAGTTCTCAAATCACTTATTAGGGAATAGTTCCTTTAAAATCAATGGGGCTACTGCAGTTTGTGGTTTGAGGACTGCAGCCAATGTGTTCAAGAAGTCATACATCTTTACCATTTAATATATCATTGTAACTCTCCCAATACCCACAATCCCGTTCTTAACTTGTCAATATTACACAAAGCATTAATTGCACAGAAATTTTAAAAACAAAAAAAGTGTGTTACACATTGAATTATTATTATTATTATAAACATTTATATAGTGCCAGACGTGTGACCTGGTGCTGTACAAAACATAGAAATAGACGTGGTCCTTGCATGTGGCTTGCAATCTAAAAGACGAGGAGGGGGAGACAGGGAGAGGGGACAGAGGGAGAGACAGGCGAGAAGACTAACAAACATTCAGGCAGATGCGAAGTCTCAGGTGCGTATGCTTAGTTTGGTTACAATCAGGTTGGTTACAGCAGTCTGCAGAGGAGGGCAGACAGTAGGTATATGGGAACGACTAGCAGGTATTGGGAAAGGCGACGAGGAAAAAGTGGGTCTTGAGGAGGGATTTGAAGGAGCGGAGGGAGGGGGCAAGGCGGATGTGGGCAGGGAGGGAGTTCCAGGCATGGGGGGCAGCGAGAGAGAAGGGTCGAAGGCGGTTAGGTGAGCAGGAGAAACGAGGGAGAGGGAGGGAGGGGACAGAGGAAGAGCGGAGAGCACAAGCAGGAGTGCGTAGGGAGATTAGGTCTGAGAGGTAGGGAGGAGCTTGGTTGTGGAGTGTTTTGGCAGTGAATACCAGGAGTTTAAAGAGGATACGTTTAGGAAGGGGGAGCCAGTGGAGAGAGAAGAGGAGAGGCTGCACATGGTCGAAGCGATGGGCAGAGTGAATGACCTTGGCAGCAGAGTTTTGGATTGCGATAAGGGGGGACAGGTGAGAGCGAGGGAGGCCAGCAAGGAGGAGGTTGCAGTAATCGAGGCGAGAGATAACCATGGCATGAACAAGGGTTTTGGCCGAGGAGGTAGAGAGAAAGGGGCGGATCCGAGCAATGTTATGGAGGGCGAATCGGCAGGATTTGGCAACAGAGTCAATGTAAGGTTTAAAAGAGAGGTGCGTGTCAAAGATGAAGCCCAAGCTACGGGCTTGGAGAACAGGATGGATGGTGACTCCATCGATGCAGATGGGCAGGTTAGAGGGAGAGGAAGAGGAGGGAGGAAAAATGAGGAGTTCGGTCTTGGCCATGTTGAGCTTGAGTTGACGTCGGGACATCCAGGCGGAGATATCAGAGAGGCAGTTGACGAGGCGTGAGCGGACAGAGGAGGAGAGAGAGGGGGTAGAAAGATAGAGTTGGGTGTCATCAGCGTAGAGATGATATTGGAATCCGTGGGAGGCAATAATTTTGCCAAGGGACAGGGTGTAAATAGAGAAGAGGAGAGGGCCAAGGACAGAACCTTGGGGGACCCCAACCGAAAGGGGGAGGGAGGAGGAGTTTGACTCGGGGAGCGAGACTTTAAAGGAGCGGTCAGAGAGGTAGGAGGAGAACCAGTCAAGGACAGAGCCACGGAAGCCCAAAGAGTAAAGCGAGTCCAATAGAAGCAAGTGGTCGACAGTGTCAAAGGCAGCAGAGAGGTCAAGGAGGACAAGAATGGAGTAGAGGCGCTTAGATTTAGCGACAAGTAGATCATTGGTGATCTTGGCCAGGGCAGTTTCAGTAGAGTGGAGGGGGCGGAAGCCGGATTGGAGAGGGTCCAGGGAGGAGTTGGCAGAGAGGAGGTCCAGGCAGCGGGAGTAGACGACAAGTTCCAGAAGCTTTGAGGCAAAGGGAAGGAGGGAGACTGGCCGGTAACTAGAGGGATCAGATGGGTCCAGGGTGGGCTTTTTGAGGATGAGGGAGACAGTGGCGTGCTTGAAGGCAGAGGGAAGGAGCCTGTGGAAAGGGAGAGATTGATGACATGTAGAAGTGGGGAGGCGACAGTGGAAGCAATAGAGGTCAGGAGGCGGGTGGGGATCGGATCAAGGGGGCAGGTGGAGGGGCTGGATGAAGAGAGCAAGGCGGAGATTTCCTCGAGAGAGGCAGGAGGGAAGGATGTGAGGAGAGAGGTACGGGAGGAGGAGGTGGGTGGGAGGCAATTTCCTGACGGATCTTGTCAATCTTTGAGCTGAAGACCGATGCAAGATCCTGAGCAGGAAGGGAAGAGGGCGGACGAGGGCAGGGGGGGTTTAAGAAGGGAGTCGAAAGTAGAGAAGAGGCGTCGAGGGTCGCGAGAGAAAGATTCAATCCTGGAGTTACGGAAGGGTTCTGGGAATACTTTTACCACAGGGAAGCTACACTGAAATCTTCAATGTCCGATCAGTGCTCTTTTAAAAATTAATTTGTACTGAAGTTTATTGTACTTAGGCACAAATGTCACAGCCAAAATTTAGATTTTATATTATGTAACTTTTACAAAATAGAAATATAGGTTACTGGGCGAGCAGCCAGGTTTGAGGGGCCAGGATCAGGTGGACGGAGGGGAGAGCGCAGCCTTTGGGGTCGTACCGGGACGGGATGGTCCCTGGGGTCGGATGGCACGCGCCCCTAGGGGACTGAGGTACCTAAGGGAAGTGCAGGTTGCCATCCCCCTGCTGAGGGAGAGGGCGGAGCCGGGTGCAAGGTCCGTACGTGGGGGGCTGTTGCTGTTAAATGCAAGGTCCATTGTGAACAAGGCGCCAATTATCCGGGATTTAATCTCGGATGGGGCCGTGGACCTCACGTGTATCACGGAAACCTGGCTGGACGAGCTGGACGGTCCAACTTTGGCGGATCTCGTTCTGACCGGGTATGCCGTGCAGCATCAGCCCTGCACAGATGGCTGGGGAGGTGGTGTAGCTATTGTTTTTAGAGAGGAGTGGCCTGTTCGGAGGTATCCAGTTCAGGAGATTGTGGGTACTGAGGCCCTTCACGTGGTGTTTAATTTGGCTAGGGGCACGCTAGGGGTGCTGCTGGTACACCGGGCCCCTTCCTGCCCGGCGGCATCCTGTACTGCTCTAACAGAGCTGGCCTCAGAGGTGGCGTTAGGCTCCTGATGGACCTTGGTTCTGGGGGACTTAAACATCCACGCCGATGCCGGCCTTGTCGGGGCGGAGCGAGAATTCATGGCCGCCATGGCAACCATGGATTTGCCCCAGGAGGTTATCCGCCCGACCCACGTGGGGGGGCACACCCTCGACCTGATCTTCGGTTCTGGCCTTGAGGCGGGGGGTCCGGTTGTGGGGGAGGTTACAGCAGTGCCCTTGTCATGGACGGACCATTATCTCCTTCAGGCCAGTCTTCTAGCGCACCCCCTCCAGAAGGGGAAGGGACCACTTAGGATGGTCCGCCCTCGGAGGCTGATGGAACCCCAGCGGTTCAAAGAGGTCCTGAGGGAGTTAAGCCTGGACTTGGACGGCCACTCTATGGATGAGCTAGTTCAGCATTGGAACAACTTGCTGGAGGAGGCCATTGACAGGGTGGCTCCGAGACACCTTCTGCCTTGGTCTCGTCA